>OZ038490.1:67881458-67886458 GCA_964036315.1 Acanthosepion esculentum
ATACCCCTGATTCATGCCAGAGTGCACAACGTTCATACCTTGTGAAAACAGGAAAGATGACACATTCCGAATATAAATGTTAATGATAAATCTTCATACCAGAAATTCAGACAGAAATTGCCATATAACAGAAATAAAAATTTTAAAAAATAATTTGAATTAGAGACATTTTAATTAATTGACCTCGTTTCTGCTTTTAATTTACTCTGAAATGAGTATTAACATATAAAATATAAAAAAAATAGTTACAAAGAACAAAACGGTACTGGGGCACCTCGACGTGGTGTAATGCTTAGCATGCTTGTCTCACTAGATCAATTAAGACTAAGGAGTTGAATGTTCACTGGGTGCGCTCATTCTTTTGGCGATATGACACATCTAAGCTACGCAGAGAATATCACCATAATGTAAACCGGGCTGTAATTAATCAGAGTACAGAAAGGCAAAGGTAAAACAGAAGCTGACACATATATATATATATACACATATATATAAACACACACATATATACACACTTATACACACACATATATTTATACATATATATATATATATATATATATACACATATATATATATACACACACACATATATATATGCACACATATATATATATACACATACACATATATATATATATACACACACATACATATATACACATACACATATATACATATATATACACACACATATATATATATACACATATATATATATACATACACATATATATACACACACATATATATACACATACACATATATACATATATATACACACGCATATATATACACACGCATATATATATATACACACACACCCATATTATATATATATTCACACACACACATACACACACACATATATATATACACACTTCAGTTAGACATTTTCTTTTTTTATACTTTAATTAAATGAAATCTCAATTTAGACATGATAATGGTTCAGTATGAATATATTTAACGAAGGTATTTCAAAACAATTATATAAAAAAATTCCTTTTAAATTACATGACCGCAGAGGATAGGATAAACTCATTTGCATTGTCCGTTATATATTGATCTGATAAAAATAAACTATATCACCGCCACATAAGGATAATCTTTTAATGTATTATATCACTAAAGCAAAATATTTTGTATTTTCATTTTAAATAAAAATTCATCTGGACATGAATATTTGAATAAACTTTTAAATTATTCATTGAATCATTATGTAAGTATAATGATATTTCAAAAAGACATTTAAATAAAGTATTCTACTAGTACTGTGTGAATATCAGTGGAAGTAACAAAATGTCGCTTATGCCTAAAACTGAAACCGCTTTGCTCCATTGGATGTGTCTAGTGTTCACTGTTGTCGTCGCATTGCATTCAACAAGAGGCGCCTATGGCAAATACCACAACCACATATGCCACTGTATATTTAGCAGCGTTATATATATATATATATATATATATATATATATATATATATATATATATATATACACACACACAATGTTGGTAATTTTAGTGTTTACTTTTTCTATCAAAGAATAACTCGGTTCCCTATAATCAAATCCTTTGTGAAAGACCGTAGCTAGCACCTAGTGAAAATATACAATCAAACCAGGAGTACACCTGAAAAGCGTGCGGTTTGTTTCGTATCCCCCTCCCATTCCCCCCTTTCCTCTTTTTTCTCTTATCTGGTTGTTTGGGAGAAGTGTCAAAATGAAGTGCTAAAACAAAACAGATATGTCTGGAAACTATTGACTTCAATCGAAAAACTTACACAATTTACAAAATATTCGCTGATTTTAAATATCATTTAACATTTTAAAAAATGTGACGTATTGTATGCGTCATACGTGTCGTAATTAAACAATAAGTTAGCTGGGCATAGTTTGCATTTCAGCTCCATATCCCATATATTTAATTTTCGCTCATTAGTCGTGTTTTAATCATTTCATTGTAAGTAATACAATGAACGCCATGGGATGCATGGGATCGGTAAAAATGGAAAAAGGACAATAAAATGTACTTTCATGGTAATTGTTCTGATGCACTTTTCACTTTACACCTGGTATCTATGAAGGCGGCACTTAATTGGTGGCAAAGGAATTATCATTTTACTGTTAAAATGGATAGATGTATACCAAATGTCTTTTCTCGCACTTATCGCAGGTAGAATTATGTTGCGGCTTCTTGCGTTCGACTTAAGTTTGATCTTCAGATTTTTTTAAAATGCAATGCCAGTCGTTAGCATTTCTCAATTCCAATTCATTTATTATCCTCGCTCCTTAAGATTCCTCTTTTTTTTCTCTTATTATTTCACACCAAGTAAACAACCTACGTCTTAGTGGCTTTGCCTTGCTTGTGGTGAAAAGATAAAGAAAGGTTTTATATATATATATATATATATATATATATATATATATATATATACACACACATACTCTCCGCTAGATTATTCTAGACAGAAACCTTCTTGCAAATCTGTCTGCTGTTTCTGTAATGTATCTTGAAATTTATGAAAGAATCAAAAGAAACATGATCAGTCCTGAATTCTCTACGCGGCCTCAGTCAATTTCACAACACAGTAACTCAGACTCCCTGTGTATTTTCTATAAATATTTCCATGCCAAATTAGTTTTTCTTTTTGGTACCACGACTTCACGAATTTAAACTTATAATTTGGCAGCTACATATAATCACTTTACTGAGAAAATTACTATATTTAACCGTAAGTTCTATGCTAATAGTATCTATTGTCGTATTTCTCGCTTTGGGGAATTTTCTGGTATTTTGCTTCCCTGTCAACTACGACCTCTCTCCCTGAAACCTTTTCTTTTGTCCTCATTCTCCTCAACGTTATTACCGTTTCGTTCCCTCTCTGAAACCCATTGCATGTTTGGGACTTTATCACCTTGCTTAGAATGGAATGATCAGAAAAAAAGTACTTCTCAAATATCAATTGGACGAAGAGAAATTATCACAATGTATCAGATCCTTTATAAAAACATAACGCAGATTATAATTTTGAATTACGGGAACGAGACCGAAATGCGATTTGCAGGTCGGGAACACTAGAATCAAGCAGACGCGGAAGTTTAAATATCTGAGAAGCGTTTTGACAGAAGACGGTTATTGCGGCACTGAGATCCTTAGACGTATTGTGATGGCAAAGGACACATTCCAAAATATGGGCAGAGTATTGCCAGATAGGATGATTTCTTTGGTAACAAAGAAAAGAATACTGAACTGTTACGTGACATCTGTCCTTCTTTACGTCAGCGAATGTTGGACGATTTCATCAAAGATGAAGAGTCGAAGCGAAAAAGATGTGCTTCTACATAGGGATGCTAAGGATATCTTGGACCGAGCGTGTAAGCAACGATAAGTTCTTAGTGAGGATGCAAACAAGGCATCAGGAAGATGCAGCTGAAATTTCTGGGACACATAACGAAGGAGGGCCTGGAGAATCTGATACTCACGAAGAAAGACGAGGGAAAACAAGTGACATACCTGGTGGGCTTAAACAAGTGGATGACAGAACGTGGTCTGGGGGAGGTAGCAGAGGGAAGGAATTTGTTGAGAGCTACAGAGATGGAGGCAAGTGGAGAGCCATGATCTTCTACGTCCTTAAAGGACATGGCATATAAAAAGCGATTTTAATTCGATCCTTATCGAAGTTCACGGTTATTCCTATTTCACTACAAGATATACATGAACCAAATATTTGCATTTCAAGATCTATGTACATTAACCAAATTTTAATATATTGATATGATTTCTCAGATCTCAATATAGGACACTCAAAATAGGAATTGCTTCGAGATCTTGCGAATATTCTGTGGTTCCCTTTCATAACATTAATTTCTTTCTTTTTCTTCGTTCACAGTTTCCATTTGATTATTTGAATGTGGGAATTCTATGATTTCTAACATGTCTGGCTTATTTTGTCTTTAGAAAAATACGAAAGTTATTAATGTTACGCATCCGGTTTCAATAGCTGGTGGCAAAATATTTTACTTTTTCTATTTTACTTTGCATTAATTGTAAAAGAGACGTTTTTACTTTGAGATCAAATTGATTTTATCTCAATAAAACCGCATTAATTTTATCATCCAAATGCTGCACCACTGACTCATAGATACAAAAATACTTTTTCACCCCCTCAAGGAAGAATAAACAGATCGCTTTGCTATCAGCGCTTATTTGTCTATACTGGGTCGGGGCTAAAGTTCGCATCATTTTTAGATAAATTTAAAACACATTTTTCTACCTAAGTTATTTTCAACCAGAGAGGTGTTATTCCTTTTAATTACTACTCGCAATCTTTGAGGCAGTTTCATGATTCAATCCTCCAGTACATGAGATCTTTCTGCGTGATGAGAGCTGCTTTTTATAGGATGAAATGGTCACTGAATTTTAAGAATATTGCATACATTAAGAGACTTAATTGTAAAATTGAATCTATCAGAAATTCCATTAAAATAATTTTTGTGATTGGAAATTAGATCATAATGTCATTTTTCTTTTAAATTGTGTGTAGTCAAGTATTTCGAAGTTACCGGGAGGTATGTACAAAATTTAGTCTAAGTAAATTGTGAACCTAGTAAAGAATTTTAATTATTATAGCTTATATAAACTATTTCTTCGAAATATTTAGGGATTTCAATTTAGATTTCGCTATAATCACGACGACTATTTGCCTTTAAATCGTTATGTCCAGTAATACACAGGCCGATTACTGGGGTAGATTTTTCTTTCCCCTAATCAGTTATTACTCTCCGCGTTGAATCGAAGTACCATAAAATAATCCCGTATAGAGCAGTTTTTTATCATTTAAATATCTATATCTGAGATCAGGTATTATGTACACTATTTACATTATTCGGACTATTGTCCTCATCTTTGTCGCCATATAAAATCAGGACAACCTTCAAAAGCTGGACGACAATTGTCAGATACCTCTCCCGAGTAAGAGCCCCCTATAAAGGAGAATATGACT
>OZ038490.1:67901458-67948958 GCA_964036315.1 Acanthosepion esculentum
TATGTATGTATATATATATACCCATACATATATATACACGTACATATATACACATACATATATATATGCGTATATATACATACATATACATATATATATACATATATATATATATATATATATATATATATATATATATATATATATATACAGACATATATATATACATATATATATATATATATATATATATATATAGTCTTACATTGGGCTATATTTATGGGATAAAGTGCTCAATATCAGAGATAGAGCGTGTGTAAATATAAAAGTGGACATGGAATTCAGCACTTAGAGGCGACAGTCTGTTTCATGCTAGTCGCTTGACGATTGCGCTAGCATGAAACAGACTGTCGCCTCTAAGTGCTGACTTCCATTTCCACTTTCATATTTATATATATATATGCATATATATATATATATATATACATATATATATACATATATACATATATAAATATACATATACATATATATATACGTACATATATATATATATATATATATGCATACACATATATATATATACGTACATATATATATATACGTATATATATATGTATATATATATATATATATATATATATATATTTCTCTAAGAAATTAACTAGATAGTACGAATTGTTCGTGTTTAATAATGATTTACTGATAAAAGTTCCACCAATCAACCCATAGCTGAGAGGAATATGATAGATACGTAACTATCCTAGTGGTAGCTGCGCTCAAATAGGTATAACAATCTCGGCTCCCAGACTCCTTTTTCGAGACGTTATGCATTGCTTCAGATGCACATTCAAAGTTGGAACATCTTAGAATTCTCACGCGGCCACTCATCGAGCTACACACCCATGATCAATGGTTAATTCTGTTATACCCAATCATTACGTAGATACACATGCACACCATCCTGATATTGAGCATTTTAACCTATAAATACAACATAACTTAATTCTATATTTTAATCCTATATATATATATATATATATATATATAATATATATATATATATATATATATATATATATATATATCGTGCGTTCCAAAAATCACGTAAATTTTAATTTAACTGGAATGTTATTAAATCTGACCAGATAATTTATAAAGGTAATGGGGTTTTAATGTTACTCATTGAAAGTTTCAATTTGTTTTCAATTTTATATAATGGACTTGCAGACATGCATTGAGTTTATATAACTATACGATGCAAATGCGAAATCTGCCACAGCAACTTAGGAAGAGTGAAATAAGACCATGTTTTACACAATAACTCATTCACCTTACTTGCTGTTACTATTAATGTTATATATCCCCAATATTTTATAATTTCTTATTAGCTTGATAATACGTTTTATGGAATACATTTATTTCATTTGATGTTTAAAAAAAAAGAAAAAATTAAATGACATTTGGCACGCACGTGCACTTTGACCCCAATATTGCGTATCTAAAACTATATATATATATATATATATATATATATATATATATATATATGCGTGTGTGTGAGAGAGAGGGTAAAATGACCAGTGCATTTTCATTATTGTCAAAGTTATTTTGCTAAAAATATGGTCATATTTTCATGTTACCTCCTATTGAATTTTTAACGGCGCAACATTTAATAAGACACGTAAAATATTTCCTTAAAAGCATTGAGCTACATACAATATAAATCTGATTTGAACAAAACCTCGCTAATTCGTTGCGTATAAAGTTATGTTTGCATGCAAGAAATGTTATATCAAATTATCAATTACCCCAAAGAATTGTCGTGCTTCTGCAAGAATCGATACAATAACATGCGAAAGATCTACGTATCTATTAAAATCAATTATTTCGGGAAATGTTCAATTTATTCTCCAGTGCATCACGTTAACAACGGAAATCGAAATATTTTGACATAGAAAATTTACATAGATAAGTAAACATACATACATAACGTATCCTTATTCTCATACAATTAATTGCGCGCGCACATATATATATATACACACACACACAGAAACTGAAAAGAGTTAAAGACACCGTATATTGCAGCACATCACCATGGTTTCGACCGCTATTAAACGCAGACGTCTGTAGGAACAACTATTCAGATGAGTTTTTTCTGTGTGCTGCACTGGGCTCGGACAAATTAATATTTTTAATATTCTAGAAGCTGTAGTGACCAGCACACACCGTCCGGCTCTATGCAGACTGAAGGAACTTAAACAAAAATTGCAGTTATTTGGGGAATCGTTGATCTCGTCTTGACAAATCGTTTCACTCATTTAATTTCCGCTGGTTTATTTACTTCTAATAAACTGTCAGATGAAAGGCGCCTTAGTTTCATTTTTATTGATTACATTTGTTAAATGACATTAAACAATGGTTTCATTTTAAAATTAATCTTATTTTGGTGTCCTACGTGAAATATTTTTGCATATATATATATATCGTCATCCACAGACTGTTTCGCTGTATCACAGCTCATCAGTTTGGCTAGACATCCGATCGCTTTAAGCCGGGGCTGAAACCCGACTGATTTGGCATCAGAGATTTTAACTCTTTGGCTATAGGGGCCAGTCAGAGTGGCGAATTTTTGCGTATTTATTTTTTCATTAACACGGCAGTGACCTAGAGAATTCAATCAGTTGGGAGAGTCTTGCATTATTAGCAATAATAATCACAGTTTACAAATTTGTGCTTTCTCCCCACAATGCTTGACCGAATTAATTTCTTCTCGGAAGCTAATATCGTCATCAGACACACACACACACAGACACATACACACACACACCCATATATATATAAATATATATATATATAAATATATATATATATATATATATATATATATATATATATATATATATACATACACACACAGATAATTAAAAAATATATTGTTAATACATTTTTATTCATTCAAATGTTATTATAGTATATTTCATTTGTGTACATACCGATAGACGTAATACAGTGTTTGCAATTACACAAATAAAAACGGAGAATTTATTTCAAATACTTAATGTAACGTTTGTGATTAACACAATGGGGATTAGTGAAGAAATGTCGGCCGGATTAAGAAAGTATTTCACAATACAGTCTGTTTTTTGTGGCATATAAACACACATGTACATGAAATATCGAACACAATGGAATTGACAAGTCTTTATTTTCTACGAATTGCTTTCTTTTCTACGAATTGCTTTATTTTCTACGAATTGCTTTCTTTTAGGACATAGGCAATCTTACCTATCCATCTATCAACGTTTCCTTGTGTAGATCCCGCTTCGCCATTCTTTCACACAAGCTCGTCAGATAAGTAGCTAGTTGCCTTCCCCTATCTGGCTTGCCCTTAGTTTACCCAATGGGATTAGGTTTTCCTAGCCATCTTCCCGTCTTATGCGTCCAATGGATTCCAGCTGATTTTGTGTGTTTCCTTTGTGGCCAGTTTCTATAAGGCTTCTTCGATGATTGCTCGCTGAATCGCTGTAATTGTCAGTAGCCTTCTGTAGAACCACATATATGCTGCTTCTAGTTTTCTTCTTCATGCTTAGGGAAACTTCCAACCATATTGGATGGAAACTACATAGGAACCCAGTACTCATTTATTTGTTTCTAACGAGATTGTTACATTATCTTTTGGAATATATTTATGCGGGTCTAATGCGTAATCGGGTCTCTGTGTCGCATTTTGCATCCTTTGTTAAATCGATTTCCAGATATTTGTACTCCTGGGCCTGCTTGATGTTTATATCTCAAATTCCTAACTCGAATATTGAGCTTTTGTTCTTGTGATGTACACATTTTGTCTTCTTGCCTAGGACGTCTTGTACTTTCTTTTGCGTGTCGACAATCAACAGTGTCATCTCTGTATCTTATTAAGGTTACGCCCACCGATAATAAATCCTGGTAGTGTATCCCGTTCCCTTGGGATGACTTCGCTGCAGAAGTTGAATAAATCCGGTGAGAAGACGCATACTTGTCTCAAACTATTTTCTATTCTTGTACAGCTACTCCCTTTAAATTATATGGATATGCAAGCGGTTTATCCCAGTGTAAATTCTGGATTATTCTAAAATCTTCTAATTCTACGTTTCCCAACAGTTCAACTAGACCATCGTGCTGTACCTTGTCACATCTATTTGCGTAATTTATAAAACATAAGTGCACGTCTTTCTGTATTATTCTATCTAACATAATTCAGATTATGAATATCGCTTTTCTTGTTTATGTGTTCTTGACAAAGCCGCAATGTTCTTGTCCAATTTCCGGTCTAATTTTCCTTCGTGCTCTATTCACCGAGATTCGCGGCATTAGTTAGTTTACGCCGTCAATTAAAAAAATGCATTTCATTTAAAAGAATTTTCAAATCCCAACAATGATAATGATATAAAGTTTGGCTCGAAAGACTTGTCAGATTTACATAATATAATTTTCTAGTTCAGATGGCTTACATGAAATTGGTGTTGTTCATACAGACCTTCTCCATATGTGGCAGTCAATAAAAGTGAATAAACTGAATCCAGTAAATATGCTTTGTAATGTTCTTTTTACTTTTTCAAAGAGTATCAAGGCTTTTGGACCACCGTCTGTTTGTATATATATATATATATATATATATATATATATATATATAGTGTCTGTAACCCAATTATTATTTCGCCAGAAAAAGTTGCTAGTTGACTTATTTATACTCTGTAATATTCACTATATTTCATAATTATTTACGTATTTAAAGAAAAAAACAAATGTCGAGAAACAATTCATTTTGAAAAACAATTTTTTTTCGTAGTTTCTCTATTACTAATTCATGTTTCACACACACACACACACACACACACACACAGACACAGACACACGTGTGTAATATCCATGCAATTGATTATGAAATCCCCGTAATGAGACGTTTATCAGATTTTACTTCCCAGAATATAACCAAATGAAATCTGACGCAATAGACTTTTGTTTGAAAGCTGTATATTATAGCTTCAGGAAATACAGCTATTTTGTTTAGATAAGATTATTTAAATTAATGGTATAATTTTAGCATATCAATTCGAAAATATTTCCGTAATAAAAAGAGCATTACAAAAATATCGTTGGAACACGTCACATTTCGAATTGCACAATTTCACAAATAGATAAGTCCGAAAAATAACCAGACGATTTTGAATTAATGGAAAAAAGAACGAGATAAATACGAAATGTATAAAGTTGATAAGAAGTGAGTTACCAGAAACACTCTGATCTTATGCGATTCCAAGTCTATGGATTCTAACGAAAAATAATTAAAAAGAAACTTCATGTGTACTTACACGAATGTGATAATTGTGTTGAAAAATATGACCTGGCAGCAGCATACGAATATGCCTAATGAAATGCTAGTGACCTGCCAACGCTGACGGCACAATTGGGAGGAGGCTGATATTCTGTGGGTATTGCTTGAGAAATCTTTCACAGGCAATCTATGCCAGCGAAATCATCTTGTGGCAGATAATCACGAGCATCCATTGATTAACAGTTTAAAAATAGCAACTTATTAATGGAGCAACTTTAAGAAGAAATGGAAGAACGTCAGTCATAGAGAATACTGGTCATTATATGGTTGACTGTAGTCAATTTGATGATGAAAATTGTTTACACACATAAATAAATAGAATTATCGAGATAGGACATATGAAATATTTCTACGTTCATTTGAAAATCAGATTTTCTCGGAGAAAATATGAATATGTCCTCTTACTTTGCAATTTATGACACCTTAAACATCAAGCGAAAAACATCAGCTTCGGAAATTGTAAACAAAAAATAACTACGGTGTGCTAAAATTTCGTCAACTCTCACCCAAAAAAGGAATCTCTGAATTTAATGTGTTGTATTTTATGCTGACAACCTCAATTAAATCCTAGATAATTTCGCTTTCTTACTGTGGGTATTTAAGCGACAGATGAACTAAACTGTGTCTGGTGCGGATATATTTTCAAAAGACTACGCAGTTGTTAATGAAATTAGAACATGATTATAAATTTGTATAATGTCCAATTTCAACTTTCATTTGTTGTTCCTGAATCAGAGAATAAAAAATAACTGAGAAATATATGAAAATCCTATTTGTTAGGCTAATCCTCTTGAAAACCTTACGTCCATGACCCTCGCAACTTGGAACGATATCAAAACATGTTAACATTTCTGGAACTGGCGATTCAGAGGATATCTGCAACGACCAAGACTACTAAGACTACAAGACTACTAAGGTTTTAATTCACTAGGTTCCTAAGGTCGACTGCATTCCACCGACTTCGCATTTACATGGAGTATGAATAATGTGGATGCTGAGACAGCCGACATTTAAAGTCAGTAAAAGATAAATTTAAACGGAAACTCTGCAAAAGCGCCTACAAATGTAAAATGTAGAAGCAGAGCTGATGAAGTAGAAGTCACTGAATTTTACAAATAATTCATATCCATGACACGATATCTAATTCAGATATTTTAAAGATATCACCTATCCAGGACAGGACACGATACTTTATATTTTACATATACCAACTATATGGGAAAGATAACTTTAATATATTACAGATATCCTTATCTAGAGAAAATTAATTTAGATAAATATTTTACAGATATTCCCTGTCCAGGTTAAGGATACATTCATTTTATAGATATCCATATCCTTGTAAAGATGCCTTAGTGCGATATTTTAAAGATAATCCCTATCCAATACTGATAACATCATTTATTATTCAAAGATTTATTTTAAAAATGAAAAGAACTATACAAATGTTTTTTAAGTGATATTACAAGTAAGATATTTTTTAAGTTATAAAACCAGCAATACATTTTTAAAATGATATATTACCAGCAATATATTTTCCCAAAAAATTTACCAACTATATATTTTTGACAAAAATTTACCAGCAATAAATTTTTTCAAAAAATTTACCAGCAAAATTTATTTCCCCAAAAATTACCAGCAAAATATATTTTTCCCAAAAAATTACCATCAATATATTTGTCCAATAAAATCACCATCAACATATTTGTCCAAATAAATCACCATCAACATATTTGTCCAAAAAAATCACCCTGGAATATATTTGTCCAAAAAAATCACCCTGGAATATATTTGTCCAAAAAAATCACCCTGGAATATATTTGTCCAAAAAAATCACCCTGGAATATATTTGTCCAAAAAAATCACCCTGGAATATATTTGTCCAAAAAACTCACCCTGGAATATATTTGTCCAAAAAAATCACCCTGGAATATATTTGTCCAAAAAAATCACCCTGGAATATATTTGTCCAAAAAACTCACCATGAATATATTTGTCCAAAAAACTCACCATGAATATATTTGTCCAAAATAATCACCATCAATATATTTGTCCAAAATAATCACCATGAATATATTTGTCCAAAAAAATCACCATGAATATATTTGTGCAAAAAAATCACCATCAATATATTTGTCCAAAAAAATCACCATCAATATATTTGTCCAAAATATCAGTTAGCAGCAATATGGTTTTTAATCGTTATATTAACAGCAATTCATTTCTGTGGAATTACTAATGCTCCAAACAAATTTAATATCGCACTTAAATGAACCTTAGGCAGTTGATCTGCAAACATAATATCGAACGATTGTGGGAATCAGCAAAGTGGAGGAACAACCATCACCGAGGAAATACACATTATCATGAGACCTGCCTGGCCGAGTTCATGTGGAGAAGGAAACTACACTATTGAAACGACACATTCTACGCCATCCTGTTGATTATCAACGGGTTCATGACACCCGAATAATACCATTAATGATTATCTGGAGAAATAAATATAATTTAAACAAATATATTTTTACACATGTGTATCTGTGAATAAGTTGGAAAATTAATTTTACAAATGGCGATAGATACAAGTACCTTAACGTGATTCATATACAGAAATCCATATCTCGATACACGATTCAGATACTCTCTATCGAGGGCCAACATGCTATTACTTATTTAACAAATATCTTCAATCCAAGCTAAATGTACCTGATATTTTTTTATCCAATGCAAGATGTCTTTAAATATCTTGAGACATTTCCGGTAATTTAACTTAAATATTTTACAGATACAGGTACTTATTTTAGACGTTTAATTATACAGGTTCAATTTACTAATTAAAGCACAAATTAGCCGTTTCAGCCGAAAGTTGAACATTACAGGAACTTGATAAATATCAAGGTCTTGTTCGAGCCCTAGAAACTTTGAATTCTGACGAGATCCATCTCAAGGCTCCTTAGTGAGATTCGAAATATCTGGTCTAATCCTGCAAAACGATAACTTATCGCATTTCGTCGAAGATACTGGTATTTACATTACAAGAAATATAATAGTATATTCTCATGAGTATTACACTTGGGATTTTGCTATTCCCTAGAATGTTGTTACTGAAAATTTCTAATCCTACTAAGATAGGAAATTTTAATATGATCAAAGCAAGACATGACACATTATCAGGTTTATAAAATTAAAAATAATTATTATTCCGGGGAAGATAACCGATTTGTCGCATCAACGGTTAACAGTAGCTTTGAGCAAATAAATCCATTCGAAGGCCATCCCTTGTAGCTCGGGTACTGGCGCTACAACATCATTTGAGGACTTTAATCTGCAGTAAAAGCTAAAGTGGTTATCACAAGTAACCAGAAGGGAAAATAATTGCTCAATCAAGATGCTGACGTTCCACACTACTTCAAATAATAGTTTAAGTTAACTTCCTTCAATACTGAAAAGAGTGCTACCAGCTATGGTATCTTTTCCGGAAATAATTGTTTTAAGTGCGATTTTAAAAATTGCATCCGACAGCAGTGCCGTCTGCCCCGCCAATGATTGTTGAATACCTCCTTATGATTACTTAACATACATTATACCACACCCAATTAATACGTGTAATTGTTAGCAAGCTTGTCTCACTAGGTCAGTTACATTCTTTCGGCCTTTTGCCAGATCTAAATTATGCTTAGGAAATCACTATTACCCACATTGTCTGTTACGAGAGTGTATCGAATAAAGTAACTTTAATTTGCTTATATTTAATTTGTAGGCCGATCGTGAAAATCGTATGTGTGAATTAAAAAAAATGTATACATTGTTCTCTATATAAGGCTCAAAGTAGAGGGTTACTGAATGGAATTGTTGTAACGGCGTAGGGTTGGAAGAGATGTATATTAAAAGGATATGTATGATAAATTTCGTTAGATTCTATTGAAAACTTGAAAATTGTTGTGGTCGGGGAAGCATTCACTTGCCTGCTTGTTCCAGAGAGGGAGAATTCTGCGGAAGAATCAGTCTGAGTAGCACTTATTCCTTAGCAAAAGAATACGAGGGAAATAAGGTCGATCTGATGACATATATATGGCGACTCCTATACAGGAATGTATAAAATGGTAGAACTAAAGACTGTAGTTCGTTTGAAAATTTGCCGTAGTAATCGCAATAGATAGTGTAAGATGAAGAGATATTCGTCTGTGGTCTAAGAGGTTGTAGCGTGTAAAATACTATTGTTCGTATTGCTTCACATAAAAGATTTATCTGACTTGATGGCTGAATATTTTAGGAAAGAATGCCTGGAGGATGCATAAAAGGCGAGGAGAGCGGAGGAAAGCAATCGATTTAGGCTTGAGCAAAGGAATGATATAACACTTGCAGCAAATACAAAGATCTCACAAAGAACAACACACTGATACGACTAACAGAAGAACGGAAACTTGAACAGTATATATATATATATATATATATATATATATATATATATATATATATATATATATATATATATATATACACTCTTTCCGTTGCCAGAAATACTGAAAAAAATAAACGCGTGAATTATTTAATATAGTCATAAGACATAGATATATAATTTACTTTTGTTTTTCTCTTTGAAACAATATGCTACAGGCTATAGTTTCCCTGTCAACAATCAATTATGTTCATTGTTTGATATCTTTCCTCTTCGCCTGTCGAAGAGGTCGTGGAGTGTCATAAACTAAAATAACATGACTTATCACCTGTCTCACCGTTGTGAACCCACTTATGACATGAAAAAACTACACACACACACACACACACACACACACATTTCCCGCTCAATACGAAAACGAGAAAAACTGACAAATGAAGAGGTGATAATTGAAAACCAGCCTTCACATTCCAATCTTGACATAGTTCAAAAGCAGTTTCGAGTCCTTTTGTCTGGCGAATTACAATTACTCCTACAACCTCGCTCTCGCATTGCTACTCATATGGAAAGTGCTCGGAGGGACCACATTCTTTGCTTCTGCCAGGTTTACCCTTACTGTGTAGGACCCGCCATGCTACTCGTATTGCAGCAAATTACCCACATTCCCTTCCGGACGAATTTGTTTTCTAACCGACTCTCACGAGGAATGTTGCCCTGATTACTACTATCTTAAGGGTTAACCCTAGATTTGACCAAGTTATCTCCCCACTCCTATCCATCTATATACTGCATATTAACGTAACCATCTACCACAAGTGGCCCTCAGACCTTGTATAGGGTGAACCTTACTATAATAAATGTCATAGAATTTTACGGAATAATCTAAAGATACCTGTAGAGTCATGATAGTCTACAACTTGACATGATACGGCATTAAAAATATCACTGACAGCGTCTCCTCCGTGCCATTACATTTCCATGGTTTCCCAACAGTGAAAAAAATGCTATGATATATATATATATATATATATATATATATATATATATATATATATATATATATATATATATATTTATAATACATGTTCAAAATTATGGCAATATATTTCTTTTTTATTCTGAATTGATTGTACTTTCTATGCAAAAAAAAATCGTATGGAAATACTTCTCGTAACTTAAAATGAGATAACTAAAAGATTTTCTAAGGTATTTTGTCCATATAATTTTTGAGCTAATGTTTCGTAAATAGACATGTAGACATTGACAATCGGGATAAAAACTCTTGTGATGTCAACCAAAATTCGTTACCACTTTCTTCATGACAACGAATAGTTTTCACTTTCGTAATGCTCGTTGTAGTAGAGAATTTGTAACTGCAGATAAAACTATAATAGGCCGTTGGACAATACTAGTGTCAGACGCCTTCGAATGGCTCTCGCACTAATAGCACTTGTTCGATAATATTCCTTAAAAAAGTAACCACCGTATCGCGACCAGTATAGTGGTGCGTATCGCGACCAGGATTGTGGTGCGTATCGCGACCAGTATAGTGGTGCGTATCGCGACCAGGATAGTGGTGCGTATCGCGACCAGGATAGTGGTGCGTATCGCGACCAGGATAGTGGTGCGTATCGCGACCAGGATAGTGGTGCGTATCGCGACCAGGATAGTGGTGCGTATCGTGACCAGACAGAATATCGGTCCGTAATAGAGGATAGAATTTGCGATCAATTAGACGTCATGCAACTTCCTACTTATGCTTCATCTATAGTCATATCAGCTACTTAATTCAATAATGGGATTGCCTGACTTTGCTCACTGGCGATCTATGTTAAACTCAAGTGTCGGCAGCGACACTTTATTCCTATATTGCATAGACAAATGACGAAGATGTTACAGATAAACATTAAACATAGTTTGTTTTTTAAGAGATCAACTCTAATTTTTTGAGCAACCTAGGTTAACTCTCCGGACAAATGGACGATCAGTGAAGATGGATTTTCAGAATATCCATGCTATTAATCTAAATTATGGTAACTCATATTGCTAACATTTCATTATACATAACTCTAACAGTGTATTAGATGAATGCAAACATTTACCTGGAGAATAATTGGAGATAATTAGTAAATCTTAGAAACAAAATAGATCGTTTTAAAGTAATTTATTGAGTAGGCTTTTATGCGCCTTCGGTTTTCTTCGTGAAAAATGTGATACATTACGCTATTTCGGAGAATTTAACCTATGCAATCTCTGTTCAAACCGTGATTCACACAACCTCGTCCGCTGTAGGGATCTCTAAATACACTTCTCGTCTCGTACTCGTTATGCTCTGTATGACAAGTGTTCCAATCAAAAAGATTTCGGTTAAAATAACATGAAGATTCGATAAGACGTACACAAAGAAAACAATTATTCTAACAGCGTTCATTCGGTTTTTAGTTTCCTTAAAATTTTATCGTTTCTTACATATTCCGACCACAATATTTTCAACTAAGTTCTCTTCGCACAGACCTCGACTAGGTTTTCTTCGCACAGATCTCGACTAGGTTTTCTTCGCACAGACCTCGACTAGATTCTCTTCGCACAGACCTCGACTAGGTTTTCTTCGGACAGACCTCGACTAGGTTCTCTTAGCACAGACCTCGACTAGGTTCTCTTCGCACAGACCTCGACTAGGTTTTCTTCGGAAAGACCTCGACTAGGTTCTCTTCGCACAGACCTCGACTAGGTTTTCTTCGGACAGACCTGGACTAGATTCTCTTCGCACAGACCTCGACTTCCTATTACATAAGTGTTGAGCAGTTTTTATTGGTTTTTAACATTTCACATTTCACAGTGTTTGTATATTTCGGAGAGTTAAATTATTTTTATACTTGTCTACATTGTCTTTTACCTTCATTTTGATATTCCTTCATGCTAATCACCGTCCACACACACACACACACACACACACACACACACACACACATATATATATATATATATATATATATATATATATATATATATATATATATAATTAGTACAAGTGAATAGTTTGTTATTTAGCTGTTTGATGTTACATTCAGCACACCGAATTCAGAGTCTCGAAGACGAACTCTCGTGGAATCACTCCGTCCAATTCTGCCAGCAAGTGACTGCTTATATTTCTCGATATTCTCCTTTTATATATACCTTTCTATTGGTGCAAGTATTTCTTGCATATGTACATGCGTATATCTACGTAGAATATAATAGGTATTTTTTCCTTTGGCTCTTTCTTTTTCCACTTCGCATTCACTCTTTAACCTTTACTTTTTTCATTTTTTCTTTCAATTGTAGCCATTTAGCTTCCGATTTTCGTGATATATACAGTCGTAAATTCTGGAGCGCTCTAGAGTTTTGTTCTATTCATACACTATATCTGATAACGAGCATTTTATTGCAAATATATCTAATCAATGTAATTATCTAATATTGTCAGTATCCACTTCCAAAAACACTTCGGTTTACATCTTATTCAACATCATTTATGTTACGTACCAATATTTTTCCTTTTGTTTCTTAGTGTTTGTAGTTTTAGAAATGGTGACTGTCAATATCACTCAAGTTTTGCAGTGTTGATTTTTGATCACGCTGTTTATATATATCTATTTTATTTGTGTAGAGAAATCCATTATTTGGAATATTTTCAATCATAACTAAAACATGTTTCAACAATACGTACGCACATCTCGTTTTATCTGCACACAGATGACGTGAAATGTTGATATCTAAGCGGAGACAAATATAAGAACATGTCCGTCTACAAATTAAGATGTTTGGGAAAATGAGTTTCTTGAAATCTGTCCTTTGTTTATAATTATATGAAGCTTGAGCATGTTCCTTTGTGAACAGGTAGAAGATTCAATTAAAACAAACGAATACACCGATATGTAATCGACATTTCGCCTCAATCCAATTTTATTATTTAAAATAGTCCACGTCGAATATATATATGTTCCCACCTTTCGTTGCTTTATTTCTCCCAAATACATGATTGAACACTCATTAGTTTCTTTGTTCTCTTGCAGAAAATGTGTTGCAGAGAATGTGTTCATTATTCCTTGTTCATTATTCCTATTAGTACACCCTTTCTGCTGGTTTCCGTTTGTTTTATAAATAATAATTCTCGTTTGATATATGAAATTTCAAATGTCTTTTCCTTTAATATGTTCTAGTAAAATTTTAGTGTAAACATAACACATCAGAATATAAGATTTGCAAGGACAATTTTCCACATTTCAATTTACAACGTCGTCCGCCTGCCCGCTGGACATAATCTTATGTCTGGCGTAGCTAGTAATCGCCAGAGAATATCTAAATTGTTTGTTCATATTTTGCAGTCTACACTAAATTAAATTTCATATCAATTATTTCTATCTAGTTAATCTGTTCTCGGCATTTCGCTTGAAAGCAACATTCTCGTTCAAGTGTTCTGGAATATTGAATTCAATATAAGATTCCACAATATAATATATTGACTCAATTTAATATATATATATATATATATATATATATATATATATATATTGGACTCAATATAATATTCCACAATATAATATATTGACAATATAATATATATATATATATATATATATATATATATATATTGGACTCAATATAATATTACACAATATAATATATTGACTCAATATAATATATATATATATATATATATATATATATATATATATATTGGACTCAATATAATATTCCACAATATGATCTGTGATCGGATATTTGAATAGAAATAGCTATTGCACATAAGCTGAACCGAAAAAAAATCAGGATGTGGAATTAGTACATAATAAACACTTCAAATATCTCCGTGATCAGATAAGGAAATTGAACATCAGTTATGCTCTACAAGGGGTAGATTTGTCTAACAATAAAAGGTGCGTCACGACGAAGAAATTAAGGACTCGATTTATATAATTAAATAGGCTTGTCAGATCGAAATTTACATATGGATGTCATACATGATACCCAACCTATTCAGAAGCCTATACAATGTCAAATGTATACAAAGGCCTTCTCAGATCAGTCATTAAAAATGGCTTCTAGGGAATTAACTGGCGATGCATTATCACAAGAACTGTAACAAAAATAACCGAAACCACATTAGTAGTGCATTTTCAACAGCATTAACATCTAGACCTGAGTCGACACACGCTTGCATCCGGGCATCGGGATCGTCATCCTCTCTGTTTATGCCTTTTATCACTTCTGGTGGCGGGGGCAGATATGCCTTTGAAGGCCCAGCCTACTCCTTTGATAATTCGTGAGCAGAATTCACAGAGGATTGACGGTGGTGGACAGGCAGAGCGAATCGGGGTCGCCTGAGAGCACGTCGCAGATTCTCTTCATGTTGACGGTTGGACTCGAAAGTCCCTGTCCCACCCGGATGTTCCTACGTCAGGAAGGGCGATTTGCAGCAACGGTTTCTCTGGTCACGGGGTTGACTGTGGCCTGTGACAGCGATGTCTTCAACTGATACTTTAAGCGTCATTTTGGGCCTCTGGGTAGCTTCTTGACACTGGCGAGTTCTCCAAACAGGATGTTAGGTGGGAGTATCAACTAGAATAGATACCTCATGTAATTTGAGGGGATAATGACCATGGCTGTTGGCATTCCTCAAAATTTCGTTTATAAAGGAAGCCACAATCAATTAACGGAATAATGGAAAGAGGGACTCCAGTATAATTGAGAAATATTTTAATGAAATCTTTTTTAATAGAAATATTTTATTAATTTCAACAAAGAGTATAACTTACTGCTCACTCAATGTATTCTGGAATTTCCCATACAAAGAAACTATTTACTTCCACTGACTAGAGTGTATAACATTTTGTACTAAGCGGGCTCAATAAGAACATTTAACAAAAAAGTAAATTTTTCGTACAGTTCTGGATCACGCGTATCCATTTTTTTTTATCGCTAACTGCAACAATTAACAAGATCAATAGACGATCGGTTTTACATGTCGGATTGAGTGGATAGAACATTCATGTGATCTTTTATAAAATTGTCATGATTATTACAAGGACACTTAAAATTTGTCGTTAAAGTTTCTTTGTATACTACTAGTGCAATTTTGAATGAAGATATGACAATTCTGCTTGTTGCTCCGTTAGTAAATTAAAATGTTAACTATTTTATTACACACTATTGAATCATTTAAGCTAGCTCCTTCGAATGGATCCTGATTGGGCATTCGTCACATGAAAGAGTAAATGTGATAGTGAACAAAGAAATTGAAGAAGATATCAATTGATGCATTTAAGTGTTGGATCAATATTTAAAGTTATCTTTTAAAAGTTCAACGATAATTCTGCCACCACTTAATCTAAAGACAATTTGATGTAAGTAGGTCCTTACTTTTCGCAAAAAAACAATTTTACTTCATGGTTGACTTTCGCTGGATTTGCCAATTAATTTCGATTATTCCTAAATTTATTTCCAAGTTATTAAAATTGTTAGCGTTAAAAATTCGTCGCAGAAAATCACGTAAGAAAAATCGCCTAAAACAATCGCAGTGATAACTTGCGAATCGAAAATCACATTATTGCGGGAACCGACCCGGAATGTTTTGAATTTTCTCGGAGTCGGCCTGATTCCAAAAGGGTATGTGTTGGGTTTGCTTTTATGAGGCCACTTTAACTCTTCTCTGAACACATTTTCTTTGACACTAATGTTACGGTTATTAAATTGTTAGACGTTAATTCAGTATTCTGATACAACAGCAAGCTTTTGTTCACCTTTTCATTCTAATGTTTGATCTTGACAGCATTTTGTCTAAATGGGATTAAAAGGAAATGTCGTCACCGTCAAATAAAGGCAGCAACCGTCAAAACGAGAGTAATTAGAAATATCATTCAATGTATAAATTAATACCAAGCGTGACATGACTGAATTTTACTAAAATTTGGAAGTTTTTGTGATGTCAACGGAGACTCGTTGTCACTTTCGTAATGCTCGTTGTAGTAGACTTTGTGACCACCGATGCAACTATATAGTAGTACTTGCACGATAATACTCGCTCGAAAAGTAACCACCGAATAGCAATCCGTATAGCGATCACATAGTCGCCATGCTAATTCTCATAGACACATTTCCTTTACTATCACGTGATCTACTTATTCAAAATTGGATCGGCTGCATTTGCTCTCGAGTGATCTGTTCACACTCCAGTGTCGGCAGCGACACTTTATCCCTATATAACTGGTATCGATTTAAATCTCGTGATGCCTTTATGCCTAAACCAAAATCTTCCAGAAAAAAAAATATTTGAGGTTTTGAAATTCAGTCCTTTCACGCACAACTCGGGTAAAATATAAAGTGGATTACTAGAAAATAAAACGATAAGAAGATAATATACAAATGAGGATTGATCGCTCGAAATAATGTATAGTAACTAAATAAAGAGGAATAAATAGGAGGCCTCACGAAACATATCCTTTAAAAATAGAAAAAAAAATTAGGGTACTGTCTAAACATTAAAATAAGAAGACTTGTATCCATAGGTAAAATTCTGCGCTTGGTTTTTCATACCTTTCAATAATCGGACAAGATTAACAACTCCTCTTCCAGCCCGCATGAAAATATTTATCATATGTGCAATATAATACCACAGCTTCATCACACTTGGAGTGGCTGATGTGTTTCCATAGTAAGAGTTAATGAATGGATTTGCCTAGCCAATTTTCAAAAGGTTGGAGTTAAGATTTATTTCATTTCCTAGACTGTCTGTCAAGAAAGTTTCGAAAGCCCATTCATCTCTAAATGTCTGTGGACAAATAGATTCATCCATACATTTACAAAGACACTTTCTGCGAATAATGTACGGAGCGAACTCTGCAACTTGATTCCTCAATCCGCGCGTTAACTCAAAGCAACGCTCACATGCATCACAAGATAAAAAATAAAATTTAAAAATGCTGAAATTAAAAACTAACATTCAATATATGGGTTATTCCAATGATCCCAAGTTCACTGGGATGAATTTTTAACCACATTAGATAAGACATGGAGTATAATATTAGCTCGTCCCTCCTTTAGGTAGCATTATTTATTCTGTGCTATACAGAAATGTGGCACAAGGCCTAATGGGGGTTGGGGAAAGGATGGTCTTCTTCTGTCTTAACTATAACTTAGCTAGCCGGAATCACTGACCCAATCATACGAACAATATTCCATACACCAAAACAACACATTCATACGTACCTTTCTTACTTCAAACACCATAATGCCTCACAGTCTCTATGTAAATACTAACTAGTTCCCATATTTACAATTCATTATCTGTGGGGGCAGGGAAAAAATAACAATTCTAAAAACTACGCCAATGAGTATTTACAATGTGTATATAAAACTATCTACAAGAAACTAAAGAAAATATTGTTAGTAATAAAAAAACACAATCACTAAATGTGGCAGAAATATCAGTTCACCGGCCGAAATAAATGCGGGACTATAAGAGTATAAATCATTCATTCATCCGAAGCATACACACAGACACGCACTCATTCAAACACAACAACAAATACGAAAACACTCACACGAAACGAAAGACGCCCCGCATCCACCTGTGAACAGACATCACTAACCACCTAACGAGGGAGGGGACGAGGAATTAAATTTAAAGAAAAATAGGGACAAATATAAAAGGGGGCCAATGAGCATACATACCCTAGCTAAGTTAACTCGAAAAAAAAACGTAAAACTAAAACTTCAAAACTGAACCTAACCTAGCCTAGTTTCGGGATGGGTTGCTCTAGTTCAACCCAGGAAGAGCAATATCCTGATGCCTAACCGGCATCAAAGTGCCACTCTAGGTCAGCCCCTTTCACACGACACAAGCGCGCAAGACCTACCCACCTTTTGCTGAATTCTGATGAAGAGAGCCGCTGCCTTTCCGTCCTAATCTTGACTTTAAGCTGATGGTTAAAGTACAAGATCAGTTAGGAAGAGGCAAACGTCTCGCCTCCATAGAATCCCTTCTGACGCGTCGTCCAAATCACGACTCTCATAACTCCTAGCAAGCAGTGGAACACATATTGTTCAGTCTTCGTCATCGGCGGTGCCACATTGCTACAAACGGAAGAGGCTTCAAGGACAAAGAACTTTCCCTGCAGCATGCGGACCATGAGGCCTTCAACAAACTTGCACAACGGCACTACCAGGCTGCAATGAAAGAAGGCATGACCCAGGGTCTCGACCTCCCCAACACAGCGACGGCAGTTCGGAGATTTCTCCAAGCCAGCTGAACAAAGTCTTTTGGCGACCCAGAGGGCCCCAAGAATCACCAGCCTGGTGAGTGAGGCTTCATCGTTATTGAGACATTTCAACCCAGGCGCACAAGTCCATATTGAACGAGCCTCCTACTTCGTAAGTCCAAGATCGTCAATCAAATCATCATGAACGGACCCCCTGACTAACACTTGATATAATGCCCTACAAGACAACGCCTGGACGTTGGAGAGGCCAGCCGACGCCCTTAGGAGGCGCTTCAGAGCAATACGACATTCACGATAGAAGGAGCATTCGGCTCGGGGTAAACGGTGGGCCTCCTCCTAAATCTTTAACTCTGTGTTTAACATAGTTAAAGGGCGAAAGTTATCTAACCCATCCCCACCGTTTTTGTTCTTGCGTAACAACTTGATCACGCCCCTGGTGAAGGGTTGGGGTATAGACCCCTGCTTCATCCAGTTGCCGAAAATCAATGCAAGCAGCGGAACAAAAACGGGCGACTGCCTCAAGTCCAGTTCGTACGGAGTCCCGGAGATTTGTCCAGGCTAACCTGTTTCAAGGCATCCCAGATTTTCGACTCTGTAATGGGACCCTCGCACCTAGCCGCTTCAGCTGCCGTAAGGCAGGGAAAGTCATCTAAATAGGCGTCGAACTGAGCAGGGCTCAGACCGGGCTCCCTGGTGAAAAGCTCCTGAAAGTAGTCACGAAAAGCCTCGCATATGCCCCCGTTTGTAGTCACGGTCCGATTATCCGGCAATGTGACACATGCGATATGTCGCCTACATGCATTCCGAGCTTCCTCTGTGCGCAATTCAGCGGCCATATTCGTTGCCTCAGAGGACTAACTTTTTAACCTAGCCCTAACTACCAGAGCTTGATCCTTCTTGATAAGCAAGGAGGCCAACACTGCTTTAGCTAAAGCTATGTCCCCACTAACACGGGATTTGACCGCCCGATCAACCTTTTGCTCTAAAGCCGTTTGCGTCTATATGTATCTAGATTGAGCCGACGACTATAACCAACAGCAAACGTTCTAATTTTGGATTTTAAATTATCCCACCAAGCATTTCCCACAACCGCTCCCGTCAGTTCCCTCTGTATCATTAATATCTTGCCGGAGAGTTGCCCTTAGCACTGGTTGAGGGAGTGGGGCTGTTTGTGCAATTCGCTGTTTTTGGTGTAGGACGAGGTCCCGCTGCATGAGACTTCCCTTTCGCCTTACCCACGACCTGCCATTCCCCCTCTCCCTTCTCCCTAACCGCACTAGCGGCGGGCAAAGGCTTTTCGTGGAATGGGGACTGAGACTTAGACCCAACCGGGGGATTTTCCACATCGGGTCTGGTCGAAGGCATGCCCACTACAGGCGAGACGGATTGAACAGACTCGACCAAAGGGGGATTTGGTTGGGCGGGGAACAGAACATCAGAGGCCTTCTTCTCTGTGCAGGAAGAGGAAAGGTGACAAGCCTTTCCACACTTCCAACATGCCGGTTTTCGACCTGTAACTGTTATTGGCATCTTCTGGCCATCCAGGCAGTTGGGGATGGAGGTAACGGCGTCATGATTGATCATTAACTCTAAATTCCACCCCCCGGTCAGATCGTCCGAGGAAGCACTAAGTATCTGCCCAAACTGGGACAGATACGCAGCTAGATGCTCTCCGACAATCTGAGGAGGAACCTCGTATACTGAAACTATGGTCCTTCGCCTGCATTCATACTCGGTCCGCAAAATGAGGTCTTTGGTGATAAGATCACGTGTACTTGCTGTCTCACAATCGGCAGACGTGGGCAACAGTACGTCCCACATGAAAAAATGTTTCCCTTTAATGACTCTCTGAGCTTTGATGCCCAGAGAAGTCAAGGCTTTAATTACAGTGTCTTTTGTGGAGCGACAAATCTTGCGCGAACGCTTGTCCACCACAAAGACTGACACAATTCTTTTCTCAACTTTCTTAAGCTCCACGGGATTGGACAAGAGCCCATCTTTAGGTAGCACGATCTTAAGCTCTGACAATATTTGACAAATAATATACTACGCGCTTTGATTGCGTTGAAAGAAGGAAAAAACAGCAGACACACTACTTGGTTTCAGTGAGAAATGTGTTTAAGGTCTGATTCAGTGTAATGGAAAAAGTAGACATTTTCCAATCTTTTTAGTTTTACCTCTTCGATTATCGACCAATATTCATCGTTGACGCTTACTGCAATACTTTTTAAAAATTCAAGCTCATATATTTCACGATATGATAAGGGAATTTCATAGAACTGTCATAAATTTATCAATCACCATTTTAAGAATTAATACGGCTCAAAAAATCAAATTTTTACGGATATTTCTAATGGATATTTTTTTTTGTTTTACCTTTTACTGCTTATCAACCTGTTGCCGTTTATTTAAATCCAGGAAATATTTCAATAGTAAGCGATTTATAGGTAATGATTTAATGGTATATTTACTAATTAGCCTTTAATCTGTGGTGGAGATATGAAAACATACCTTTTCCAAGAATATTGTAGTTGGAACACGGCTCTCCGATTTTAAATTCCTATCCGTTATCTATTACAACAATGCACGTCCATCACAGTATTTTTAAGCGATCACCGTTTTAAGAACTGGCAAAGATCGACGTTGCTTAACTTCGGTGATTGTACGAGGAATTTGTAACAAATCAATTAGCTTCTTTACGGCAGTCTCTCATATAGGTATTGAAAGTTTTTTCCAATAGTTAGTATTGAACTAACCTAATTATTGATAGTCTCGGACTAGCTTGTAGATCTCTGTGCCAATGGACGGCGGATTGAAAGAGGCAAGAAAGAAAAAAAATTAAAAGAGTTCACTACTTTTTCCTGCAAATTGCAAATTAATCATATGAAAACTAAAATTTTTGTATTGTCTTACGATACAGCTGTCGTAAGACTGTCACTAGTCCGAGTTATTTCTTTACTTCAATAACAGCTGTATGTAACAATTTGGGATATTAACGGTAATATTAATAATTCAAAACAAAACATTGACAGAATAATTCAAACATTGTTTAAACATAGATTTGACCGTCACGCTTATTTGAAACAATCTGTTAGTCGTAAAAAAATGTTGGTAAAATTTGACAAAGCCAACATATCTTGGCTATTTAAACTGGAATAGGGAAAAAACAATGGGCACAAATCTGTTGCGTCGAAATATGTAAAGAAGTTTAATTGAAGTAATAGAGACAGTGGAAAACTGATTCATTTGACAATATATTACAGAAAATACATAATAGATAGTTAATGACCGAGAAGTTATCGGTCGAAGCTCCGTGCCAGGAACAAACAAACAAGAGGATAAAATACCAAAAATGCGTAAAGTTTATTGCTATAAATTTTCGAATGCCAGACAACTCGGGGAAAGTATTGTTCATCAACTTTAAAGTAACAAATGTATCCAATAAAAGTTAATTACTCTATAGTTATTGTATTCACGTTATATATGTATGCACACGTATATACGCATAGAAATAAATATACTAAATTACGTATAAATATACATTTATTCAGCATCGTAAGATGCATCTGAAATTCATGCATGTATCTACTTTGTGTGTGTGTATGTATAATATATAATATATATATATATATATATATATATATATATATATATATAATTACAAAGATACATTGCGAAAGTTAGAAGAGGTGCAACCTAAATTTTTTGCATATCAATGTCATGAATATAATGAAGTGGTTTTTGAATATTAAGTTTTATTGCTGCTATGATTTGTTTCAGACCAAAACGACTTGACGGACATCTTGTGTGCACATACACACACACATACACACACACACATACACACACATGTATGTATGTAATCTAATCTAATATAATCACTAAAATATTTTGAAATACTAGGAAGGAATGTTATTCAATAAAATGACATTTGTCTTCAACCACGGCCTCCAGATGATTTAAGAATCTCCTGCTTCTATTCAGAATGGACTACTTGTTGGTGAATGCTGCTTTCATCCTGGCCTTAATTCACTTTTGTTACAAAGGGATTTCTCTCTCTCTCACACACACACCTGCACCCCGCACATGAAAACCATGTGGGTTGCAAACTGTGGAGTTAGGTGTCCATGTGTAAGGGGTGATGTGGTCGCAGAAATAGGATTCTTCTGCTTGTGTTGCATGGTGCCGAGTTACCAGTTATAGAATATTCCAGCAGCCACTATCTTGACATATCGAAGAACTACCTCTTCGATGCATTTGTAGTAGACCTCAGTGTTGAGTCTGGGGCCTTCACCAACAAATTTAAGTTCTTCTCAAAATTAACATTGAGATTTTCAAGATGCCACACCGTCGTAATAATTATTAAACTCATCAAACTCTTTCCGAATCATCTGCACTGTCCTCAGTTTTACATCCAAACACCCTAGAACGTTAGTATTTGGGGTTCCGGCGTGAGTGATAAATAATACAGCAGGCCGTTTCCAAATTTCGAGTAGAGTGAATTGCGTCATTTTGCTCTTTTTTGTTCTCACAGATGGTGCCCAATTAACCCTACTATACAGTACAATTCGATAATCAAAACCAGCGCGGATCAGCGAAATTAAAAATATAAAATGGTGACATTAACCATCGCTCTCTCTCTCTCTCTCTCTCTCTATATATATATATATATATATATATATATATTGTGTGTGTGGAGAAGGTAATTACAAGTTAACAAAAGGATAGAATATAAACAAATGGAAACTAAATTTGATTTAGTATAATATCTCGAGCATTAAATAATCTTTATTTTCAATGACTGCAGCACAAGTGCATGGCAAATTGGTGATTCTGCGTTTTTCCTTGGAATGAAGATTGAAAAGTGTTTAATTTATTCTGTGCCTTAATTTTGTAATGCTCTAGTAATCGAAACAATGGAAAATCTCTCGGTGCCAAAACTGAATCTGGAGGATGTTGAAGAACCTCCCATCTTAAAGATCTCGTTTTTTCTTGGATTTGTTTTGTCAAGTGTGCTCTTGCATTGTCATACTGGAGAATAACACGTTCTGTTTATCAAAGCAGGACACTTTCAAGATAATGTTTTGTTGACCAGATCAAGATTTGGCAAATAAACAACTACGGTACCAAAAATAATTATATACATATATATATGTTATGACATCCAATCGAAGGCAATAAAGTCACTAAGATGCAGGTTTACTGCGTATGAAAGAATAACAAAGAAAAACATTAACGAGCGAGAACAATAAAAACAGGTACTAAGAAGACAGCATGTAACGATAGTCATTGCATTTAAATTTTTGAAGATCAAACTTGACTGGAAAGCAAGAAGTGCGAGAAAAGAAACTGTTTGCATGTAACTTAAGGTTACATTAAACCATTTCAACTGTAAATTGACGATACCTTTTCGCCAATTTCATGCTGAGCTTAAATTTAGTCTACACTGGCAAAAATAAGTTTAAGACCGATGGTTAAAGTTATATTCATTTCAGAATGTTTCCAATAAAACAAAATAGTTTTGTGTATGTTTTATGCAGAATTTATTTTTCTTTCGAATGATGTATAAATTCGATATTTTTCGACAACTTAAATTAATCCAGCATTAAAATTATCTAAATTTGCCGCCAAAATAATTTTAAGACCGCATGTGTATTATGGAATTTATTTGCTACATAATTGGTCACATGGCTGGTCATTAATGAATTATATAGTGTAATAACTGAGCATTGTTACACCATTAATTCGCTATGGAAAAGCGTCGTAGTCTTAGCCTAGTGACTAGATCAAAAATAGTGTTACTTCATCAAAACGTTTCCTTTCTGAACATAAGCAAGCAATTAAAATGCAGAAACACGGCTTGTGTTCAGGCTTGGAATCTTTAGCAGGAAACTGGACAATATAAGGACAGTCAAAAAACAGGAGCCCCAAGAAAACAACAGTGCAACTGGATAGACGAATTCATAGGCTTTCCGAAGTTAATCGAATGCTGAGGGCCGTGGACATTTGCAGCCAATTTTCTGATAAAACTGGCGTTCGTTTTATGCCGCAAACTGTCCAAAACCGTCTAAGAGAATTAGGATTATTCGGGCGCATTTCTAGTAAAAAAACAATTATTTCAGAAAGGAATCGACTCGAGCGGCCGAATTTCGCAACAAGTCACATTCAATGAACGGCCGACGACTGGTGTTGAGTTCTTTTGAGTGACGAGTCACACATTGCATCTTTAGATCGGATGGAAAAATCCTTTGCCAGACGCCGCTCAACCGAAGAATTGCATCCTAAATGTATCAAAAAGACGGCGCAAGCGCGAGCGTGGGGGAGTAATTGTGTTGGGTGCGTTCAGTTGCTTTGGTATTGATACAGTTGTTAAAGTTGGTGGAAAACTCAACAGTGTAAGCTATATGTATCTAGGCAAGGAACATGTTCTGTCATATTTGACTGTCCAAATAACACCTGGAGTTATTTATCAATAAGATAATAGTCCCATTCACAAAGCCAAAAAATAATGAAATTGATTGATCACCGTAATATGGATGTCATTGAGTGGCCTCTACAGAGTCTGGATCTTAAACCGATTGACAATTTATGGAATTATATTTCTAAAAGAGTTCACGCTAAAAAAAAAACAAATTTTGCCCAATTATACTATTATATTAAGCAAATGTGGCTGAGCATTCCATGTGATGTTTATGTTCACCTATCAAGCTTCATGCCTAGGCGATGTGAAGCTGCAATTAATAATAAGGCTTACGGCACTACATATTAATCATCATTCTTAAACTTATTTTCCCTAGGGTAGCTACTTCAGAGGAGAGTACATTAGAACAACTATGAAATTAGTTATTGGAAAAGACACATGACTGTAGGAATGTAACTAAAGATGTGTACTTTGTTTTTTGAGTGTTTACATTTTAAGTTCCTATTTATATAGGTCTTATTGCCGGAAGTAGCTATTCGAATAAGGTTAATTTGAATTCCTACTCTGTAATGATATATATATATATATGTGTGTGTGGATATAATCAATATTTATATCTGTAAGTATATACATACCTTTCAGTTTTTCTCAATAGCGAGCCAAGACTTAAATTTCTATGGTTTGTTGCAACCTGACTTGCTCGAATCGCCATCATTCTTTGCAATAAGTATATTTCACAAACTTCAATCTTCAGTACATCTAACAATCTTATATCATCCTGGCAATTACACATAACTATTTTTGATGTCTGAAAGAAAGGACATCATATCTTAAATTTCTGGTCTAAAAAAATGACACTCTTGTTAAGCAATCATTTTCCCCAAACTCCCTCAATCTGAAGACAAAATAGCACAGTAAGAAACGGAATTAGATCTGAGACTCAAATATGGATGTGGTATTCTAATATGGTTCACTCGAATGGGCCTGTCTTGCAAAGTGTTGTTAGTTAAATATATTTGCGTTTTAATTGATCTACAGAAGTGAAATTGAGGAGATTAAACTTTAGTAGATAATTACAACGCGAAATAGCTGGCATTGAAGACATGTAGAATACGCTTATGCTTAACTTTGACAACTTATGTTATTTCACGCTTATGTTGAGAATATCATAAATGTGAGCAACGACAAAATATTATGAATATGGAAACAGAGGATACTTATACATGATATCAGGAAGACAGATAAAATTGTGATACGACATTCCACCGGTTTGATCCGAATCTATTATCGCCTTTCATCTCTGCTGATTACAAACAGATGTAATTACGTTAGTTGGCCTTAAGCAAAAATACCACATCATGGACACAATTCATATGATAGTAGGAAATAAACTAAAGAGGAAGATTAAATTGATTAGATAACCAGCGTGGAATTGATCGACGTAGAGTAAGAAATGTACTGAAATCACCGTCATATTCTACCATATTATTCAGTATATTTGAATAGTGTGAACTACATTTCTTCCATTTCATCAATATCTATTTATTGTCATGGTTTGGAGAGGATAAAATGGTGGAGTTACCTATTTCCATATATATATATATATATATATATATATATATATATATATATATATAGCTGTCATCGATCATTCAATCATATCCTGTCGAGAGAATTGGGGGCATCAGACAAACAATTTCGCCTTAAACCAACAAGCTGGTTGACTTTCCTGCATTCTACAAATAAGATCAGATTTCCTATGCCAGGGAACGATTGCTTGTAGATTCCGAACAAAATCTTCAAGACAAATGTTTGTCAGTAATTTATTCTGGACTAATTCATGTCTTACATAGCAAAAACCCTATGGAAATGTTGTTGAAAACATTATACTCATGATTATATTAAACTAGTTTTCTTTTCCACTTTTCTTGGCTTTTTATTTTCCATGCAAGCAAAAATAAGAACAATGAATTGCAGCTAAAATAAATGTTGGAAGAAATTTGAAATCCTATAATTTTCCCATTCGGAGTGTCAAAAATGTAGAGGGCCTGATTGTTTTAACAATTTATATGCATACTTTAGTACGACACAGCATTGGTTAATATGTGTGTTGTTCTTTCAAGATATTGGGGATCATGGCTTTCAGGAGTTGCTGCGAATTTATTTCCTTACGACTAGGATTTCTGAGTCAATCTAGCAGGTGTAAAATTACAGAGCCCTGTTGCCCTCCACCCTGATATTCAACTATTACCTTCGTGAGAAGATATGGACGATTGCCTTATCAACCTGTTTAATTGCCAACATCCTGAAACCACACAGCATTTTGAAGTTATGAACAATGTGGTGTATCCTGATAAATGATTTTACCTACGTAGATTAAACAGTTAGAAAACTCCTTTTTCGACACAATCAATATATATTGATACCTCAGAACAATTACGACTGAGTGGTGAGTTAGATCCTTACAGGGTGCCCCATACTTTCGACCGTGTGCCACATCTAAGCAGCACTTAGAAAATCCCTATGAGTAACTTGACGTGGTGTAATGTTAGCAAGCTTATCTCGCTAACTTAGTTACGAGTAGTGAGTACGATCCTCACTGGATATCCCGGAGTTTAGGCCATGGGCCGCATTTAAGCTATGCTTAGAGAATCCATGTAGGGTACCTCGACATGGATAATTGTTGGGAACCTCGAGGTGGTGTAATGGTTAGCAAGCTTTCCTTGTTAGAACAATTAAGACTAAGTAGTGAGTTTGATCCTTACTGTGTGCTCCATAATTTCGTGCTTGTTCCTCATCTAAGCTACGCTTGGAAAATCGATATATTGATATCTCAGGATATCAAGCTTCAACCCAAACTCATTTTAATTCCAGCTTATTATTCGTATTGCTGATTGCATGGAAATTAAAAAAAAGGAAAAGAGCGGGAAAAACAGGTTTAATATAATCATAACGATAGATTTCACTAAATATATTCCCCTATTGTTTTTGCAATGTAAGATGGAACTTGCTGTGGAATAAATTCTAGTTACTTCTCAAACTTCCGTAGTGATTTTTTTCGGGGGGTGCAATCTTCAACCAATCGTTCATTGGCAAAGGAAATCTCCTGACTACATATTTGCAGACAGCACGAAAGTCAACCTATGAACACAGCTTGTTGGTTGAAAGCGAAATTGTGTTTGTCTGATGGCTCCCGGTTCTCTCTACTACGACAGGACATGATTGATGAAAGCATGAAGCTAAGCACGATCAAATTTTGGTGAAAATAGGCGCGGTTAGGGTAAGGCCGAACGTCAGCATACCAGTCAAGCGGATATAAGTGATGATATACAATGCGACCGCTGGGATGTCTCCATTACGCATGTGCAATGTTGAGGCTAATAGATCTAAAGAATGATTTTTACTGTTAAGTCGATTCGTGTTCATAGTCGCATTATAAATGAAGATATTCAGCTGAAAATTGATAGCCTGTGCGGACATGAGGATTCCACCGGTTTGATCCGAATCCATTATCGCCTTTCATGTCTCCTGATTACAAATAGATGTAATTACGTTAGTTGGCCTTAAGAAAAATACCATACCATGAGCACAATTCATATGATAGTAGGAAATAAACTAAAGAGGAAGATTAAATTGATTATATGCCCAGCGTGGAATTGATCGACGTAGAGTAAAAAATATACTGAAATCATTGTCATATTCTACCATATTCTTCAGTATATTTGAATAGTGTGAACTACATTTCTTCCATTTCTTCAATATCTCTTTATTGTCATGGTCTTGGGAGGATAAAATGGAGTTGCTGCGTCTTTATTTCCTTACGGCTAGGATTTCTGAGTCAATCTAGCAGGTGTAAAATTACAGAGTCCTGTTGCCATCCACCCTGATATTCAAGATGGACGATTGCCTTATCAACTGGTTTAATTTTCCCCGCTGTTAACCGTCGCGCAACCAGCACATAGAAGAGAGCGAATATATCTAATCGGCGAAACTCTTTACAATGGATTATTCATATTTTAGTTCTTAAAAGTTCGTTCTTTTAAATGTTTTCTTCTACGTGGATACAGGAATCTAGTGTTGTACATTTGCGTGAGTTAATATACACCTTTTCGATTACGGTCGCTTTCTTACACAATTTTCATCATTCCTCCGAGTTACGCATTTAAATTTAAAAACATTAATCGGTTGATTCATGCAACTTTTAGTATTGGTTAATACACAGGTGTGTGTAGTAATACTTCATTTATTTTAAACTTATCTCTTCTGAGAACTTAAAATGATCTACCCATGTTCTAAGCGCAAATCAAACAGTATATGAAGTACGGTTCATGTACAAATAACAGACCTGTTATTCTTGGACATTATTCTCCCATATTAGTAATACCTATTTCCATATATATATATATATATATATATATATATATATATATATATATATATAGCTGTCATCGATCATTCAATCATATCCTGTCGAGAGAACTGGGGGCATCAGACAAACAATTTCGCCTTAAACCAACAAGCTGGTTGACTTTCCTGCATTCTACAAATAAGATCAGATTTTCTATGCCAGTGAACGATTGCTTGTAGATTCCGAACAAAATCTTCAAGGGAAATGTTTGTCAGTAATTTATTCTGGACTAATTCATGTCTTACATTGCAAAAACCATATGGAAATGTTATTGAAAACATTATACTCATGATTATATTAAACTAGTTTTCTTTTACACTTTTCTTGGCTTTTTATTTTCCATGCTATCAAAAATAAGAACAATGAATTGGTGTTAAAATAAATGTGGGAAGAAATTTGAAATCCTATATTTTTCTCATTCGGAGTGTCGAAAATTTAGAGGGCCTGATTATTTTAACAATTTATATGCATACTTTATCACGACACAGCATTGGTTAATATGTGTCTTGTTCTTTCAAGATATTGGGGATCATGGCTTTCAACACTGATCTACTCATAAGTTCTAAGCATAACCACTGCTCTTTATATCTAATACTATCAGTTCTATGGGCATCAAAACAAAAACAGATGCGCTGTCCTTGGGTATTATTCTCCTGTGTTGGGTAATAGCTATTTCAAACTAATATATATTTGCATATAGAAGAGAAACAAATATACAAATTAGTAACGAATACTTGCATTTTGTCTGAGCCTTCTACTGACTTAACCTTCACAATCCCGAGTCGTCTAACCCCTGAGGGTCTTACCGGTACCACCGTAGCACTATTGGTGTGTCTTGAGCAAATTAGCCTGATGGAGACTAACACCCTGAATACCGGTTTGAAATGATTTCCTTCCTCTAGAAAAGTTATAGTCTCTCCGTTGTATTGCTATTTACTTATTGTTGGGGGTAGATCAGATGGATTCGTACCTTTCCGAAGAGTGTATGCGCATAACTGAATGTCACGAAATCGACGGTAATGCCCTTTTTCTTATTCAGTTCTCTCTCCATTACACTAGGGCGATTCCATAAAGTTAACACTTAAAGTTTTCCTTTAAGAAAGAATAAGACTCTTATATAAAGTCCAATTATATTCTAAAGTTAATGAGACCGTTACTTGTCTGGTATATGTTCTGATAATTCTGATCCCATTCTTTAATTCGTAGAAGCAAAGAAAAGAGTGATAAGGAGAGAAATGGAGCAAGCCGAAATATGGTTCTACAGAAATCCATGAACGGGGAAAATAAGTAACGATGATATCCTAAAAGGAATGGAAAAAAAAAACGTTTATGCTCAAGATCAATAAAAGATAGCTGAAACTTCTTCCACGCATAATGAGGAAAACTGATTTGAAAATTTAACCCTCAAAAACATTGAGAGCAATATAGTGAAAAAAAGTGGAGGACAAGCAAGCCATGTACCTGAGAAAATTGTGTGAATGCATGGTAGAACGGGGGATGCGTGCTTTAGTAAAATGAGAAAAAATGCTAAGGTCCACAAGAGATGGCAAGATTTGGAGAGTAACGATCACTCATATCCAGGAGAGACGCGGGATATAGAAAAAGAATTACTGTATGGAAAGGAAAGGAATAAATACAGTCCTTGTTCCCTTTCAGAAATAATTGGTACGGGATAAATGTCTCTGAACTGTGGGACGTTAGGTAGATGTATTTTGGCAGATTTCTCAACATTATTCTCTGTTTTCATACCATTGTTATATCATTGGTTTTAAGTTTTTTGGTGTATTGATAATCTCTTTGTACGTATTTGGCTAATCATATAATGTTATTGATTTCGTTCTGCTTAATATTATGATTTAACGTTTAACATGCAAGTATATATGTATGTATAACGGAAAACATAATTAACAATGTTGATTTAGGAACTATGAGGATCTTGAAATATCCAGTGCAGATAAGAGGATTTGCTGTATTTCGACGCTTGCACTTGTTAACCCTTACAGGAGTAGGTGGATTAAATGAGATTCATAACAGAAATTCGAATATATGGAAAGGATGACGAATATAGAAAACGGCACATGTTGGATTCTTCTGATTGGTTAGAATATTATAAACAAAATAAAAACCATGATCCGTGCAAGATTTTCTGATAAACATATAGGCGTATCCCAAAAGAAATCATTCTATAAAGAAATACAATCACATCCGTTGCCGAAATGGAAAAAAAAGGCACATATCGGAAAATAATCTTGAAATATGTCACATCGAGAATCAGATCTTTAATTTTAATTTCTGCCACGTAATTTCAATTTAGGATTTTAAAACCAACAATTAAATGAAGAAGGCTTAAGGAATATAAATAAAAAAAAATAATTAATCACTGAGTTTGAAATATTGCTTCATAACACAAAATTACCTTCATTGCATAATCTTTCTGAATTTCTCAATTTTCATCTCAGGGCTTGAATAAATCTGAACATTACGTCCATTAAAAAAATATATGGCCAATTATTTAATTTTATTATATTTGATAGCGTTTAACTAGATTTTCGTAGTAGAGCAAATTTAACTGGAAATATTTCCCCGATTTTACAGATATTAATCAAAGTCTTTATAAAAAGAACTGGGGATTCAGAATTTACTTCACATGTAAAATAAACAGTTTCTTTTTTTTGCCACCGGATGTCAAAATAAAAGCAAGGAAACCTAAAAAGGAAGTCGGGGGGGGGGGCTAAGTCGGATGCTATGTCTACCAATTGCTTCTATATTTTTCATCGATCCTCCAGCACAACGAAACTTTCAAGACGTATTATCCTACTGTAAACAGGTTTGTTTAAATTTGGAATAAACATTTTTTTTTATTTTCACTTTCATTTATTTTCTCGAAAGACAATGACGAACGTTTGCTTTAGATAAGGTATAACCTTTTATAAGCTAAACAAACAGGAAAGATTAAACGTTCTTAATTTAAAGATTAATGGTAGTAACGATTTATGCAAATGATATAGTTCGGGTTTTTACCATTGTCATACATTAAGTACTAATATAATCTTCAGTTTCATTTTCGCTTTCAGCTTCAATGTGTAACGTTTCCCAGTCGCTAATAGCAAATTGGAGGGGAAAATAACCTAACATTTTCCAGGCAATTTATATCAATTTAGGTAAAAATGGAACATTGATATTTGGAAAACGAATAAGTGGCGATTAGAGGTTTATATATATATATATATATATATATATATATATATATATATAATCAACCGTAGGTGTCGTGACGTAAAGGCGAGCAGATAATTTTGCACAGAAATTCTAGTATCCTTGTCCATGCGCTAGGCATTTCTGAAACAGAAAATATCTATACTAACAAAATCTATACTTATTTTATTCTGAACGAGTGTCTCATTTTATGAAATGTATTATTCGGTCGAGCTATCTCGGACATTCATGAGTCTATCACGCCAAACATCACTTCCCTGCATCATTAACGCAGCATCCTGTGTAATTACATAGCTGATTAAGGTAGGTAGTTGCTAAGCGGCCAACTCACCTTGCGCCATGGTTAGGTGGCCAGGACATTAGATTAACCGCAATTTCTTGTTTTTCACACCGGCAGCGTCTTGTTAAACGCATTCTGCGTTCACGTCAGATTGTAGTAATACAGGAATGGGTCCAGTGATCTGTGATTACGTTGGATTTTGTCTCCAACTGATGTTGTGTATAGCTGTCAGCATCCGTAGGATCCATGAATCTTAGACTCGAGGTTTTTGTTTAATATCCAAGCATGAGCCCCGTACATTGTAACTGATTCTACAGTGGCACGAAAGAATCTCCGTTTGAGGTTGTCTGGTAGATCAAATTTCCAGATTACATCCATTTTATTCAAGCTGCCCAGACTTTAGCTATACGAATTTTCACATCTTCGATACTATTTATTTCCTCGGTTTGTAAAAGATTCGACAGATTTTATTGATTCACCTAAGATTGTTTGTGTTGGGCCGTGCTGGTTGAAACCTATGGATTCAGTTTTAGAGGCATTGCTATGAGTCAAACACCGTCTAAATGGATAGGTAGGTCATTTGCATAGTCAATGTCTGTTAATTTTTCTGCAGGATATCGACTTACAGTAAAACTTTTTTTATCAAATGAAGTTTTCAATGCGGTACATTGATCTCAAATTGTGTAGCTTTAGACAGAAATGGGAAATGCGTTAAATGTTTCAGATCCACACCTAACTCATAGATATTAAATAATATGGGAATGATTAAAGCTATAAGCAGATATTTTTACACTGTTTTGTTAATGACATACAATAAAAAATGGTAGATTTAAATTCAAATAGTTTTCCGTATTATTTGGCTAAGTATAGCTAAATATATTTCTCAGAATTTAAATGTTGGTCATGGTTAAAGAAGATAATGTTCAATATTGTATCCTTTTCGTTCGTTCGTTCTCTGATTCTTTCGTTCGTTCACTCATCGCTGATTCGTTCGTTCGTTCGTTCTCTGATTCGTTCGTTCTCTGATTCGTTTGTTCGTTTGTTCGTTCTCTGATTCGTTCGTTCGTTCGTTCTCTGATTCGTTCGTTCGTTCGTTCTCTGATTCGTTCGTTCGTTCGTTCTCTGATTCGTTCGTTCTCTGATTCGTTCGTTCTCTGATTCGTTCGTTCTCTAGTTAGTTCGTTCTCTGGTTCGTTCGTTCGTTCTCTGGTTCGTTCGTTCGTTCTGTCGTTCGTTCGTTCGTTCTCTCGTTCGTTCGTTCTCTGGTTCGTTCGTTCGTTCTCTCGTTCGTTCGTTCGTTCTCTCGTTCGTTCGTTCGTTCTCTCGTTCGTTCGTTCGTTCTCTCGTTCGTTCGTTCGTTCTCTCGTTCGTTCGTTCTCTGGTTTGTTCTCTCGTTCGTTCGTTCTCTCCTTCATTCGTTCGTTCGTTCTCTCCTTCATTCGTTCGTTCTCTCCTTCGTTCGTTCGCTTTTTCTTATTCTATTTTTTCTGTTATCCATGCTTGACATCAAATCCCCTAACCAGACTAATTATGATGGAATACTATTTTGTTTTCATTCATTTATTCCCAGTTAAAAAAAAGTGAGAAAAACTTACTAACAAATATTTCCGAGAAGATAAAATATGGCGGGCGGCAACAGATGAAGGCCAAGATGCTAGTTAAATCTTAGAGGTGTCAATATTGAGCACGCGCAGAAAGTTAAATATCTGAGGGGTGTTTTAACAGACGATGGAAGATGCCACAGATAAATCTGAACACGCTTTGGACTAGCCGAAGAGGCATTCCAAAAGTTAAGCATAGTTTTGAAATATCCTGAAGGGCTGCGGTACATAAAAAATGAGTACAACTGTATGGAATGGAATAAGGCTTGACCACTCTCTACATCCCAGAAAGAATGGGTACGAGATAAACATTTCTGAACTGTGAGATTTATACTAACTATTGCTCTATTATATGAGTTATATATACTACAACTTATCAGAAGAAAATTATAACGACATGTTAGAAAAAGATTTGGGCAGATTTCTGAATATTATCCTCAGTCCTCCTATCTTGTGTAGTTGAAATTAATTCGTTCTTCACAGTTTATCTATGCTTGTTTTATTTCCTTTGACAGACTTTATTTATCTTAGTCCCTTATTTGCATTATTTTTCTTTTGTAACGCCTTGTAATTTCCTTCTTTCCATATCATATTGTATTTCTGTTATGTGAAAACACTACTTATTATAATAAGTTGAAATGTTTCTATATTTCTGAAATGAATTATTGTAATTATCTTCACCATTTTCGGGTTGTTGTCCTCAGCTTTGACATATTTACGACATTTCGGCCATTGAACGCTTCGAAATTCTTCAGGTGAATTTTGTTCATCACTTCAGGGGTTCATGCCAAGTATTGAATTCACAACTCATCGAACCGCTGGTAGCAACCAACGCTTTCATCCACTTTATTTTGTTATTATTGATGTTTCTCTAACACTCTGTATTACTGGTTCCCAAATTGTTTGCTTTTCTATGCTTGGCCGGCCTAAGAGATTTTTGTAGCTTAGCATATGTGCTGATTCCTTCATTTTTCGTGTTTTCCTGTGATAATGTGTCTATTATTTCAACCTCGTCCCGCGGCGATTTCCCTTTTCCCTCCATATAAAAGCGTTGGTTGGATACAGTGACTTGAACTCAGTTTTGAGTGCAATAGCTTGCTACTGCAGTGGTGAACAAATAAATTGTAGAGTTAAAGGGTGATAATTGAGATATCCGGAAGACACATGGCTCTTCGAACTAGACCAAACTACTCTGATGGACGGAATAATGGTTTCAGTTAGAAATTCCAATCACCTGAAGAAGGCGGGAGCGTACAAGGGCCGAAACGTCGTGAATATGGAAACAAACATGTGAACAGCCCGAACAATGTAAATAGTGTAAACGCGATGAAATATGTTGTATAAAAATATAAGGACCAACAGATTTTATCACAAATTTGGAAATAACTGGCAAATTTTATTTTTTTTCTTCTGGTAAGTTTGTATAATTTTCTTTAAAAATTATCCCCTATCAAGCTTTTATTCTACAGTAAGATTTACCATTAAATTAAAAAATCGCTTGAATAAACTGGATTTATTATCGCTTGCCAAGAATCCTGCCCTGTAATATACCAATTCTTTTGCACCATCTATTATAACACAAAAATTATATTCTTTTTTTCTTCTCATATTTAAATTATTTGTCCTTTGAGATCCATCTTATTTGGGCTTTATGAAATTTCTCTGACTTCGCGTTAACTTACGTATATTTGCTTCTCGTTTGTAATCTGCGAGATATATCTTTTGGCATCGCAGTAACAACTGATATTACCAAGTCATCCATCAAGGGAATGTACATTTCTGGCGATAAATCGCATTCTTCCAGCGAACATTTATCAAATCCTCCATTCTTCCCCACTAAGGAATCGGGCAGGCAGCCTTCCTTCTGACATATTATTCGATTGGGCTGAAAAGTTACGCGAAAAGGCAACTAACATTTTACGTCACATGGTCCAGTTTTCCGTAAGCTTCAATAATGAAACATCTACAGTGCTGGTATTATCGCAGGATTTCACAGGGAACTTTATTGGTGCTCGTGGGACGGCAAGTCAGCTCTGTACGCCTGCATTATTCTCTCTACACCTTCGTTCCTTCCCTGGCTGAGCTTCTGTTCCGTCTCTGGCTGAGCCTACGTTTACTCTCTGGCTGGTTTTACTGACAATGCGATCTGAATACGTTCATCTTCGTGTTTATAATTATTCATATATATATTTCTTAGACAATTAATTTCAATGATCGGCTGGGACGAAAGAAGATCGACTGAAATATGATTTTCTTTTCGTCGTTTACTTTGTCTACAGTTAGCGTAAGGTTAGGGAATGTCGAAGCGGAGAGCCAAATTCAAATTTCGGTCTAAATTGTTATATTAACTTTCTCACTATTGCAATTCAGAAAGACATGAATCCAACTTCATCTGCCATTCATACGGTTTATGATAAACAGTAGGGTAATCCGAGTTCCAACCTGGGGGGAAAAAAGGTACTCAAGAAACAACTATGCAAATTTCCAAATAAGGCATGGTCATTCACGGAGGAGAGTAAAGATCGTCTACGTCATGAAGGATATTGCATAAAAAATGTTTGGATCTTCTCTCAAAACTTGAACTGCGTTTGTTTTACTTTCTTAATCATTTCAACCCAGTCAAGGTGTTAATGTCACTAAGACGCAAGGGTTTACTGAGAATCAAAGATAATGAAGAATTTTAGATCAGGTTGATCATCATCAGTTGGATGATATAAGATAACGATTGATGTTTGAATTTTTGAAAATTTAGCATAAAACTGAAATTTATATCTATTTCAACATTAAAACAATGATGCGAAATAGCCAATTTAGTCATGGCCGCTGCAAGGGTACATAACCCCCATGGATCGATAATATGTTCCCCAACTCTAATACATTTTCAAGATGGTATCTGTCTTAATTTATGGATGGTTAGTGAATAGAAGCATCACATGAAGGTTGGCAATGAACGATAATACTTCGGCCAAGAACAACACACAAGATTCGCCAGTGGAGCGTAGAAGTAGTAATCAACTACGAGAAATGAGTCGAGTGAATTACACAATGCATCTCCCACCGCAGGATAACTCCTAACCGCCCAACGTAGACAGATGTGGCACAAGGACGAACTTATTGTTGGGTATCCGAGCTCGTAGGCTCTAACAAAAATTCCCCTGTAGACCCCGTATAAAACGGGGTCGAGTAGCTGTTTCCCGAGACGAGACTCTGCCATTTTACATAGTCTCCTCTGAGGATCTACACTGCCCGGAGTCAGAGAGTTTGGCCAGCACAGCTGGAGACGAATCTCTAACTACAGACCAACATCGAGTATTTTCTACTGTATTTATGTGAATGGGGACATACCGATATATCGTCCGTAGGCATGCTACAACGGTATTCATATAGAATACACATTTTAGTGTAAACTAATATTCATCATATCGAATATAGATGAAAAACTCAACTAGAAAAAAAATTGTTTCAACAAATTAGACTCACGTCGTAATAGATTGTTAAATAAATCAAATGTTTGGGGGCAATTTTCGACACTAATTTTTATATTTTTCTTGAACATTTCAAGCCATTCATTATTATGGATGAAGTTTTATATTATTTTCTCTAAACTTGGTATAAGCCAATGAAATTCACGGATTTCGATGAAAAAAGTTTAATTTAATATTCAGTTGAGTTTACTTTAATTTCTAATGTGTATATATATATATATATATATATATATATATATATATATATATATATATATATATATATATATATATATATATATATATATATATAATGTATATAAATATATATATATATATATATATATGTATAAAATAATAATTATAATTGGTCAAAAAAGAAAATTAGAGAGTTGGTCACAAAGCACTCGATGGGGCCCCTAATTAGGTTTCTGCCGATCGGGGGTGCCTGTGTAAAAATTCACCGGCGCTGAATCTAGTAGTATGCTTAAATCCTTGAAGTCTAGGTACCTTGGGATGAGCTTAGAACTGCCATGACAATATTTATAGTAAAAAGGTTTGTTTTATATGTTCATTAAAACTGAGATTTTTCTTTTTTTTTTTTACACACGATAATTTTTACTTCGTGCATTTCGTGTTGTTCTGCATATGAACTTAACGTACATGTAAAGTTTCAGTAGGCAAAAAACCTTCCTACAGTGCCATGTCTATTTTCGCACGCCATGTTGTCATCTTATGCATTTGTTATTTTGTTGACACTTTCTTTGTGACTTTAGTATAATGAAATACTTATAATTGCGATTTCTCACTGAGTTTCTCATGAGTACAAATGACAAAATCTCACAGCAGTCTACCAAACGTTCGTGCTGATTATAGCTATGTTGTTTAGAGCTGGTTGTAACATGTAACAAAAAATACCGCAATTCTTTCGACAGTCATTTTTGATAGTCATGTGCCTGTAGGACGTTGGTTATCACGTTTCTTTTCAACTCCGTATCCTTTGTAGCACTGAATTGTATCTTCTTGCTGTCTCACCTAAACCTTGATCTGTCCTCCGTTTACACAAGCTCGTTAAGTAGGTTATGCGTTGTTTTCCTCTATTCATCTTCCCTTCAATCTATCCTATGAGTATCATATTTTTGAAGCCGTCTTTCCTCAGTATGCGCCCTAGAAATATCAAATGTCTAATGTTAAATATATGTCCGTTTTGCTTCGATTTTCTCTAAAACAACGTCGTTGCTTACATGTTCAGTCTATGGTATCCTCAGTATCCTTCTCTTGCGCCACATTTCTGTTGCTTCATGTTCTTTCTCTATAGATTGTCGCGCATTCTTTGCCACAATTGAAATTGCGTAACAGTTTAGTACACTTTACTTTTATGCTAACGAGATATTTCTGGGTCTTAACATTTTCTTGGGTTTTATTATAATTTCGCTCTTTCTTTCCCCCCTCGCTCTTTCTTCCCCCTCACTCTTTCCCCCCCCCTCGCTTCCTTTCTCGCCCTAAAGATGTAATTTTTCCCTTCTGGGCATTCTTGGAATGATCTCACGTGCTTCAGCTAATGGAGATAACGTTTGATTCCTCGATGTTATGATCAAGATTTAATGAGACAATTTGTACGAATTTATTACTAAATTCTAAAATTACCGTTTAATTTTAAGGGCCCGGATGTACTGCCTCTGCATTTTACTGTGTTCATGTTAGCGGGAGCGTGCTATGCTCTTTAACGGTGTCGTAAATAGTAGTCTGTGATCAAATTCAAAGTCGGATTAGTATGCTCCAAAAGCTGTCACAAACTGCCTAATCCTAGAGGATGTTATTATATATATATATATATAATGAATACTGCTTTGTTAAATATCCATCAGGATACTGTATTCATTATTATATTGCTCTGTTCTTGCATTGAACTCTGTGGATTTATATCCTCCTTGCAATTACCGCTACTAATCATCAATGGATATTATGTGTGTGCATACACACACACACACACACACACACATATATATATATATATATATATATATTTGGTGGACTCTCCTTTTTTATTTAACATAGTTATGCTGAAGTCAATATTTTGTTCTACATTATCTGGGCTATGTTCTATAAGCGATGTTTCCTGGTATGGTCGAAATATGAGTAACTATCAAAGGAACCGTGTCGTTTAAAAATATTCGAAGTAGCATTAACATACGTATTAAAGCATATTTTTTCTTTATTTTCTACAGACAATTTTACTATATATATCTTTTTCTGTAACGACGAGATTTGCAGTTGTGCAGAAAGGGATTACTCGGATCATGCAGCCTTACTGACTGATGTGCGATATTGTTGATTGCTATATTTGTTCTTTTGCGTATTGCAATCGCAAATCCATGTCGTCTTTTCTTCTTTTGGTCAGCCCGAACAAAATGTATTCCAAATGTGCAGTGGTGTCACAAACAAGTCGACTCGACCCTTGCAGACACGCAACGTCAACGTTTGCTTCTACAAGAATGTCCCATCTGAAAAAATAAAACCTGATCCTGACTTTACGTTGATGTCCTACAGTGGGTATATGGTCAATGTTTGTTCTTCTTGGTTTGTAGTCTCAGAAATTTATTACTGAAATAACTGAATTAAAAATACTGAACCATGATTTATTTCTGATGTATCTAACTCTTTCAAATTTTTTTTGTATACTTTTGTTATCCGTTATTTTCTGTGCAGATTATTATTTACATAAGAGGATACAAATTTAAAAAAAATAAGATTTTCCATTACGCTGAATCAGATGTTAAACGCATGGGAGCCTATATTTTTCTAGCTGAAATCAAGCGGCGTCTCTGATAACGTATTGGAACCCCTCTTCCTTCCTTAAACATATTGGAACCTCTCTTCCTTCCTTAAACGTATTGGAACCTCTCTTCCTTCCTTAAACGTATTGGAACCTCTCTTCCTTCCTTAAACGTATTGGAACCTCTCTTCCTTCCTGAAACGTATTGGAACCTCTCTTTCGTCCTTTCTCATTCCAGCGTCTGTGGTATATTTTTCCCGTCTTTCCGCGGGATCAAAAATGTATAGTCCGTTATTTGGTAAATATTGACAGTGTAAATACTTTGTAGACCTCATAGCTGCATATAATAATATCAATAGACTTGACCTTCCTATCCATGAGAAACCGCCATCCAAATTCCGAATCCAGTGAAATCTTCGATCTAATTGAAGAATTGTATCAATCGATGGGGAGGGGGAGAAAGAGTGAGGGTGGAGAGAAGAGAAAAATGATTTAATTTGTTTAAAATTTAAAAATCTGGAGAGGACATCAATACGTAAATGCTTCACACCTCTTCAGATATAGAATAAATAGGAAAAGAGTTCCAGTCAATATTAAATTTCACCCAACTATGCCCTGCCCTGCACACGTACAAACACAGGGGTGAAGTGTTATTTGTAAATGGGAGGTGGGGTATTTTTTTTCTTCTCTCTTTTACCGGAGTTTGTGGTTGGTTTCCTATTTCTATGCAACCCGTCCGGAAACTATCATGGAACTTATTCACTCAGTAACTTAATAATTAAGATTTGTCGGGAAAAAAATAGGAATATGCGAGGATATTTGTAATTATTTGATACCAGGACACAACTGGTTAGGAGCTCATACAGTATAACCCGGATATAAGAGACCCGGATATAAGAGAAACCCGGATATAAGAGAGATTTTATCTGGTCCCAAATTAGAGCCATACTTACCTAAACAAAATAGACCAAACCCGGATATAAGATAAACCCGGATATAAGAGACCTTTTCTCCGGTCCCGACAACTCTCTTATATCCGGGTTACACTGTATTTTATTCCATTATCTTTGTTTAGCCTCCATTCTTTTTTTGCTGTGTCTATCTGTCTCCCCACCCCCATGGCCGTGTCCGTCTCCCCATGGCCGTGTCTGTCTCCCCATGGCCGTGTCTGTCTGACTCTCCTCCTTATTATCTTGAATTTTATTTTCACCAGAACAGTCGTGTAGATATTGTTAATCCTCATCATTTCAACTTTTACATATCGCTTCGACAGCATTTCTATATTTTTCTCAACAATGCATTACTATTATTCTTTAATATAATCATCCACATATTTTACGATGTGACTTGATATCTTTCCACGAGGCCCAATTTATTGCATTTGCCTTCAGGTTACATACACATAATTTTTATATCATTTTATTGACTCTTATCATTTTCCATGCCGCTGTTATATATCATGACTAAAATATTATCAATATTATTATTCAGAAATTGAGGGTGAATCGGCCTGATCACATGAATTTCCTCTCTTAACAGTTTTTCACATTTACCTCAAAAGTTACATGCATGTGTGTGTGTTGTAGCATACCTACGGACGATAATGTGTATGTCTCCATTCACATTTAAAGTAGTAAATACTCTGTTGGTCTCCAACTGTGCTGTTCAATCTCTCTGCATCGGGGCAGAGAGGAGCCACAGACGAGGCTTTGTCGAAGAGCCGAGTCTCGTCTCGGGAGAAAGCTACCGACCTGTTTCATATGGGGTCCATGTGGAATTTTTGGATGAGCCTACGGGCTCGGATACCCCACATTAAGATCGTCCTTGTGGCACATCTGACCACTTGGGACGGTTGGTAGATATCCTGCAGTTCAAGATTCATTGTGAAATTCACTTGACTCTCTTCTAGCAGTTGACTATTTCATCTACGCGCCGCTGGCGAATCTTACATATGTTGTTCCTGTCTTAAGCATTATCGTTAATTACCAGCCTCCGTGTGATTATTCTATTCAGTAACTTTTCCTAGGTTACAACAATGTGGTAATTTGATTTGGTGATGTTGCTGCCATATGTTAAGATTTACAATTTTTATCGATGTTTGCATTCATTACTCACTTTCATGGTTTGTGAGTATTATAATTACTCACTTTCATCGTTTTTGAGTATTATAATTACTTACTTTCATGGGTTTTTAGTATTATAATTACTCATTCATGGTTTTTGAGTATTGTAATTACTCACTTTCATGGTTTTTGAGTATTATAGTTTCATTTCTTCAATATTATAAATAAGTACTCGAGAATCCTGAAGAGACTATTATAATTCATCGGTTTTTCTCCCTTGCCTTAATTTATTCTTCGTATTGTCTTTCATCGACATCTTAACCTCGACTTTCCACTACTTCAGTTCAATGTCTTGTTTCTACTGTTAATTTCCTTGTCAACAAGCGTTCAATCCTGTTTCCGCTTCAATTCTTATCGCTCCAACAGTCATATAATTGACTTCTTCTCACTTTACTTTCGCTGTTGCCATGCTAATTTATTCATCACTTGAGAAATTACTGACACCATCATAATTATCATAGCCATTATCGCAGTCTCATTTTGAGTTCTATAAGAAATTATGAATTCGCCTAGCCACGAGGAGGTGGTGGGTGATTATTTCATTCATTGCCGTTGGTTGATCTAATTCAATTTGCTTTTGATTTGATATTTTAATGTCGACTTTAAATGAGGAAGGACAAGCTACAGACAAAAAACGTTTCTGTTTTTTATTCGGTTATTTTTCGTTCTTTTACTCTTCATTTCCTTTTTGTTGGGAGGCGACATTCCATCATTGTAAACACAACAATGCACTATCATCGCCATCAATATGTCATTGGTATCACTTCCACGTCGTGTTGTTTTTTTTTTTAGAAAAAATGTATACACAATTACTTTTGTTCTCAAATTAGAATAAGTTCCTTACGACAACTCAATTGTTAATTATTATCGAGACGACGGAAGGGTTGACATATTTCTGGTATCTTTTTTTCCTTAATTCAATGAAGTGGCTTAATGTTTTCTTTCTATATAAAGTACAATACCTGATGCCTCCTCTTCCAGGTGTATGTGTTTTACTTTTAATTATATATATGTATATATATATATATATATATATATATATATATATATACATATATATATATATATATTCAAAATTATATCATCTAACATCATTACAAAAATTGCAATTTAGAAAGTGCAAATGTCAAATTCTAAATTTAACCGAGGATCAAGTTTAATATTACATCATTATTCAGAAATGAAACTAGAAGAAAGAATACATTTTATTCTTAGACAAGTGCCAATTTATCAGTTAAGTTCGACGCTTTTGCAAGACGTATCAACAATCGCTACATATATTTGATACATGAAAATATGAATTCAAATCAAGAGGTAAATTTTAAATTTTACTGTGAAATTAAAACTTTATTTGTTATAATGATTTCTAATATAATCTTAACTTTAATGAACTAATAAATTGTACTTAGAGTAAATTGTCACGTTATTTTGAATTACCATATACTTGTATGCTGATTGGTCATCATACGTACCAATGTTTCCCCTACTGTTGCGGTTTGAACGCTTAAAAACCTTTATTTTGCAATCAACACAATAACTTAATGAGTTACTAGTAGTGTTGAAACAAAATTGCAAATTTTGTCGTGATGTTATGACCAGCATAAATATCTTTTGCTCTACGCGGTTTTGAGCACTCTTAAGAATAGTGTTTTGTTTATCGGAATTTTATTCCATCTGTACACACACACACACAGATAAATAAATAAATAAATATATATACATACATACATACATACATATATACATACATACATATATACATACATACATATATATATATATATATATATATATATATATATATATATATATATATATATGAGAAATGGGGGGGAAATAAGTATGGTTAAACGACCCCCCCCCACAAAAAAAATAAAATCAATAAAACAATATTTTCATTATTCGGACTATTGTCCTCATCTTTGCCGTCATATTTATTACAACGTTGTACGCTCCGGCCTTCTTCAGGTTGTTGGAATGTCGAACTGAACCCTTTATTTTGCTCCCTGGGGGAAACTGTTCTATTTTCACGTGCCATGTTTAATGGATGTCTGTTATCATTTATCTCCTGTTAATTTTTCCCTCTGAAAGTTCTCCACTGCAGATAACCGGGTATTGAACTCACACTCTTTGTGTCCTGTCACTGGAACTAACCAACGCCTTTGTCAACTGTGCCCTGTGTCCTTGAGGAAATATAGACAGATCATTAAAACAAGTCTAAAACAAATCATCTACGAATACACACACATGTAATAATAAAGGACAAATTATTCAGTCGTAAATAATAATAATAATGAAGATGATAATAATAATAATAAAGTGAACAAACACTATAAAATAGCAAGAAAAAACCGCGTTTGTATCCACATTGGTTTCTATTCAAGAGACTATCTAATAATTTGAATCATAACCTTTGCAGCCCACCTATTAATCGTTAGGATAATAATAGTAGACCTTATTATACACAATGCACCATTGACCATCATATGTCAATAGCCAAGCCAAAACACAACACACATGGTTTGAAGATTGCGTTCAAACATGGAAAAATTGTCACCGCTTGGTATTGACCTCAGTCTCTCTCTCTCTCTCTCTCTCGCTATATATATATATATATATATATATATAGTTGGTTCAAGAGTTTTTCAGTTGTTTGCATGGTAATTTGAAATAAATATTTTCAGTAAAACTCTGCAAATCACGCAAAAGGAAAAATAAATTTCAGAAACCCAAAGAATATTAATACTGAAAAAATGTGTTTGAGATTGATACTCATTTTTTTATCAAAGTATTGATTGATTACATTGTGTGCACGTTTTGCTGGTGATCTTTTAATGGCGCTCATTTTGATAATACAATAATGAAAACGTTATTTTACACTATATATTGTATACTATTCCCGATATTCAATATTTTACGAAAATAATAAAAGTAAGTTAATTGAAATCATTCTATGGCAGTTAATTAGGTATTATATATGGGTATGTTTGCGTATAGTGGATTTTGTGTGCGTGTAATTGATCATATCCACTTATCTCTACAAATCAACACGTATACAAAGGGGTACAGTTTTTATTAATTTCGTTTTAAAAATGTTATTCTCGAAATGGTAGCCTCTATTCGCCATTAACTTGCTGACGTTTTCTAAAGAGTTCCATCACCCGGAGTTTGGAACGCGTCGGGGTCTCCCGGGTGGCATTCTTTTAAGCGCTGAACCCGTGCCTCTAAAATGTTCAGTCTATGACAGTATCGATTTTCTATCTGGAACAACACGCGTCCGATATATTATGAAATAAACATAAACACACACTCACACCACTCGGTTGCAATTACAGATTCACCAGTCTTAATATTTCTAAAGTAAGCACTGGGTTTGCATCGATCGAATGAAAGATGGGAATTGCGTGTATCCAAAGGAAAATGGTAAGGTATACGCTACATGAAGACACAATTAACACTTGTTGAAGTTCATTGTCACCACAGTGGTGACAGTTTAAAATGTGGGAGATATTTTTGTCGCACCCTGTACAGTGAGAACGAGAGTAATATTTCTTACAGAATTCATTATTATGAATTAATGAATTAATGGATGACATCCCTTTTCCGGAAGATGTTAAAAGTATTTACATTGGTGTCTTCATCTTTGTCATTTTCTCGACGTTTCGGCCGTCATACGCACCAGCCTTCGTCAGGTGATATACCTTGGAATTTCGAACCGAACCCTTAACAGCGTCCATTGGAGTCGATTGCTCTAATTCCTGCCAGTTTCAGTTTTGTACCATTTTAGATTTTGTTCACTAAATTTTCCAATGTTGTTCCTTTTTTATGATCTAAGCCTAATCCCACAGAGGGCGGTGATCTTCCTTCTCTTTCTCCATATGTGGTCAGCCACGCCTGCTTTTCCTACTTCCCCTAGTGTTAAAGCTTTCTGGTCTTCTTGAAGCCTTACAGTGAGTTCGACATTCCAACCACCTGAAGAAGACCGCAGCGTACAACTGCCGAAAGGTTGTAATAAATATGGCGAAAAATATGAGGACAATAGTTCGAATAATGTAGGTGGTGTGCATAATACCTCATCTCAGAAATATAGACAGAAGCTTGAACTGAGTAGAATTTGGCAGTAACCAGACAAAATAATGACGTCAGATGTATATGGTAGAACCAAAATCGGTAATAATGTCTTAGTCTAAAAAAAACAAAAAAACAATTTGTTACATTCGTAGTCAGAAGAT
>OZ038490.1:67961458-67991458 GCA_964036315.1 Acanthosepion esculentum
TATGCTAAAATTTCGATGTCATTTGAAGAAATGCAATTAAAATCAAATTAGAACCATGTTGCGGTCGTAACTGAAATAATTAACCAAGCCGGATTATTCAATACTAAGAAATAACGTGAATGAAAATCAATTAAAAACTGCGGTTTAATATTTCTTTAGAATACTGGTAAAAGATAAACATAACATTTTTATATGTAATATTTTAAATGAGAAATAATGTTTTATAAATTTACTTTAATAAATTATTTACGTGTAATAATTCAAAAAGGCAATACCAATGTATGGAAATCACAGGTTATGCTAAGATCAATTAAATAATTTTTTTTTTCCGCAATAAATTTTTTCACCATGAATTCAGGAAGAAAAAACAACCAAAATAAAAACTTTGATAAATCGTTAATGTGTCCTCATTTATTTTAAGCGATATTTTTATTTCCGAGAAAAACTGACAAAAAACCTTTCATTTTTTTTTTTTTTTTTGTGAAGAGCTTTTTTTACTTTAATGAATCGGATTTAAATTACGTAGGTGATTATTTGCCTTTCCACCGTTATATAAGCGTGCGTTTTGTTATTTACAAATGAAGATTTTAAGAAATCTATGTTAAAAAATATATAAATTGTAAATTGTTTAAGTAAAATATAAATTGACAATGTATTTGAATTTATATTTTTCTAGAGTAATATGTTTTTAAATGTTTTAAAATGTCTGAAGAAAAACGCAAGATAAGGGAGATGTTTCCTCTAAAAATCTTGGAGCATATCTTACTAATAACCTTCTCTAAGATTTACAGGATATAGGCCTTTTCAACCCAGGTTTTGATTTATTAACATTTTAATTGATACGTCAAAAATATATAGACAATACTAAAATGAATGTAATAACTCATGAAAGACTAAAGTAATTAAAGCTTGTCTTTTTAGGAGTTGATGGCAAGATTATTAAAGAAACGTAGTTGTATAAAGTGTTAAAGAAGTTATAGGGGGAATGATGTCATTAAACTAAGAAAAGGAAAGGGGCACATAACACCATTATTTACTCAAGAGACAGGAACTGAGAGTGGAAAATACCTGATTCATAAAGTAGTATCAACTACAGGTACGTCATGTGTTCTTCTAGCAGAAGCTTTCAGGTTTTTTTGTTTTTTTTGTTTTTTGTTTTTTGAAGAATTTGATAATATAGATTATTTTAAGGCTATACTTCAGGACAACACAAATATAAATGCTAAATCTAAGACAGGCCTTTTATCTGCGCTGTAGAAGCTACATTGAAAATTACATACAATCGGTTGTTCATTACATCAGAATGTTCTACCATTCGGAGTTGTTGTTAAGTATGGTGATAGTACAAGTTCGACTGCTGTTACAGGTCCAGTAGATAAATTAAGTGAAAGGGACTATCATGATTTACCATAAATAGAATATTTGGTAAATAGCGAAACTCTTGATGATAATAATGATATACCTATAATAAAAATGGGGCTTCTAAGTAAATTTCTAATGCTTATTTTGGAATATACCCTAGGGATTTCCAAGGATAAAGTTAACTCTTAATTTGATGCGGGGAAAACTGGACCATTTAGGTAGTTAACGATGGTTAACTTTAGCGACCAGGTTGAATGTATGTAGGCCAGAAGTATATACACTCGATGACTCCATGATACACTTTTCAACGTATTAGTTGAATTATTGACGTGTATACAGTTAGCTGCTTAATGAAGATAGCAAATTCCATAACCAGCAGATGATCCAAACGATTAAGAAACAGTCCGAAGAAATTAAAAATATTTCAATCAAGAATAATAATGATTTTTCTCTGTTACCTGGGAAAACATATTCTCCGGTAACAGAGCAAAATCATTATATTGGAAATTCTTCATTGCAATATTCAATGATATGTATTGGAAACGAGAAAAGATCTTGGGAAAATTCTATGCATTAGGTAAGTGAATACACAGAAATAAACTAATTTTTCTGGACATGAATAATATTTAAGTTCTATTTACTAAAAAATAGAATATAATATGCATAGATTGTTTAATTAAAAGAGAAATTGAATTTTTATTCTTCGGAAGTGGGTACACACTCCCCCGCCCAAAAAAAACGTTAAATAAAATATCGACCATCAATCCTGAAGCCATGCATTGTTTAGAATTAATCAATATATCCCAAAATACAATTTGTCAACCTGCAAACACCGAAAGATTTTCAGAAAATACAATTCAATTATTTTTTTATAAATAACACAAGATTTGAGTTGTCTGAATTTTTCCTTCAGATTATCAACGTTGTAAGAACAGTGGAATTTATATCTGATGCTCATGTTTACGAATTTTAAGCAAGTCAGAGACACATTCTTGCAGAAATTTTATGTTGTGAACTAAGACCTTCGTTTGTTTTATAGGCTTTTACACTGGACATTTTGATATAATTATGTAAAGTTCTGGATTGAAAAGTTTTCATTTAATATAAAATTTATTTATTAAAATAGCAAACCTTTTTATTTATTGTTGAAATAAAATTTTTAAATATTGACAAAATGGATGGCTTTTTAAACGTATATGTATTTTTCCTCAGTTTCTTCTTTAATTTAATTAATTTTTTAACTTGATTAAATTGGTAATTTTAATTTTGAATATTATAGTATAATTTAATATCAATTACTTAAAATTAATTTTATTTTAGTCTAACCCTAACATTAAATAATTATTAAAACCAAAGTTCGTTGTCAAGTTTTTTGAATTCTCATATACTTGTATTTTGATTGGTCATTCCAGCCTATGTAACAGCGTTTCCCCTAGCGAGGAGTGTTTGATTGATTTGAACCTTTTAAAACCTTTTATTCTACATTCAACACCATCACTTGATAAGACACCAGAAGTGTTGAGATAAATGGATATTTTTGTGGTGATTTTATAACACATTTACGATATAATTTTAGAATATATATATATATAGAATTGTTTATAAAACTGTAAGTAAACTGGGATTGCAAAGGAAATATTTGTCGCAGATTATTTCCACGTCACATAGAATAAATTACTAAGTTACAACTCGAACATCGGGGGCAGAAAGAAATGCCGAAAAGTCGATTCACAGGTACTATCTCACAAATCAAAATGCACGCCACCAGTCAGAACAATAACTCATTCTCCACCAAATCCGGTAGCCAAAATTACCCAATTTATTTATTTTTGTATAGTACAAAAACTGTGGCACAAGGCCGAAAAAGGGGAGGGTAGAGGCTGATCTTCACTAACTATCTCATACCTAGCTAATCAGATTCATGACCCTTTCATACATTACAAATTCCACGTTCAACAAAAGACCTCGTCCATCACCAATCCATCCTCTATACACCATAATACCACATCCTCACAAGGGGAACCTACAAAACGCGCCCCACACCATAAAGATTTGATGATAATAAATACGTCCAAACCTCAAAACAGAAAGGCCGCTGTATTCTGCCCATAGGACAAAATCAAGAAGCACTCTCGCTAAGGGAGTGGGAACGAGATAAAATAACACGGACATGGGGAAATAATAGGCTGACCCAGTCGAGATAAAAGGGGACCAAAATAAACTGTGGAGATTGGGAATCTCGACTTGGATCATAACAAAAGAGATGGCAGGGAACAGGCCAGGAACAACACTTACTCATATTAACTAGATACACTGAAGCTTGTCTAACCTAACCAACGGGGGGGGGGTCCACAGGAAACCACCCCGATGTGACCTAGATTGAGCTAGATTGACCTGGATTGACCTAGAAAAGAAAATCATGGCTAGCCCCGTTCAAATGAACCAAGCTCGCCTATTTCACCCACCTTTCGCTAAAGACTGTCGAATGCAATCGTTTTCTATCAGTTCTAATCTTCATCTTGAGCTGTTGCTCAAAGAATCGGATTAGATCCTGATGAGAAAGACGGTTGCCTCGCAAGACTTCCTCCTTTTCGCGTCGTCCAAATCACCATTCGGACCGTGGCTAGCAGCGTCAGAAACACTATTCGTTTCACCCCGGAATACGGGGGCGACACATTGTGACACGTGTATGCACGATCAATTGGCACAAGCTCGCCGACATGGTCCCATAAGGGGCGGACGCGGGGGCAATGGTAGAAGGCGTGCGCAGACCAAGGCTACACTGTTCACAGTTTGGCAAATCCGCCAGGCCCCATAGGAAAGCCTTGTCATTGAGAGGCAGCCGATTCCGAGCCAATCTCCAGCGGAAATCCGCCGCTAGCGTCCAAGACCAGAAGGAGCGAAATTCCTCCTCCGACAAGCAGAGCGTATCACGTAGGGGATCCTTCGCGGGCCTCTCCACTAATTCCCGAGAGAAAACCTTCCTAGGCCGTGAGGATAGCGATCGCTCAGCGCCTTCTTGTGGTCGTCACAGAGAGGAAGTACGGACAATCGATAAAGGATAAGAGGGAAAATGTATGTAGCCCACACCTCCGACCTGCCCTTCACGGACAACCTCCGTCGATTCCAAATCTGACCGACAGAATCGACCTTTGCTCATACTTCAGACCAATCTTTCTCCAGCTGGAGGTCGGGTCCAAACTATACTCCAAGAATGCGGACAGGATTGTCCGTTCAACCGAAGCGGCCCGGAAGATCGACCCCCTTCCAGGCACCTAACCGCAAGCCGGACGACTTATCGCGGTTTATCTTGGCTCCTGTCACCTTCTCGTACCGATCAAGCGCCTTCTGTACAGCCTCAATGTCGCTGCTGGGCGACAAAAAAGCAGATACGCCATCGGCGTATGCTGAAACCCTGGCTCGACACCCTCCAGGAACGGCGATCCTGCGTAGAACGGGACTGCACGTCTCGTCCTTCGGTTTGGGCCTCCTTCAGGGGAGACGGGGGACTTGCTTTGGATTTCCGCCCCTTCGCCACCACTTCTTCCAGCCATCATTGGAAGGCTTGTCCGTTTCAACTGTTGTGGTAGCAGTCGCTGCTGTTGCTGCTGTTGTCGCATTTGTTACTGCCGTGGGATTTGGTTGTGGCGGCACCTTCTTTGCGGGGCACGCCTTTGCCATGTGCCCCGGCTTTCAACATAACCAACAGCAAGTTTCCCTGCCCTCTACCACAACCAGCATCTTATTTCTACACGTCAGTGTATTGGGTATATCCTTAAAGGCCTGGCGATCTAAGGTAATTTCTATTACAATATCGCCTTGCTCCTTACGCTGGCCACCTCCTCTATTCCTCCATATTGGGAAAAGAAAGCCCACATCCTGTCTTCCGGAATATCTATGGGCACCCCATTTACTTTCGTTCTACGGGTGCTCATGTATTCGGTTTGTAGGCGAAGCGTTTTGGACGTCAGTACTTTTCCAGCAAACTTCTTAGCCTCCTGCTCGGACTTCAAAAGCATGTCCCACATTGCTCTCGAACGTCTGGGAAGAATCTTCGGCTCTATTTTCAAGCTTTTCAGGGCTTCTTCTATCGTTTCCCTGCTGACACCGATTAGATTACGATTTTAACGTCGGCTGTCAGCAGGGAAATAGTCCTTGCTTCGACTGCATTTAGCGATTCCTTAATGGTGAGTAGTTCACTTCCATTTGTGTATTGCGCGTATTCTTTTTGTAATTCCGCGTAATACTCAGTCTTTTATCGGCCTGCTCCCTGTCCAGACCGTTTTTGCTGGCGCGACATTTTCCGTTGTCACCGGCGGTTTTGTAGATTCCGCCATAATAGCGCTAAGCACTATTACGGCGGAAAACGTTCTATTTCTTTTACAGTATTTTTTTTTTATGAATAAAACGAAACAAACAGAATAAAGACCGGACGAGAGTCCGGGGTGTAAAACAAACCAAAATTTAAAAATATTTAAACAAACGAACTGGACTGGAGTCCTGGTTCTATAAACAAAACACAAAATAAAAAAATAAAAAACAAACACAAAAACAAAATTAATCTTTTAAAAAGAAAAAAAAGAATTAAAAGCGGGGTGGGGAAACACAAAAGAAAAATGCAGTAAAGTTGCAAACAAAGAAAGAAAAACAGAAAATCAAATGCAAAAAGGGTTAAAAAATAAGTAACATATAAAAAACACTTAGCGTATACGTCGTCTAACGAGTTTGCCGGACCAAAACAACACACTCAAAGGGAGCACATCCTGTACCAGCCACAATGCGTGTAACCAGTCAGAAAAAATAACTCGTTCTCCACCAAACGCGGTAGCCAAAATTGCCCAATTCCCAGATTCGAGAACACCAACTGCTTTTATCTGCCGAACATTTTTTTTCCATTCGTCGACAGCTGGAAGATGATGTTCTGTATTTTGCACATCAAAATACTTTTATTGCGACTGTTTTTTAATTCATATATTCCGTCTTCAGCATGTCATGCGGAATACGTACCCTTTTATTTGGTAAGTAATTTTCCTTTTTCGCCACATTTTCCGTCGTAGAATACACGCGATGCGCTGTCGCTTGGTTTGACGAGGTAAGTCGCTATTTTCTTCGCTATAAAAACTTTTCTTACTTTCCGGAAAAAATGAAGCAATTCTGAATTTATTTTTTCCCTCTCATTTTACTAAAAGAAAATTAATCAAACATTACCTTTCTCTAGTGAACTAATATAACGCCAATCAAAGGTAGAATTAAAAAAAAACGTGTTTGTAAATTAGGATCGCTTTATATTCCAACTTGCTTTATTAACCAATTGCTTCATGGATATTACGGTAAGTCTAAAACAACACGAGCAGCCTTTAAAATGCTTTTTAAAAATAAGTCGTTGTTAATTTACGCATTTAATGTTTGATTTAGCTTCCAGACGATCAATGCTTTCTTTCAGGTTTTCAGACTTTTTCTTTGACTGGTAGCGATCTCTCTTGAGTGGTTCATTACTGTATTTGTTTTACCTTTTTAATACGACCTTATGAAATATTAGGCTTACTATTCATTGGATTGTTTCTTTCCTTTAATCACTATGCCGAAATCCTGTTCACTCTTCATTTAAAGTGTAACCAGCCGTGTATGAAACCGAATAGTCAGATGGAGCATTTTAAAATAATTAACATTCTCTTGAGTGAAGCTTACCTTTTTGAATTTACGCACGAAAGATCATTGAGTCGATTTAACGATGGATATCATCATTAACGCAGACAGATGTTAAAATGTTCCATTAATTTTATTTTTTTCAGTTAGACATTTATTTAAAAAAGGTATTTCCAATCGATTATAGTAGCAATTATTTATATTATCATTTGCACGCTGTATCTCATTATTCTTAGCTTTTTGGCAGATTCATACTTTATCTTAATTTATTATACTGGTGTGAGTAAGTTGTTGAAAGTTCATTAAGTTTACAATCCATCTTCCACATTTATACACCTACCATTTGTCAATGCACTGAGTATTTCTTCCGTATCTGGACTGGTGCTCCTGATATAGATTCTTGAGAGAATTCAATCTGTCTGCAATATTATTGGTCCACGCCTAGCATCTCGACTTCAGTCGCATTCCAGCCGTCGTGATAAGGATTCCATCTGTGCTTTCTACATGATGCTACAGAAATACCTCCAAGATAATAGTGGCAATGTTTTCAGCTAACGAATGTCTTAAGATTATGTGGGATCTATTTCTGCAGCATCCTATATAAATATTTTTATGGCAATTGTTCAAAGCTCTCCTCTTTGGTACCTTGACCTCAATATTGACAACTAAATGGCATTGTGTTACAATTTAAATACTTAGATGTAACCGTAATTTGTATTTCTAATAGTTTGTCTCGTACTTCCTGTCTGTGAAACACACCTCCGTTTTATTGCTTCTCTGAAGCCAATATGTATTAAAATATTTGATTGCAATCTCAATCCTCATCTTTTCACTTCCTGAACCCTGTTCTTTTATTGTCTTCCCTCCTTATCAAAGACTTCTCGCTTTCTTTCACTTCCAATAACCACTTGGAATTTTGTGGCATTGATTAGGATAAAATAACAAATCAGAAATCGACATAGAAGATAAGCTTAATAACTGTTAAAAAATCTCACTGCGTCTTAGTTGCGAAATTGAGCTATCCGATAAATTTTATCTACAACACTCACAGCCATAGATGTGCAAGTGAAAAGGCAACACACCAAGTAAATGGCGCTGGTGTATAAATATCCGAATCCTAATATACCCCTAATGTCAGCAAACCTGGGAAATGTACCCGAGAAATACGTTTTTCAATCAAATGTGCATGATATGGGGGCATATTCTGATAAAGTTAGGGCATAACCTTACAGCTGGGGGAAGGCTTAGTGTCAGACACTTTCAGATTGACAGTTCCCAAGTAACTAGAGTTAAAAAAAAGAACAGCATTTTCAAGCACTAAATTACTCTTACGCATGAGGAATGCGAAGTGTATCATCTCTCAGAAATGCCAAACATGTTATGGGCAGGCAAACGAATATCATTTTTTTATACTAAAAGATGTATTTACTTTAACATTTCTTAAATCGCAGAGTTAAAAAAAGCAACTTGAAATTTTAATCAATTGAGATCACAACTATGAAAGCTATTCTTGGTGTAGACTCCAGACATTATTATTTGTATGGATTTCTGATATATACACATTTCTTTCCGTGTGCCAATCAGATCTAAGTTCAGAAATAGCTGCATGGCACATCTTTCAGATTTCCAATTCGAGATCCTTGTATTTTCATAGTTTTTAAAGATCTTCAAAAATATATTAAAATCTGCAATTTTGTTAAAGACAAAATATGTTCTCCGGCAGGTTTCGAATCTGCATCTCATTGGGCAGAAGGAACAGTCATAAGATCCATCATGCTCTTGATACACTCGGCTACGAAGGACATTAATAGAGCCTTTAAACGAAATTTTTCTGGTAATATTTTCGGAATGTTTTACGTATCGGCTTATTTTCCTATGCAAACGTAAGCCAAGCAATTTACTAAAATAGTTTTCTATTCATTAATCCGACAGATTTTATCATTTGAAATTTTATTTTTAGTGGGCACTCCTATTTGACTAGACGCTCCGTTTATTTATAAAACAGTTTATTTTTGTCTGCCAACCTAAATATTCGAGAAATCCTACTAAAGAAAAATACGCGCTCTCCGACGTATATTTAAAAGAAAATACGTGTATCCGCTACAAATAACGTTTAAAGTGATAAAATGTATTTATACATTACTTATACTGTTTAAATAATCATTGTAACAAAGTAATCTTCACTTTTTAGTTTTATCTGCAGTTGCTCTGTTTCTGCTATAAGGAAAATACATTCAAGTTTTAATGAATTGATTTATACTGTCAAATTAGGTTCACCTTTAATCAATAAATATAGTCAAGACTTAGGTGCAGCAACCCTATTTTCGTTTTTTTTTTCTATTATAATGAATCATGAAATCGCATGATTTTTATTATTGTATCACTCATCGAATAAAATTTATGGTGAAATGTATTTTTGTTCTTGCTAAATTATCAGCCATTATGATAGCATGCGTGTTATAAAGTTAGCTTAAAATATGATGAATGCTATTCTGAATGCGAAATTAGCGCAAATGTTCGTTGTTGTAAAACAGCTGTGCACGCTGTCATTGTGAATTTACAAAAAACAAAACGAAACAACAATTAGCAACAATAGCAATGGACGTTCAAGAAAAGCCACTGCTAGAGATGACAATTTTATGAAGCTTATCTGTCCCCAACAATTTCTTTTATGAAGATACGTGCTTCACAATGCTGCACATGTCAGTTCTGTTAAAATTTCTCGTTTTCTGAGATTTGAGTTAGTCTGAAATTATTAAACCGGCTAACAAGCCATAACTGACTGGAGCTATGAAATCCAAGCATCAGGAAAGAAAGTTGGACATATGAAAACTGAAGTGAATTTGTTTTTAGATGAATCTACAATGCAATATAGATCGTTATGCGTAAAATAAAACTTATAAATCCCTCCCGGTAGGATATTTGCTGACAGGCGTGGAACGTCGTTGAGGAATTGTAGAAAAATCTAACAGATTGCAGTTATATTGCTAAAAGCCAAAATTAAGTCATTTTTGTGTGAAAAGTGTCTTTGATATGAATTTTTACATTTGTATATATTAACCAATCAGCGACGTCACTGGTAAACGCGCTGAGATCTTTGAAATTTCAAACGACTGTTTACCGGCTGCTATGAAATTTGAGGTATCGCTCCAGAAAATGATCAACAATATTTTCCCCAATTTATAAATATATATATATATATATATATATATATATATATATATGTATGTATGTATTATGAAAAATATTGTTCATCATTTTCTGGAGCGATCCTGCAAATTTCGTAGAGCCACTTTAGAAGATCGATTATTTCTTTATTTTCACACGCCTAAAACGCTACATTTATACAATTCTGGCTATGATTTGGGGCACAACGTCAGAAATCTACAACAGCTGGACTAAACCTCTTGCCTCCAGGAACAATAAATGGTGCAAACTATGTAGTGTTAATATATGATAAACTGGAACTGCATTTGCACATTAATCAGTGCAAAACACTGGAGTGTCAGAGTAAGAGCCTAGATGTGGGCCCAACTCAGTATGTTCTAGAAAAACATACTCCAAATACCGAAGCACAGAGAGACTATTAAATACGCCTGAAGAAAGTAACTCTCGGTTGACCATTGTAACATTCTCAGCATGCCCCGCCACAACCAAGCAATAATCAACAACAGAGATCATACAAAATACTGACCGATCCACTATTTGGTTTGAAATGCGTAAGAAACGTCGCCATTTGTAAATGTGTGATTAAAATTGAGTTTCTCATAACTTGCTTGTTACTGTTTTTTTTTTAACTTAATTTTAAATTACGAGACTTAAACTCTTGTTAATGTCTTACATTGTTGTAATTTTCCGTTTATTATTGAAACAACATACTAATTAAATCTATAGTTATCAACAACTTTTCAATTACAATATTATAATTTTTCATGGCGCCTTAAATCAGTAAAAACTTAATGTTATCATAAAATAATTTGCAAATTCGATTAAATGAATTCGTCTAAGAATTTCTATATTGTGAAATTATTTAAACTGATGATTTTAGACGATAGGCTGTAAACAATATTTTTCTCTGAAGTTACTTCGTAAATAAGCCACAAGTCTAAGAACTACCTACACGCGAACAATGAGCGGTTACATTTTCGCCTTTGAAGCAGGAACTTCGCCGCAATCATTTTTCCAGGTAAAATTCAATAACCAATAAAAAGACATTTGAATCTGTCATCTAAACGAACCGTTTGGTCAGGGAATCTTTTCTTAATGGCACATTGTCTATACTTGCAAATACTCGTAAGTTATTTGTATCAAAATGAACATAGAAGAATTTTTCCACATATTTTCCGACATTACCACAAACTTTTATTCAGTCTGTATTATTGTATTAAATCTGTCAATTCGCGTCGAATATTTCTATTCCAAAAAGCTTCGAGCAATAATGAAATGACTTGTTAAATCAATTTTCCTTTATGTAAGTTCGTGTACTTTGCTACATTTTTTAATGTAAGGAAAAAACCAAACGCATCGAACTATTTTACAATAATTAAGTGATGGGATTCTTCAAAAAGGTAGCTAAGAATAATTTTCGTTCAAAACATGCTCTGGGATTCTCAGCATGAAAAAAAATATAAACCAATGCTGTGATAATAATGATTATAATTCGATTGCTGTTTGGTATTAGATGAAGCTAACAGATGTTTGTTTTTTATCAGTCAATTTAATATTTCAAAAAAGATTTTTGTGCTTCTGAGCAAATTACCGTCATTCATTTTCAAACCTGTCTCTCTTCAGTCACTTAACGTACGCTGTGGACGGGCCACAGTTGGTATGTTTGTTAACGTTATTCAACTGCCATTCACCCTTGCGAATTCGAACTTCAATGGTTCACAGTTGATTATTTTCTTGAATTCTGATCTCATTGTATCAAAAACATACCTAGGCTCAATGATTAACTCGTCTTTTCCTATTTTATCTTCCATCAATATAACAGGTAAACTCTACTCCATTTTTAAAAAAATTATTGACCCTCACCCCACAAATATTTCGGGTTTCTGACCCTAGTACTTTCTCTTGTTTATGGTCGTACTATTCTTTTTGTTGTTGAAAACTTCATTTCATACACACCTTAAAATAATATTTATGAACATTCTCAATGAAATCTAGATACTGTGTTCATTACGTTCATCAAATATGCTTTATGTCCATTTGCCTACAAAGAGTTTTTATATTTATATGTATACATACGATTTCTGATTTTGGTCGGGGAATATATAGTGAATATTTCTTATATCTCCAGTTTTAACCAATGTTCTCGAAATTCCAGGGATGCGGCGATTAAAAGAGTCTGGAATTATTCTAGAAAATGTAATTAACCGATCGCTTTTCGTGTTTTGTCAAAATGACCAATGTGTCAAATATAACAGACAAAATCTAAAGCTGCATTACCCACATTTTATGCTAGTTTTCATGAATGGTATTGATATCTTCGAGTTATTTACGCTGATTCAGCAACCTTCAAGCAGGATTTTTTTTTAGCTTTATTTTCCTTGTTTAGGAGGAATATATCGAAACCTTTTTGACCGAAATGTGATTGATCGGTTTGGATCTCATCCCCCACTATTTTTATTCGACAAATGTTGTAATACAAAATAATGACAAACCAAGTAAGGAGAGATATGCTAGGAACTAAAAAGACCCTACTCAAATATGCCTGCCGATGGCAGCCGGTATCATACAAAATAAGAGTCACAAATACAAAAATAGATCAGATAAAAATAAGACGATATACAATAAGCCATACCACAAACAAAAATGAGGCAAAAGCGGAAATGGATGATGGAAGAGGAGGAGGAGGTGCAAGATAACATAAATGATATACGAAATAATGATCTCATAAAATAAGAATGGCTGAATCTAGCTGCAAGATAAACGATTGCGCTGGTTCAGATTCTGTCACTGATGAAGATAAATAAATCTTTAGATCAGGATTTTTTGAAAACAAGAGTTGAATCTACTGAAGGGAAAGACGGCATCATTCAAAAAAATCAGTTAAGTAACTCGCACAAAAGTTCATATGACAAAGTCCAATAAACTTACTATGCAAACATGTAACGCTGCATAACGTACGAACAACTGGAAGGCATCAAAGAAGTAAATATCATATATGCAACAGCTTTAAGAGCTACTGGGAAATTTAATGTCAAGACACAGAAAATATCAAAGAAACAAAAGTGGCCGCTTGGAAGGGAAAATTTAATTGGGAAAGTGAGGAAATCAGATGTGAATTATTTATATTAGATGAGGTTTCAGGAAATTCAAATTTCCCAACACGAAAAATCAAGAAGATCAAGCGAAAATATAAAATTAAAGCCGTAAATGAAATTCCACCATTGAAGGAAATACGTAGACAGAAACTACAATTAAAAGCACAGAGAATTAGATGATATGAAAAACGTTGTCGGTTCTATCGATAAAACAATATTCCAAACGTACTTCAAGAGGATGTACTATAAAATTGGAAAAGAAATTATAGATGTCAGAGCCAACACCTATTGAAGTGCAAATTGATTGGAAGAATATTTGGAGGAGTCAAAATGAATACACTCCCGATGCTCTGGGGATGAAAGGATAACAAGAAATAATGATGGATACACCTGTGCCAGAGTGGAAAAAACGTACCCAAAATAATGTTAGGCAAGGTTTAATAAAATCCTCAAATATGGAATTCGCAGAAAATGACAAAGTACCCAATTTTGGGGTCTATCATCTGTTATCAATCCATCAAAATCTTCCTTAAACATTCATGCTAATTAATTACAGTGAAATTGACGGCATTACATATCTCCTATAACAAAAGGGTGAAAGAGATAATCCAAATAATTATAGGTCAATAAGATGTGTGTCCACCACATATAAAGAGAAGTTTGTCCTGAGGAAAACAACATTCTTCCAATGTAACAGAAAGAATATCGAAGATGGTCATATGGCCGCAAAGATCAATTATTTATAAATAAAATGATTGTGGAAGGTTGTAAAAAATTTAGAAATTTCAACATATCCTGGATAGATTACCGTAATTGATTCGATACTTTGCTACACATTTGGATACTCAAGGCTTTAGAAATGTACAAGGTCTCCTTGATAATAGTGATTTTTTTAAAAATATAGCAAGGGGCTGTGGAGAACCGCGACATTGGTATGGATTTCGGAATATATCAATATGCGGAAATGACATTCATAATAGGGTGAATTAAGACATTCAACAGATCAGAATTTTGTTAAGCAGATTATTGAACTGGAACAGAAAGGAGGCCATAAATACCTGCGTGTCAGTGAATGGGATGGAATAGAGCATACACAAATGAAATAAAAAGTAAGAAAGAAATAGCACAGGCCTATATGTCTGGTGTTAAATACAAATAATATAAATTTCGCGAAACAAAATATCAGCCATAAACACCTTGTCTTTCGGTTTGGTGCACTCATGCTTCAACATCCTTAATTGGACTATAGCTGACATTAATGGAATAAATGTCAAAACGAGAGAACTTCTCATTTCCTACCGTATGCATTATCCAAAGGTTGATGTTGATAGTCTGTATGAAGGCGGAAGAGGATTATTTAAACTAGGACCCTCTAACACATCCACAAACCTGGAAACTACAGAAGACTATGATGATATCTGTGTCAAAGTACAAGAAAGCATTAAGCTTTATTCAGTCATAAAAGAAGCCAACGAATTCAAGATGGAATTTCAAGTTGGTGAAGAAATGCAAATAAGCAATCTACTTCTATTGAAGCGGCGAAGAGCCTGTAATCGACCAAGTCCAGAAACGATGGTAAGATATGTCTCTTCATGGTCAATACTGTGCCAGTACCAAACAATCTGATGCAGACAAAACCAGTACCCATCAGTGGCTACGTAGTGCAGGGATAAAAGCTGAAACCGAAGGTTTTATTCTCGCTGCACATAAGCAATTCTTGCTAACTAGAAATTATCAAGCACACATACTGAATCATTGTGTTGACTCTAAAATGCAGAATTTTTGATAAAGATGGTCAATTATTTCTGGATATTTATCAGATTGCACAGTGTTAGAACCCACTGAATATAAAACTCTGCCTCATAGAATGAGTCAATATCAACCTTGGAAAATATGCGACTTTTATAGAAATGAAACTGTAAGAAAATTGTATGAGCATCACCCCGACACGGTTACTGATATAAAACCTGCAACAATTTGATGGTAGTTTGCAATACACACAGGCAGAAAAATCAAATCTAAACGTCCAGACTACGTGATCAAAGAACACAAGAACGGAATGTGCTTTGTTATTGACATGGCAAATGCTGCAGATTGTAATGTCTTTGAATATCTCCACAAATCGAAATATAAGGATCACGAAGTGGAAATTTAAAAAAAGAATATGTGGCACACGAGGACACCAGTAATACCAGTTTTAATTGAAACACTGGGTTTAACTGGAAAATGTACCTGTAGTCACATTGAAGCTATCACTGGCATTTTATGTCTTAAAGAATTGCAATAAGAATTTATATTCAGAGGGACAGCTCACGACTTATGAAAGGGTTTATCTATGTAAAATGTCGTTGATCATATGATGCCTATTTTTAAATTTTCTTTTTTTTTTTTTTTTTTTTACAAAAATCTCTGAAAATATTATGAAGACATTTCCGATCTTAGCTTTCTGATTGAGACCAGGAAGGAAATCATAATTCTGATTATGTTGCTGATCTTTTATGAATAATAATAACAATAGGAACAGCACGCCAACAACGTGATGACGGGGTACAAATATCCAAATATATATATATTTACTCTGTTACTATTGCATTTAACTTAAAAGATAAAATATGTACATGTTAACATCTATACTCAAGTAAAATCAGAAGCCATTAAAGCCATATCTGGTTTTCCATCAGGATATTATAATTATCCTTATTTACTTATTTACTTCCAGTTTCCTGATTAGCTGTTAAACAGTCCTTTCAGAAATCGTTTTTACTTTACTAAAGAATGAATTTGCACTAAAATATATTGCGTAACATGTAAATGTATATGCGACGATAATGAGCTCAATCCTTTGTATCTCATTGTAGTTTGTAGGATCCTTTTTTAGTTTGCTGAGATGCTTTCATTAGATGTATTGGCCATATTTATTACATAATGAATTTTTGTTATATCTTGCCAATTGTCTTGCATAATGACACTGGTATCTTTGGAGAAACCCTAGAACTACCTAAGATCTTTCCTTATTAGTACTAGTGGTGAATTCTTTTCATCAAATATTTCGACATGAAGGTTATAATGACATATATCCAATGACTAGTTTATCCCTAAATTATGTGTATATTCTTTGTGGCTGGATTTTTAAAAAAAAACTAGCAAAATTTTCAGCAGTATCCTCAACGTTTTGTATACAATTACTATAATTATGTTAATTTTGCTCGTTGAAGTAGTCAACGAAAATTCTGTTCTTATGGTGTCAACAAGATTCCTAAAAATCAAAACTTTTTCATAGAATGCTGGCAGAATAAAAGATCGCAAGAATTTGCCTGTGTACAATCTTGGTTTCAATTTCAATTCACGCAAAACGCTAGTACAGTTTTGAGCTCACTCATTTCTTCAGTAGTCAAGTTTCATGGCTTTGTCAACTTCCCAGCCAGATTATTGTATTTTTCGATCATTTCAATTTCTTTGGGGTTTGTTTCCCCTGCATTATATTGAACAATAAAGTCGATAGTTTGACACTGACCACTTCAACAATGGGAGCGGATTGTCGGACATTAGTGACATGGTCTGTCTCTACTGAGTTATCTGATAATATATTGAGACTCTCATTTCTCTACTTCTATCTCCGGCTGATATTCGTATTATTTACCTTTTCTACACTGGAACAAAACTTAATACATTCAAATTATTTATAATTATTACTTTTGTGCTTTCTTTTTTGATAGTCTGTCTCTGACACTTTGATTGTTCAGCCGAAAGTTCTGTTGCAGTTTCTATTCTTAGGTTGTTCTATATATTCCTTAGAACGTGGGCTTCTCTAAGTAGCGCTGCTACCTACACAATTCAATGATTTCAGATAGGTCCACGGTGTCTTAAAAAAGTGGGGATACTTCTGAGTGCAGGAAAAATAAAGACTCTTGAGGATTTTACTTGGCACATTTCTCTCAGACTATCGTACCGCTGGATGGTCGCCTACTCTAACTGTATTATATTTTCGTCTTTCCTGGATTTTATATTTTTTCTTGACTTCTGCGTTACATTATATCTTGGCCTATTTCGTTTTTTCTTTCAGAATCTTTTCCGTCATTATTCAAAAAATATTATTTCATATTTCTAGCCATTTTTGTTTCCTGCATCATTTTCATTCGACATTATATACCTTTTCTTTTCGATTTCTTTCTATGACTTGAATTCATTATTGGCTTCGAGTTTATTTCTCGTTAAATTATTTCTGGTACTTCCACTTTCCTGAATCGATTTCATCTTCGTTTAAACATTTATGCTTATTTGTTTCTACTTAAAAAAAATTCTGTGTATTATTCCCCATTTAGATTCTGTCCGTTCACATTTGTATATTTATCTATTTTAGCCTCATCTGTTTTATCATTTTCTATTCATTATGCTCTTTCTGTTAGCATATTTTGCTTTGTTTCCATTTCGGCCTCTATCTAAGTTTGCTCAGTTTTTTATTCTTTCCTTAAATTCTACGACTTTCGTTCCGTGCATTTTGTTTCGTTTCGTACATTCTACGCCTTCGTTCCATTTCTTACTTATACATAATTCTACGCCTTCGTACGTACATTCTAGGTCTTCATCCCATTTCTTACCTTTCCGTAGATTCTAGGTCTTCGTCCCATTTCTTACCTTTCCGTAGATTCTAGGTCTTCGTCCCATTTCTTACCTTTCCGTAGATTCTAGGTCTTCGTCCCATTTCTTACCTTTCCGTAGATTCTAGGTCTTCGTCCCATTTCTTACCTTTCCGTAGATTCTAGGTCTTCGTCCCATTTCTTACCTTTCCGTAGATTCTAGGTCTTCGTCCCATTTCTTACCTTTCCGTACATTCTAGGTCTTCGTCCCATTTCTTACCTTTCCGTAGATTCTAGGTCTTCGTCCCATTTCTTACCTTTCCGTAGATTCTAGGTCTTCGTCCCATTTCTTACCTTTCCGTACATTCTAGATCTTCGTCCCATTTCTTACCTTTCCGTACATTCTAGGTCTTCGTCCCATTTCTTAGCTATACATGCATTCCAACTTTCCTCCTTTCCACACATTCTACGTATTCCTTCCTTCTCCTCCTTTCCACACATTCTACGTATTCCTTCCTATTCCACATTCCACGTATCCGTTGCTATTCCTCCTTTCCACACATTCTACGTATTTGTCCCTATTCCTCCTTTCCACACATTCCACGTCTTCGTCACTATTCCTCCTTTCCACAAATTCCACGTATTCGTCCCTATTCCTACTTTCCCCACATTCCACGTATTCGTCCCTATTCCTACTTTCCTCACATTCCACGTATTCGTCCCTATTCCTCCTTTCCCCACATTCCACGTATTCGTCCCTATTCCTCCTTTCCACACATTCCACGTATCCCTTCCTTTTTCTGCTTTCCACACATTCTACGTATTCCTTCCTTTCCTCCTTTCCCCACATTCCACGTATTCGTTGCTATTCCTCCTTTCCCCACATTCTACGTATTCGTCCCTATTCCTCCTTTCCACACATTCTACGTCTTCGTCCCTATTCCTCCTTTTCACATATTCTACATCATCGTCCCTATTCCTCCTTTTCACACATTCTACGTCTTCGTCCCTATTCCTCCTTTCCACACATTCCACGTATTCGTCCCTATTCCTCCTTTCCACACATTCCACGTATTCGTCCCTATTCCTACTTTCCACACATTCCACGTATTCGTCCCTATTCCTACTTTCCACACATTCCACGTATTCGTCCCTATTCCTCCTTTCCGTAGATTTTATGTATCCGTTCCATATTTTTCGCTTGCCGTCCGGTGGTTTTCTTTTTCTTTCACTACCTTTTTCCTATTTGTTTTCTTTATTGTTTGAATCATTTTCGTTATAGTATTAATTAGTTTATTTCGTCCTCTCCGCTACTATCGCCACTTTTTAAAGAAATATTTTGATATGTGTAATAATCGAAGGAAACTTTGCGCAATTACGTCTCTGTATTTTTTTTCTTCTTATCTTGATTATTATTTTAATATCGATCCAGGCATTTGAAGCGCACAAAAACATCACAGGTATCGATCGTATATGGGGGTGGTAAAGACAAATGGGAAGAAAACTGGAGTGCAGATGCGTTTGCTTTCGTTATCGGCTCTGGAGCGTAAAACAACCAACAAACCCGTGCCACAAATAGTTAACAAAAAATAAAAAAAAGGAAAAACTCATCTCTGCAAAAGTTAAGGAAACTGCAACGCAAAAAATAAAAAAAAATAAAAAAAATAAAATTGCGCATCTATTTGATGTTTGCTCAATTTATTTTTATTTGGTATATTTCTCCGGTTTTCCACATTTAACTGATTTGCTTTTGACATTTTCCTCTTTCGCTCCACAAATTATTTACTATTTTCCCCTCCCCACTTGTAACACCTTTGGCGTTCAGGTTAAATGTATTGCTCCTCGCACCGCATTCATTAAAATCGGAAAGATCCTGTTTAATGATGTATACTGACTTTCGTTCGAGAACGCGAGATGTGAGCGGGGCGTGGTTTCGGATATCTGCCATGTGCTTTTTTTTTCTCTTTTTAAACGTTCTCTCTTATTTTCGTTATATTTGAGAAATTTAGCTTTATTATTTACTGTTACGTCTCTTGTGTTCTTTCTCACCACCACCAGGCCTGTGGTTTTAGATCTTGACCGGCTGCCAGTGTCAGACGCCAATTTAAAAAAAAAAGCCTTAAATAATAAAAATAAGTATTTATATATATATATATATATATATATATATATATATATATATATATATATATATATATATACATATATATATATATATATATACATATATATATATATATATATATATATATATATATATCATTTTGAACAATTACAATATCTATGATCAATTTCGACAAAGGGTATTTTAGCAAAGCATAAAATAGTCAATATTAGAAGGACACTGATACATTTTACTCACGCTTTATATGAAAGGTTCGTGAAAATTATCGACCATCTCATTTAACACATATATTTTAAAACCTTTATCAAGCCGTGGACATCATCATTCTAAACTATATTGTTTTGCTACGAACATAAGCACGCATACATCTCTCTCTCTCTCTCTCTCTCTCTCTCTCATATGTATATATATATATACACACACACACACACACATATATATATATATATATATATAGGTAAAACTGCTCAACCTCACAAATAGTATATCTATATCATACATATGCATACACACACACACACACACACACACATATATATATATATATATATATATATATATATATATATATATACACCTGCATATCGCTACTTCTTCCCACCATATATATATATATATATATATATATAGTCTGTCTGCACAAATTATTTGCGAGTAATGCTCCGAAAATAATGCATCGAAATGTTTTTAATGTTAAATGTCAGAAGCTGATATATGTGGTATTACGATTGATGTTAAACCTGCAGGCAAATAATCCATAAATTGTTTTGTTGCAGGTGGGATCTGAACAGCCTTCTCGCAAAACAATATCAGATATGAAAATGTGTGAAGCAGAAGCAAATTATTCAAATAGTAGATTGGAAAAGAATAGCACCAATTTTCATTCATTGAAGCTTGCTGAACTTTACAGACAGATAATATTGGTTCTAAATCAAATGGTAATAAATATATTTCAACAGGAGCGACAGCAATATCTAGAACCGAACAGGTTCAGCGCAACTGTGTTTTTCATGAGAACATACCAGAATTGAATATATTATGTTTTAGGCTGAAGAACTTAAGCTAACCAAAAGTTTTATATATTAGCTTCCGTTCGTTCGAAATCAAAGTAACTTCTCGGAGTTATTTTTCTTTTAATTTACGTTTTCCTTATTTTATTTAATAAAAAATTATCCCTATTTTTGTGCCGATATGAGTATATATTTTTAAATGCTGTAATCGACATAACTAAAAAATAAAAAAGCAGCTATTTTTAGAATGGCTTATGAAAACCGAAAGTAGTCATACAGTAAACATTCCTTATCTATCGAAAACTACACCCGCTATACCATGTGGCTTAAACACTCTGTAACGGACCTCGCTGGCATTCAAATCCTTAACGTTTCAATAACGTAATCCCTCCATAAGTGGTTCCGCTTTCCTACACGTTTCCCCAGTAACCCTGAGGGTAATGCTTCCATTCTCGATCTGTTTTACCATCATTTTGTCATGCCACGCAGTTCTGTCCTCTTGGCAACTATGATCAGGCTGTAGTGTCTGTCAAAATCTTCTATTCACCAACCAAAGAACCCCCTATTAACAGAATATCTTTGATATCAACAAATAGTGGGACACGTTCCATGATTCCCTTTGCGACGTCTCCTGGAATATGGTTTTTAATCACCCCGTTGAAAAATATGCCTCTGAGATCTACTCCTGGGTAAAAGCTGGCATCGACGCTTTCATATCTGCAAGAAAATATAAAGTTAAATCGCGCTCATATCTTTCGTTCTCAGTTGTTTACTCTGCGGCTATTGCCCGTAGGAATCACTTCTTCCGTCTGTACCGAAGCGACATGTCTGACTGCAACGACGTCTTTTTTGCCTGTGCTCGTAATGAGTGCAAACGTGTCCTCAATGAAGCAAAGATACTATTTGATGAAAGAATGAAACAATGTATAGCATCTCGCAAGTTTGGTTCTAAATATTGTTGGCAGCTCTTCAAGAGCGTGCTGAACAGCAAATCCAAAATACTTCCTCTGTTCAATGAATTTGATGTCCCGACTTTCTCAGCTGATAAGTCTGAATGCTTTGCTCGAAAATTGTCATCCAATTCAACGTTCGACTCACCCGGAGTAGCCTACATTTCCCCTCGAACTGAGGCTCTATTGAGTAAGATGAACATAACCCCACCGATGGTATTGGTAGCTCTAAATTAGACTCCCATAAGGCAAGTGATCGGTAGTGAAGACCAGCCGTGTTCCTGAAGAAACGTCCTCCTTAGCTGGCTCCAGTCCTATGCAAACTATGTAACTATTCTCTCACTGACTCTTGCTTTCCAGCCTGTTGGAAGTCCACATCTCTTGTCCCTGTTTTAAAGTACTGTGGAGCCGCTTCTAACTACCCTTCTATCAGTCTCCTACCATACTTTGACAAAGTTTGTGAAGCTTTAATCAACGCCGAATTGTTAAGCACCTTACATCCCATTATCTAATCTCTGACAAGTATATTTCCCGTTTATCCCAGACTACAGCTGATGTGCTCACAGCCACATTTGAATTTGTATACAAAACACTTGACAATAATGGAGAAACTCGAGCTGTGGCTCTAGATATCACTAAGCGGTTTGATAGGTTTTGTTATGACGGCCTTCTTCATAAGTATCAGGGATACGTTATGACAGGACGATTATTTGACTTAATACAATCATTCCTGTCAAACCGTGAAATGAAGGTCGTACTAAACGGGTTCTCCTCCAGTTCCTTTCATACGAACGCGGGTGTTCCCCAAGGCTCTATCCTGGTTCCTACACTGTTTTTAATCTTCATTAACGATCCTCTTGATGTCAGCAGTTCCTAAATAGGCATCTACGCAAACAACACTACACTTTACTCCTGTCTCCTGCATTGCTGACAAAATTAACCTGGCCGTTGGCCTAGAAAAGGACTTACCATATGTGGTCGACTAGGGAAGGAAATGGCTTGTAAACTTTAATGCCTCCAAAACGAAACTACTTTCATTTATCCCCCCACAGAGAAGCTTCCTTGACTCCTATCAGAATAGCTGATGCCCAACTCCATGAGAGAGTTTCTCTGTGCCTGTTTGGTCTCAGACTTTCCACTGGCTTGATGTGGAACAACTACATTGAATCAATAGTTTTTTTTACTGCAAAGGAAGTTGGTTCTGTGACGCGCCAGAAGGTGATTCTCGCCTGAGTCCGTCCTTCAAGTCTACAATTCGTCTTTGCATTGAATACTGATGCCATATCTAGTGTGGTGCCCCCGCCGTTCATCTCGAGGTCCACGACAAAATACAGAGATGAATTAGCATTGTGATAGGTATCTCGTCTACATTCACTTTCTGTCTTTTCTACAAATATTTTCATGACAACTTCTCTGACGAACTCTTTCACTGTTACCCAAACTGCATACATTTAAATGTGCTACTTGTTTGGCAACTCGGTCCCACCCTTTCACTGTCGAAACTGTTCAATGTGGCCGTCTATTCTTTTCCAGCAGCTTATCTCGCGCTTCCCGACAGTGGAACTCCCTTCCTTCTACTTACTTCCATGATAGCTATAATCTTTAAATATTCAAATATAATGTCAATCAGCAATTTCTGATGCCTTGATGTTGATCCCGTGGAAAAAAATATTTTTTAAATTTATGAACAAGTAATTTTATTTTAACCAAATCCTTATATATATATATATATATATATATATATATATATATATATATGATCCAACGTCGATAGCACGACTCGGAGTTTCATACAATGTTCAGGTGTTGAATATAGACTGACCGTTAGTGTTATGAAATTCGCGTTCTCGTGGTGATTTAAAATTGTGAGTTAAGATTTATTTTATTATTGTTGCCTAAAATATAATTAAAACCATTTTATTTCTGAAGTTCGAACGAAGAAGCATTAAATTTTTTTTTTAAATTAATAAAATTATTTTAATTGAAATATTTGAAATGAAGTAAACACGTTATGTTTCAAGGGGGGTAACTATTTTTGTATAAAATTACATTTTTATAACATCTAATTTACTGTCTTATGGAACAAACTTACTAGTCATGATGTTAATATGATAGTAGGTCAAAACTATATATCTAATTTATTTGGAACCTAACTTTATAATTACAAAGGTGAAATTACATATTCACAGGTTAAAAATTAATCAATTACTATAATACGGGATTGTGTGTATAGACATAAAAAGAAAATGTCATTAATGATGGGTGCTATGCATATTAATAGACGTTACATATATTAATATTTTGAAACCTATATTAATTGGGGTCAATATGTTTGTGTAGATGTTTTTATTGATACATGTAGAAATCAATTCGCTTCTCGTATCCATATAATATATATAGATAATCTCATGATATGGATGAATTGTTGTCTAAATTACTGAAAAATTTCTTGAAATGCTAAAGAGTAAATTTCTTCAATAAAATCGTCATTGGCTTACGGACGACTTCGGAATCTCCTGTATCTCTTCCGGACAGTTTCCTTCAATTTTAAAGTGAATGCTGCTATACTCCTTGGCTTCATATCATCTTTGGTGTTACAAGGTTTTCTACACACGGTTAATAGTCAAAGAAGCTGCAGTCTATTGAGAAAGGTGGCCAGATATAGAGTGTAATGTGGCCGCAGAAATTAGCTGACAGCCATGACTGGTTTCTTCTGCTGGCGTGGCACGGTACAGAATACTGTTGCCAGACAGAGGTTCTTCCTGATGCCACCCTCATCATCTAGGACAGCACTATCTCCTCAATGTACTTGATGTAGGCCTCTGTTGTGTTTGAGGCCCTGTGGGAAGATGAACGGAGGCATATGGTTTCCATCACTAGTGATAACTCAAAACACCTTCGTAGTCTCTATTAGACACATTCAACTCTGAACTGTCCTCATACTGACACGCAAACACTCAGAAATGTTCGTATTGGAGCTTATGGCGCGAATTCCAAGCAGTACAGCATACCGTATCCAAATTTTCTGGCGGAGTGATTTGTGTTATGGTCTCATTTTCTCAAAGACGCTGCCAAATTGAACGGTACTATGCAGTCGACAAAATAATAATAAAAATAACAACGTACTTGCGTAAAATAAAAAATATAAAATGGCAAAAATGTTCCCATTATACCCTGTATATATATATATATATATATATATATATATATATATATATAGCTGAAAATGCAACTGATATATTTAAGAACATTTATTTAGAATTTATTAACCGGTTTTATACTTCTATTATTGCCATGTTAAAATTAGATAGTGAGAATTATGGGTATGTGATGATCCGTTCCGCACATGGCATAGCAACGTGTAGCTCTATTTCAATTTAAGTTCTGGTATTCCTGGAACTGAAACCGGTAAAGAAATACTCCAGTTGCATTTTCGACATCTATTTTTACCCGTTGGAGTTATATTGATTTAATGTCTTCTTCCTGTATTTTTCCGTTGTCGTATATTTGTGTATTTCCGTGATAATCTCAGTCTTAAAACCATCTAAGTCTCTCAGTATTTCTTTTAGTCTAAGCTGATATGGCTGCTTTGTTTCTATTCACATTATCCAATGCTAACCGTACCTAATTTTAGTATTTCATGTTCGTCCGTTTTGTGTACTATGTTTTTAGATACGGTTCTCCGCTCTTCTGTCGCTGAAGAACTCGTCGATGCATGCTTTCTATTTCCATTCTCACTTGAGAAATGCAACATCTCTTCCCCCAGCTGGTTATTAACGTTTACGCATCCCCAAGTAAAAACACTGAAGCACAGACTCCCATGTTACAAAGCCATTTATTTTTAGTCCTTCGCAGAGACTTAACTAATGTTTATGTTTACGTATTTCTGTCATCCCACTCGATAACAAATATTTTTAGAAGATAGGAAAAATCCAAGAGCGTACGCATGTAAATTCATAGCTTTTAATGTGGTGCTTATGAAAATAAAAGTAATATGATCCTGTACAAATTCCATTATATTCATATAGTCTCCATATAGAGCGACTAACAAGATGGGAGAAAAGACTAGAATAATAGAAAGAAACTAATTCCAGTTATTATTTATACATCAAAACAGTTTAAATGCGATCCGGGAGTATACTAATATGTTGAACAAAAAATCAATATTTAAATGTATATATTCGTCAGAACTTTTCCAAGAAAAAATGCAAGCAGTGTGTGAAGAGACAAATGTTTTCCTTGCGAATCTCGAAAGATGGACACTGGACAGCCCTAGAGATGTTTTATTATTTTCTTATTTAGGAAGCATCTTCTCTCTTTTGCCAAATGCAACGTACTACAGCATCGTCCCTTTTCGTTCGCAATAATAATACTGCAGACACAGCTTCTTGCATAGATAATATGAATACTAAGTAATATATATGTAAAATTGTCATCCGAGGATAGAAGATGTTACTACATATATATATATATATATATATATATATATATATATATATATATATATATACACCACAAAAATGACATTAACCTATAAAGGAAATATTATTGTAAAACGAAACTGAACAAACGAGTTGACTGTGAATTACAAAATTGTATTTTGACTTCAGAAATTGAACAGCAGATAATATACGAATCAGATCTCAAAGGAAATAGGATGTCATTGGAGGTAAAACATGATGGCGGACATTCTGATATGCATTGCGGACAAAAACTGACATTCCTATACGCCAAAAGTGCATATTACGGCGAGCTGTTTAAGCTAATAAAAAGGCAAACACATTTTCTGTTTCCCTTTTTGATCTTCATTTTTCAGTGTTCCTTATCTACGTTCGAATACATATGAAATGTAGTTCAACGTAGATAAAGAACACTGCCGCTGGGGAACATTTGCTTCCCAGGATTTCTACTGACATTCGAATTCTCAAGGTGGTGCTTATAGATAGTTTCAATCTTTTCCTGTAATTTCAGTTGTGTACACATGAAATTCCATTTGTTAATATGTGCATATAATTGCCGTTTCTTTTAAATAGTTTTGCTTTCCTTGTGTTTACATGGATTCACATGAGTCTGCCGGTCTTGTTGGCGGGACAAATGTTCCAGCAGCCAATGCATATTTACTAGAAAACTTTCACATACTCATGTCAAAAGTATTGATTCCCACAAGAAAATGGTGATTTACTTTTATCCGAAGATCATAGAATTACGCATGAAAGTTACGAAAAGAATAGTATATGGCATCCTGGTCACTGGAACTTATCAAAACAAATTTGAATTAAAGTATATTTTTTGAAAACCTTGAAAGACGGTTAAGCGATAAAGTCTTGTTTTTCTGGTTTTATTTTAAAATGTTGATTATTTTTCAGGCAAAAATTGAAGGAGTTTCCGGGGTTAGATTGATTTTTCAGTTGCTTTAAGTGGAAAATTTGCAAAAACTATAGAAAGAAAATGAATCTCAATAAATGAGGTATTTTTTTTTTTACTAAGAAATAATGTAGAAATAACGACAAAGATATCGCAATGTTTTCCTGGCGGGGTGATATATATATATATATATGTACACACACACACATACACACACACACACACACACACACACACATATATATATATATATATATATATATATATATATAATGATTTATCCGAAAATTATAAAATAAATATGTTATAAAATCACGTTCAAATTCATGCAAACACTCATCGGTAGGGATTTGGTGATACATAAGCTGGATTGACCAACCAAAATAGAAGTAATTGAGAATTCAAAAAAACTTGACAACGAACCTTGGTTATAATAATTTAGGTACCTCCACGAGATCGCTAAAATAAGAGCATAGCATGATGAAAAAGACGCCAAACATGAAAACAAAATTTTATCGTCTAAATGTTTGTTATTATTAAGAGGAAGATATATTTGTGGTATTTTTTTTACATTTTTTAAACGTTCCTAACACGTCCGAAAATTTCGTTAAAATTCTTTTTTTTTTTAGTCAGCAAAATTGATCATTTTTTTCCATTTTATAAAATCAATGAAAATCTCAGTTTGAAATTCTTTTAATTATCAATTAACATTTTTTCAAAACTTATTTCAAGAAAATCAGAAATTAGGTTTATTTAAAATATTTTGAACCAAGCTTAACTTAGCTTCTGCGCAGAAAAGAGGTAATTTGAAAATAAAAGAAAGCAGGTCATAAACTTTCGCGTCACTTGACAGTTGTTGAATGATATATTGATGGATTGCGTGAGGATAATTTGTTCTACGGAAGGAGAAAAGTTAAATATTTTACACTTAAGTGAACAAATTATTTACCTCGTTATTTTTAAGGAAAACTACAATCGCTCTAATTTTTTTTGTACTTAGCTTTCACCTTTACGTTTATGACGCTTTATGGAAAATATATTATAAAAAAAAATAAACAAGACTGTTACGAATGAGATTAAATTTCATAAGAAAGGTATCTAATTAATTTATAGGTACATTTCTCATGAAATTTTATCAGAAGTGTACATAAATACTATTTTAAGTACATTTACTATATTTTACTGTGTTATCTGTATTTCCATTCATTTTATTATTAATTTTGATATTTCATTTATGGAAAGAATGCCATAACTGAGATTAATATAAAAATAAGATCATATAAATTTCATAAGATGATACTGATACTTTTAGGTACCCTTCTCAGTTGTAATCGAAAAATCAAATAAACTTCTTTACACGTGTTTCGCAAAATTAAAGGCCTTAGCAACGAAACCAATGCTTAACTCAAATAACGCAACTTAATTGTATTCTGGTTGGTCTTCCGTACTTTATAATTAGAGCCCGATTATAAACACAAAATTATATTTCTTAATTACTGATTGTCTTCTGATTAGTCAAAACGATACAATTCACAACGCACTAAACAAAGACCTATCTTATGAGGACACTTACAAAACCCGATGCGGCTTTTAACTAATTTTATATTTTAACAACTTAAATGTAAAAGTCTATTATAATTAAAAAATAACAATTGTATTAAAAATTATAAAAACAACTAAAAGCAAATAAATGCATTTGAAATTAAATAAAATATTTGTTTTATTGAGTTTTGTATGTTACAATTCAGACCTGATTTTCTGGTACATGGGGTCCAATTAAAAAACAAAACAAAACATGATTTGCATTCCTCAAAGCCTTGTGCTTTTAACTATTGTAATCACTAAACCCGATGCGATCGAATTTCTAGCATTTTCATAAAATTAGTTATAGGCGGAGTAATAAATATTAAAATAATATTTCTACCATGACATATAATAATTTCGATCATCTGTGAATCCTCTCTGGAAGTTTCATTAACATCCGACAATTGTGTTCATTTTTGCAAGATTTTCCAAATAATGTGTGTCATAGAAAAAAACGTGCTAAAAATTGTAATTGGAAAAGGTCCAATGTTATTCAAATAAATGTTTTTTATGGACTTGTTTAAATGCTGCTTCTTGAGCATTTCTTCGGATTTTGTATAAATTCAAATTGTTATAAAAGATGGAAAGAGGATTTTTTTTCATCGTCTGTGGCCTCTCAGATCTTATCTCATGCGACTTTTTCTGGTGGCGGTTTATATAAAATAGTATTTGTTCCATCTATGCTTTGTTACTCTTCCAGATTTTAGACGTACAATTGTTGAAGCTGTAAAGAGAGTGTTCACAAATCATTTGATTCGAGAGTGCCAAGTTGTGGAATAACGTTTGGATATTTGTCGTGCAACATATAGTACACGTGTTGAGCATAAATTTTGAACAGCAAATAATTTTTTCACCTTTCCGTATCCAGTATTGAGTTGAATCTGCTTTTTGTCTGTTAGCACTTGTTTTTATTAAATCTTCAGAATCTGTTCTCGTTTTTTAATAATATATATATATATATATATATATATATATATATATATGAATGATTGAATAGATTACATTGCTTATTTTTCTAATAATCCTTTCATAGCCACAAATATTTTCCGTATATTACAATTATACTAAAAATATTAGTGAATATAATAGGATTATGATGACAAGCAGACATGATGTTTG
>OZ038490.1:68003958-68031458 GCA_964036315.1 Acanthosepion esculentum
CCAATAGTGTTATAAAAAGCTCGGATAATTCTATTTAGATATCATTAATCATTTCTAAGATACAACGGTTCATATCTTAATCTAACAATTTGACAATTTTGCTATTACACCAGGTATATTAATAAGGCTAATAAATATACATTTTTCTCATTGATTGTAAGACTTCTAGTTTTATTCATAACGCAATAGGCAGGTTCTGATTTTAAATAATTTAAATTTTGAAATATACACCGGGTTATTGTAATAATAGAGCAGGCTGTATTATTTACAGGTATTGTTTAAAAATGTATTTAAAATACACCTAATTATAAGAAAAACAAAACAAAAACACCTCCACATAACTTATATACGTTAAAGAAATCACCGAATATTTAGAGGGAAAAAAGAGGCGAAAATAAAGATGCAGCGACGTGTTAAATATCACCGCCCTCTTACACCAGCAATGTAAAAACTGATGTCGGTAGAATATTTCTCAAGTTAAAAGATAAACATAAAAAAAATCAGCAACATTCAAGAAGATTTTGAACAAAAGTAGCGAAAAGATCCGCTACCACTGCGTTAGTAATCTCGAAACATCTATATACCCACTAACAGTAATTGAGAAATTATATCAATAGCAGAAAGAATAATGTAATTGCCGTAGCGATATGGACTAACCCCTAATCGTTCAATATATAACATAAATAGGGCATATAGAGCTAGCATTGTAATAAACATGTTCAACTTCACTTTGGTTCCACTGACACTCCTTGGAAGTTTCGTTTTAATAAACATAAGCTGACTTTAAATAACGACAAAATACACAAACGAAATTACTCGCTTTCTCTAAATATTATTGCCAATTAAAGGATGGTGGCAATTCATACATAATTAAATGGGACGTAATAGCAAAAGCTATATATTAAAGGCGAAAGATGTAATAGATGCCTTGTAAAAACAATTATTTTGATAAATAAATTAAATAACCCTAATTTATTAAACAAATTAACGGTCACATGTATGCATAAAACGTGCTGAAACATATTGAACCAGATTATTTCAGTTGAAGCCTCTACCTTCCTTTCTGATTCATTTTATTGCTTTATATTTGAACATACTGTTCTTTTTCATGATTATTTAATCACGAGATCGAACTTGGATGTAAGTAGTTTTTTTTTTAAAATCTTATGATACTTAACGGTTATATTAAACATTAGTTACATTGTGCCACTACTGTTATATGTTTAGAATGTGTTTTATATGACGCTTTATATCTGTCTAACATACATATATAATACATTCCTGATCTTTTTTCACTGAAGTAAATAAGAGGGTTATCAAATCAAACACATTAATATATATATTCCGACAGATACTTGGTCTACACCAGGTTTGAATAAGACTGACGAAGTTTTCGTTGGTTGAATTAGGCTTAATCTCCATATGAGGTAATTTTGGATTTTGTGTACTAATTATTTCCTCTGTAATAATAAAGACATTGAGGTTGAGTATCAGTTTTAATATTTTTATATTACTAAGATCCACTTTGATTATATATATCAACGAATTTATTACCCTTATTATATATATATATATATATATATATATATATATATATATATATATATATATATATATATATATATATATATATATATATAAAATTTTTATTTTGAATAACCAATGCACGTTAGATCATTCCAAGAATATCTAAAAGGAAAACCTTCATCTCTGGGAAGACAAACATAGGAGGGGATAGATGGAAGGGAAAATAGTAAACAACAAATAAAAAAATAGTTAATTTTTCGAGAAAACAATATCTTGGAAATGAGATTAATGAAGCCAAGCAGCATAGAAAATGTGGTAACATGTAGACTAAAACGAAATGTCTCAATAATATCATACAATGAAAGCCACGAAAGTAATCCCTGGTCGACAAAAATCACTTTGAATCTCATAAGAATTTAGGATGTGAAATTAATAAATGCTAAACATTACGAATATCTCAGTCTACTCAGTTGTATTATAGGCGATAATGAAATTGAACATAGAATTGTCTGTGCTAGGGATCGTTTCGCAAAACGCCACAAATTGTTATAGAACCAAAACATAAACTTGAAAATCCCTGATCATAAATAGCAACGTCAGATCGAAATTTTCATATGGGCGGCATGCATAGCCACAAACCGTTCAGAAATAGGTAAACTATCAGCTGTATACTGCCGCTTTGTCAGAGCGAAGACAGCTACTCAGAATAAGAAGTCTATTTTGATGAAATAATGAAACTGGCTTAAAACAAATTTAAAGTCTTCTAAAATTTGTTTAAATCAGCTTCATTTTATTTTTTCTTAGTAACCTAATCGGTTCGAAAATCCCTACAAATTACTGTTAATTTGTAAGGTGAAATGATCACAACCATGGAGTAATTCCTATTGTTATATATATATATATATATATATATATATATATATATATATATATATATATATATATATATATATATATATATATATAATTGAGAGAGAGAGACAGAAAGACGTTGAGGTAAAAACTCATCGGTGACAGTTTGATTCATGCCTAAATACAATCTTTAGATGATCCAGATTGCACTCAAGCATGTCGTTGCTTTTTATTAACCTCAGTGCCCACTTTTATATTTACACAAAATATTTCCTATTTGATCTTTTTGACGCGAAGATTCGCCCCAGTTAAAATCCTATCATAGTTTTCCTTTGCTGGCATAGCAATGTGCGTTCCCTTGTTCCCACGTCTGTTCTTATTCCCACTAATGATTTACACGCCATGTTTTTCACTTCATAAATTCAAACATAATCTTAATCCTCCTAAACCCAGTGTCTAAATTTCTATAACCTGAATGAAATATCATGCATGACTACATTATTGTTTATATGCCAAGAGTTTAGATGGCTTTCTGCATTATACAGGATATGTCAAGTGAGCGGAGAACGTCTTATTAATCTCTTGTTCGACAGTTTTATATTATTCTTATTTTATCTGCAATTACTTGTTTTAAACGGTCGAGCTAGCTCGAACATTCATGTGTCTATCACAGTAACCATCACGCTCTTGCATCAAAGTCATTAGGGAGACATTTTGTGTCATAACATAGCTGGTCAATGGTAGTGGTTGCTGGGTACGAACTGGTCTTGCTCCATGCTAGGTGTCTAGAATAGTAGGTCAATCGAGAATTATTCTTTTGCTCACCAGTATCGTCCTGCAAGGCGCATTCTGCGTCGGCGTATGATTTTAGAAATGTAAGGGCTTGATCCATAGAGCTGTGATTTAGTTGTATCTTGCCTCCAGGAGATATTAAGTATAGCTCTCAGAGTCCGACTGTAGGTTCTATAAAACGTATACTGCAAGGTTTCATTGAATGTTCCGGCAGTGGCCTTGTACATTATCACTCTTTACATTTCCTAGAATGAATCTCTTCTTGAGGTTGTCTGGTAGAAGAAATTTCCAGAATACATCCATTTTATTCAAGGCGACCGCGGCTTGAGCTTTGCGAATTTTCACATCCTTTATCTCGCTTCTTCTATATGTAAAAAGGATGGCACTGTATTTATTCATTCGAGACAATTAGCATTGTGCTTTGCTCGTTGAAGTCTATGAATTCAGTTTTAGATACATCATCTTAGTCCAACATCATTAACTGCATTTTCTAGAAGGAGTACTGTAACATTACTATCCGCAGTGATAGGTATATTATATACATTGTCAATATATGTCAACCATTTTCTGCAGTATATTCACTTGAGTTTTGTTGGTAATGTAAAGCCTAGATGATGTTTATCAAGGGAAGTTCTCAATATGTAGTCTAGTGCGAAAGCAAAGAGAAAGTCTGCATTGGTTTCAACCTGGAGAACTGCTTTGATTTTGAAGAAGTTAGTGTCTCCCTCTGCAGACCGAACCAAATATTTGATATTTTTGTATAGCTTTATTATAGCAGTTACTGTCTCGGAAGTGGGGGGATGCCATATGGAGTTTTTCGATTTCATTTTTTTTGTTCAGAATCAAAGCCTCAAGAGAAGTCTACAAAAAGCAAGGCGGGCTTTAGATTTTTTTTTTTTGCCTTGAAGCTCTCAAAGCAACGGGCTAGATAACATTACCCCAGAGGTCTGGAGGACTCCGGATTTCAACGATACTCTACTCCAACGCTCTAACGCCACACATAATGGAGAAGTCATTGAATGATGAACAGAATGCTGCATATTTTTCTTTTCCCAAAGAAAGGATATCTAGGATCGTTAAAATGCTATAAAGATATCAGATTCACCTCCATTGCAACAAAAATTTATAACTCAATGTTTCTCAACAGGATACAATCGGAAGTATAAAAGTATAACCGCAAAAAAAAAAAAAATCAAGTAGACTATCGAAAAAATAGAGCAGTCGTTGTACAAATCATTACTGTTCGCCAATTGCATTACATAAACCAAATATAAACAAAGTATCACACAATGAAATTTAAGGTTGAGAATTTATGTATATTGTTACGGGAAAATATGATTTTATCGTAATTGTTTAGAATTTGTTCTCTTTAGAAATGCAAGGAAAGACGAGGCTAAAGACTTGCATTTCTAAACAATTACAGGTTGAGAGAAAAATAGCTTTTCGTTTTCTGTTGATAATATATTTTCTTGGCGATTAATATTATTTACTTCCGTGATCATTTTACTTTGCGCTTGCCTTAATAATTTTCCACCAAAGAAATGCTTAGATAAACATGTCTTTCATTGATTTCTAGCTTCTTGTACGCTGTAATATATAGCAAATATCCAACCAACATGCAGACGCAAAAACAGAAATCTAATGATAATTTCGTTTCAGATAGTTAACCAAGTTTCGTAGCAAATATAATAATTGTCTTTCAGGTAGATTAGTTCAAACTGATCAGTAGATTTATTATTAACTGTATCTGCATGGTACCAATATGTCTTCTCAATAATACATGGCGTATCTGCTTTCTTTTCCACCAGCTATATAATCAATATTTATAAGACACAAAATAACAAACCAAATGATTGTGTATTTCATTTGTTCAATTAAAGAGCTTTTAACTGAATATGTAACCTTCACTTTTACAGAGTCAAATTTTCTCTCCAGTTAAAACTAAAATATGTTCTTGCATAATATTTTAATGGCAGTCTAAGCAACTGTTTTTGTTCTTCATCAGTTTATTAATATATATTATTCTCTAAAGATGTATTTATTGGTGACAGAATTTGTCAGTTGAATTAGGGAGACAACCATTTTCCTATTTCGCAGGCTGTTCTTTTTTAAAGAATTTATTATAACAGTTTTCTTAGAATATCAATCGTGTGGCGGGAACATCTGTACGCGATTCCATCGGAATATAATTTCTAACTCAAACTCTTTAAAAAAACTTTAATAAGGTTACCGTGATGATCGTTTGGTTTGTTTTTGCTTAACTAAAGTTATATTTATCAACTCCACATTTTCTACTATTGTTCAATGATTATCAATTGATATATTAGGTGATAGTATTGTCAAAAGGAAGTACAAATGCTAATATTATATGTTAAATAAGAACTTAATAAACTCCGCGTATTTTAGCCTTAAATCCTGATTATATATATACATATATGTATATATATATATATATATATATATATAGTTTCTGCTATCTCATTCTAAAATTAACAAACTTTTAGATATTTTTTATTAATGTAATATTTCGTAATCTATCTTGCTTTCTCGTATTTTTGTTTATGTAACGGTTTTATAATAAAAAAGGTATTTATTTTTTACCTTTTTTTTTTAAAATAAAAAACATATAAAAAATATATATATGTACATTGTTCTAAAGGTTGTCGTAGCTGGGGATTATAGTTCGAAAGAGCTCCACTATCAATAAAATGTTTCCGTCGCATGCGTCTCAAATAGTCTGACAACTAAGTCCAGCTCCTGGCCGGAGAAATGGCGAAGGCAGCCATGTTACCCCTTATAACCAAGATGGAGTTTGATATCCCAAGAAACAAACCTCCGCTGCCTTGCGGTCATATCAAAACACGGAAAGAAACATGGAAGTCAATTCAGAGAGAAATCCCAGAGAGGAGCTCCGTTGACTGTCAGTACTGACAACTTTCAAACAATTCCTGCAGCGAAGACGTCCCCAAAATGTAATACCCTCTATTCCTTTGGATTTTGTTGGTACGGCCTGGATTGAGAGTATGTAGTCTCGGTAGCGCATGACCTCCATATACCATCGACTCTATTACAGAAGGAAAACTCTGAATTCAAACTACGTGATTCCTTGTAGGTCTTGCCTCTTTACACCGCCCCTCCTCTCAGAATTTAATTTCAACATCCCTGGTGCCAAGCGAACTGGCAAGCTATTGAACTATTCTTCATATTCACCATGATAAATAATTGTGACATGGAGGTTAGTGGCGACAACAGCAGCTCAGGTGAATCAGGTGATACATTTTCATTTTTTTTTTCGCCTCCGTTAAGAAATTCGTATAAATTTCCTTTTAATTTAATTCGTCTGTTTCTCTTCTGTGGAGGTTTAACATGGATTTAAATGACGCAGATATGATTTCAATTAAAGAGGTTAAAAAGTTTTGGGATTGCATTTGAATATTTTAGAAGCGAACAATTATACGACTCAAATTTACTTACCGTAAATTGCGGCATACTAACCGAATTTTCAAATATATAGCCAAAACGAGACTTCGACTTATACGGGGTTGTATAAAAGGCAAATCTAGTTGTAAACAGGTGTGACAGCACTCCTAACATTTACCGTACACCACTTACTGTATCTCACACAAGCTGCCACTAATATATCTCGGTAAAAAACTTGTTTGAATATATCTGGCGTATTAACAGAAATTAATTAAAAATAATATGGCATTAATGTAAATGAATAAAAATTAATATAATAGTAATACAAACTCAGTATTCTATTAACACTACAGCACACATGCTTTCAACAGCTAATAAACTTCATTTCGGTTAGTGTAAATACTAACCGAAATGCCTCATTGCTCATGAGAGTTCAATGTCAGTTAATTTATATAAAGTTGAGGGTCGATTTATACGGTACGTATAGGCCTCACTGAGTTTTGAGCTAAAAATCTTGAAGTCGACATATACTTCGCAACCTACGGTAGATAAAATCATTGCTTGTGGATTAATTAGACGTCAGGTTACACAGGCACACTTTGATCGCAACATACATCTTGCTATTACGCAAAATATTGCTAAGATATATAAGGAGAAAAATTAGTTGTACAACAGTCTGAACGAATTAATGATTGGATTTATCCTGATTCTTTAAGTGTGGCTAAATATGAAAACGGCAAATTGTTCCCAATCAGAATTTCAGATAACAATCCTCAGAGCACAAATGCGTGAGGATCAAGATAAAAATGATTTTTAGTTGTATGTAAAGGAACTTAAACAGATAACTTCGTATTACTGAGATCTGTCTAACCATAAAAAGAAGTCAGTCTGGAAGAAGTTTGGTTAGGCACTTCGAGTCGGTGTAATGGTTAGCAAGCTTGTCTCACTAGAACAATTACAACTGAGTAGTGAGCTGGATCCTCACTGAGTTCCCCAAACTTTCAGCCTTGTGACACATCTAAGCTACGTTTGGAAAATCACTATGGGCACCTCGAGGCAGTGTAATGGTTAGCAAGCTTGTCTTGCTAGAACAATTACCACTGAGTAGTGAGTTCGATACTCACTGGGTGTCCCATACTTACAGCATTGTGCCACATCTAAGCTACGCTTGGAGAATCACTACAAGAAATTTGGTTAAAACATAACTAGCTTGGCAGCGTCGATAAAGTGTCGTATTCGTCGCGGAATTGTAGGCAAAACATATCAGTACTTACGCTATTCTGATAACAAAACAAACTAGTTAAATCTTAAAGAGCAGTTTGAACTCAGTAAAAAATAGTAATTTAGCTAACTAAGTTTTCCATGGAAATATAAAGGTCAGATGTAACTCGAATATTTATCTATATTTTGATATTCTCATGTTCGTCTCTTGTAGTCGAATGAATTAATCGCTCCGTTTACCTGAAACAGGAAACCTACATAAATCCTGTGAACAGCATAATGTAATATAAATATCTTTTCTAGAGAATACGGGAATATTTATGAGCAACTCGTTTATAAGCAAATCTATTTAAATCTTAAGAAATAAAAATCAAGTTCACTACCGACATCATGTGGATTAAGCAAATCGTAAAAAAAAGTGATATATATTGTTTCATTTTATTTTAAGAACTTTATAATTCCCCAAAGATTCTACCATACACACAATAACCTTACATGGAACTCAGCGTGTAAGGTAGATTTATCCTTATCAACCCACGGTCTTTTGCGTTGAAAATTGTTTTATCTTAGTTTGCACCAAAATTTATTTTTAACTGCCTCATATGATTAGTAGGTAGTATGATGCATTCACCATTACAATTTGTTTCCTGAAACGTAGTTACTTAGGACAAAATTGTATGTCTTGGCAATATCTATAGTCTTTAAACTAGTCAGTTTACACTTATGCAAGGCAAGTAAGATGTCAAGACTTGATTCTCAACTTATTTTGATAAAGGATTGTGACCTAATAAATTTTCTGTTATAGTCAAGTCTGTTGAATATGCGTAGTTCGTCAAATTAGCTCCACAATAAAATCTCAAAAACAAATAAAATGAATCAATTATGTCCCTAGGAAAGGTTTCTTTGAAAAATCTATGCGAAAGCGTTTGACAAGCGACATCACAAAAAATTGTGAGAGCTACTTTGTAAACTTCTTTCATTTAGGAAATATATTAGAATAAAAGAACTTTTATTGGGTGCAAACTGCCTACATGAAGATATAAATGAATTCATTAAATACATGAAAAATAGAAAGATGCGTAAAGCAAGTGTGTGTCTTCTCACCGGATTTATTCAACATTTACAATGAAGCAAACCTGAGAAAGTTTTCTTACTTGGATTTATTACTGACGGCCACAACCTAAACAACACAGGATATGCAGATGACAAAATGTTGAGAGCAATCACAGACAGGTAACTACAAGAAATCCTGCAGAAGGTAGTAAAGCGAGAAGAGAGGACGAGACATTAACTGTAAAAAGACAATATAGGATTGTCACCAAAACAGTCCAACATATAAATTAGAGATACTAAAATTAAACAAGCGCTTAAGATTAAATATCTAGGAAGGGTTTTAACAGAGGACTGAAAATTCGACACCAACATCCGAAGGCCCATTGGCATAGAGAAAAATGCTTTCCAGGAGTTAGGCAAAATCTTAAGAGAGAGGAAGATGTCTTTAGAAACAAAGAAAATATTACTTAACTGTTATGCAATATCTGTACTCCTATATGTCAGTGAATACTAGGTCTGCTCGTTTACAAATGAAGATCCAACTTTAGGTAACAGGTGGTTCGCCAGAAGAATGCTTAAAAGAGCATTGAACAGGTGAGCAAAACAATTTTGGAGAAAATGGGAACAAGGTACATACACGTAACATCAGAAATAATACACGGGGCATAATGAGGAAAGTGGGTCTGAAAAATCTGACACCGGATATTGAAGGCAAGAGGGATACAGAAAAACATTGCATAGCCTACCTAACGAGCTTGTGTAAATGGTTGGCAGAACAGTGATTAGGCTATATGAAAAAATAACACTTTACTGAGCGCTACAAAGGACAGGAATTTGCAAATGAACCATGATCGGCCACATCATGAACATATATAGCACATAGTTTTCAATGAAGTGTCTGTCACTGACAATTCATTAATTGTGGTTTAGGAAAGGCTAATTCTTTGTGAACGTCTGCTAGGCTATTATTGACAAGGCAATACGTATAATTGGTAATCGAATTAATGTCAGAGAGCGCATTCCCTTTCCGATATTGTCACATGCCTCGATCTACGATGTCATGTGTGTACCGAGACTACCGGATTGTAGGTATTATCACCTACCGTTAAACGTAATCAGATTTTTCTAGAATTGTGGATTATATCGCATTAAAATAGAGTTGTAACCAGATGCATATTTGGCAGACTAGTTCAGTGTTTAGTTTCAATGGGAGCAGAAGACTTTCCAGGTCGTCACTGCAAACACCTAGGATTCTGCCGTCGTTAATTGTACAATAAATGACTGTTACCGGATGTCGCAATCCGATAAGGTGTTTCAAGCTAATTGTAGATTACGAGTGCAATGCATAGCTCACGAGTCCCTAGATCCCATTGACGGCAACGGAACATACAGGCTGGTAATATTTCTATGATAGTGTAGGATCAGATCTCAAGCTTCTGTTGGGTCCACCAATCCGCTTAAACACGTTAGTGACTAGTGACCCCACCACATTTCACCGGTTCATGAACGTTTAGTCTCTATCCCACAATAAATGTTATTCCTGCATATTGATATACTGTTCAATTTGGATCAGGTTTGCCAGAACTTCTTTATGGGGAATTTTCGAATTTTGCTAGGTTTCAAGAACATTAGCCCAATAGAGTATTCATGGGATGTTTTTCTGTGCGACGAATAAATATTCAGATATGCGGAAAATGTAGACAGCTATCGAGACAGATTGGTTCAATATATTTCCGTAATTGTTACGGTCAGATATAATCGATGACACCTCGAATTACTGCCATTCGCCGATTTAGAGGGAATCTTACAGAATACTAGACACCGAAGCAATAACTTTGACAAGTTAGTATACAACGAAATTAAACTGCCTAAAAGAAGAGATTACATTTATAAGTTTCCAATAAAAAAATGCTATAAAAAGTAAAGTATATATTACGTAAAAAAGTTCTTTCAAAGCAAACAATTATTTCTCCTGTCCGGATATTAATAATAAAAAAAAGAAATTATTTTCTTACAAAGAAAAATGATAATCTTTCATATAAAAGATATATCTGCTCAAAAAAGTATATGATGTCTCGTTTCCACGCGAAGAAAGTTATTTAGCTGAAAATTCCCCGTTGATACCAACCTGTACATGAGAAACTTTGCTCGTATGCCAGGAGCAGATAAGCAAGCTCTTTCCAGTTATCCTTCAGGGCCAATGAAAAATAAACGGTAAAATTGTAACCCGATGCCAAAGAGGCTTCGAATAGCTTTACACTTATAAAGGATAGTTATCTCATCTAATATAATTTTAGGGAAAGTAATGAAGAAGGCTTGGAGAATTTGGCATGGTACTTATTGAAGGCAAGGAGGACAGATGAAAGCAGATAACTAATTTGTGTAAATGCTTAGGAGAACTGGGATTAGGAAGGATAGCAAAATATGAACTTTATTTTTGGCTCTACATGACATGAATCTCTGGAGCGCCACGATCGCCCATGTCCTAAATTCTAACAAAAAGAGATGGCGATGCATTTATATTTAAACTCATTGTGTGTGGAATGAAAGATTACCATTTATATGACTATTTTTACCGTTTCAGCTTTGTAACAATTGCTTTAGTAATTGTCTTGGAAATATAATCTATTTCTTTGAACAAATTAGCATCTAATGCTATTTGGGAATTAGAAAATGAATTTTTCATTTATGTTCGTATTTAATCCATATTTTATTTTATGATTTTCATATTATCTTAGAAATTAATATCGATAAATTATCGTAAATTCTAATGAACAAAAATGAGTTTTTGAATATTAGTATCTGAATCAGTGTTTCTCAAGCAGTGTTCTCTGCGACCTTAGGGTTCCGCGAGAAATAGTGTTAAATCGACTAATTCATTTGAGTAATTTGTTTAATTTTATATTCGTAATTTTACTAGCCACGTACGGAGTATTGATGGAAAATCATCAGTGATTATAATATAAATTTAACGATTACATTAGTTAAAATTATAACAATAGAGAATGCATTTTGCTATGTCTATATGGCATTAGTGACAAAATACTTTAAATGGTTAGCAGACAGAACCTGTATGTGATGGAATTGTGTATCAATGATTCACTCAGTCGAGTACAAGACGCATGAATGGTGTCCATATATTATGCTTACCGCGTGAAGGACGTTAAAAATATGAAATAGATATTAATAATTGTATATAATATTTTTTACGCAGGGGTTCCCGGTGACATTAAAATTATTTCAAGTTTTCCACATAAACGCTGATTTAAACTATAATGATTTGCACAATAAAGTCGTTTTAATCACATTATGATAAAATCTATTCTGCCAGGATATCATGTAAACCATATTCATTTAAAAATTTACAGAGTTAATATAGACTCTCCACTTATCGAAATGCTGGAAACGTTACACACAATAATAATTTCATTGACATTTTTCCACTGAACATTAAAGGACTTATTCGGCATAAGAAATTCACAGTTTAACAGACAAAGATTATTCAAGTAAATTATAGAGCATATGGTAGAAATACCTCCCACATTATGGTGAGGCTTGAAATAGATGAAAACGCCATTGTCATTCATGTCTTACCATGATGTGGACTATATTCCCTGCGCAATTTGTATGTTCTAAAAGGCCTGTTTAAATGAAGGACAGCTACAAAAATACGATTTAAAAATAATTAGAGATATTAATAGTGAAATACTTTCTTAGATATTTGCAAATGAACAGGAAATTTATTTTGATTTATTTTTTTCAATTCATAGAACATTTGATTTCCTTTGTTTTCTTCCAAAGCAAATTATTGAAAAATCAATAACAGTTCTGCAAGTAAATTTTAGTCGATTATAACGAGTTATACTCTAGGTTTTCACACGCACAACACACAGGAACATTTCAGCGTATGAACAATCTACTTAATTAATACTCAACAAAACAAGCGTTTTTCCCCCTTTTTTTGTAGGTCATAGATTCTGGTAATAGTAATTCTATGTTGAAATATAAGTTGAAACAATTTTGAAGGTTTTTATTTCATATCGAATTATTTTTGGCATAACTTTTTATTTTTAATTCTGAGAATGTATTTCATAGATTTAAAAGCAACTGTCGTTAGGCGGAAAGAAATTGTGGTGGGTGACGTAGAGAGCGCATAAAATAGTTTATCAGACAGAGCGAAGAATATATGCATGGTTCAGTGCAAACACAACAGGAGAAAAATATACAAAACAAAGATGGAGATATTAGTTACCAGTATAAGTCAGGCTAGATAACATTGGATGAGGTAACTTATCTCTGCCTATGGAAGCCACCCATTAGCTAATGAGACCTTCCATATGTACTTTACCATGGCCGGTATTTACCTTGACTATCAAATATGTATTGATATCAATGGAGAATTTGTTTTGATTTTAATAAATATAAATTCTAATTTTGGGGTGAAATAATCTTGGGGGGTTGGCAGAGGTAAGAGAAAAAATCCTAACATTTATTATTATACGAAATAATTTCGGAAAAGAATCGAGTAATTGCTTAAAAATTACATTGCGTAAGTTTTGGCTACGAAAATACAGTTAGCAGATATGGATTTTGGAAGGTCCATGCATGAGATATCTATTTGAGTAGGGTTCGTTAGTTTGCTCTAAATTAATTGCTTCATATGACTTATGGGTGAGACGCACTTGGTTTGGAAGCGGTTTAATAGATGAAAAAAATAGGTAATAGGAATTGGGTTCCTGTATGGACATCCATTTTTGTCATAAAGACTTAGGAATTCTAGACCGGTATATATTAGATTCAAATAGGTGTAGAAACTAACTGAAAGTGTAGTATTGTATGCAAATTAGATAGCCAAGTATAGAGAACTGGTATATATAGGGTGAGTATCACTAGTAAACCCGGTTGCTATTCAGGACACGGAGAACTCTGCTACGTCTACAACTACGCAGATATGAAAAACGACGTTTTATGGAAATAAAGTTTGTGATTAAAAACGCTTATGCTCTAAAAAATTGACATTGAAACAGCAGTTTATTTTAAACATTTTAAGCTATACATTGTGTATTTTATTCAGTGAACGGCAGAAATATCGCCCATATTAGGTAGATAAGATGTGTTGCAGGTATTTCCCCCGCACCATAAATATATATATATATATATATATATATATATATATATATATATATTAGGTTGGTGCCAAAATAATGTCGTTTTTTGACGTTCAACTTCAAAAGATCATAACTCCTTTCATCATAAACTTTATTAATCGAAATAAGAACCATTAGAATCGACACATTTTTGCCAACGAGAAACAAGTTTATTTATCCCATTAGCATAGCAATCCGGAGTTCTGGAAGCGATGAAGTCATTGAAGGCCGATTCGGCATCATCTCGGCTTTTGAAGCATTTTTCGTGCAGGAAGTTGTCCAGATGCTTGAAAAAGTGATAATCGGTGGGCGAGAGGTCCGGTGAATATGGGGGATGAGGCAGAGTCTCGTAGCCCAATTCGTTCAGCTTCTGCAGGGTCAGTTGAGCAACATGCGGGCGAGCGTTGTCATGGAGGAGAATTGGTCCCTTCATATTGACCAATCTCGGGCGCATACGTTGGAGCTTCTGGTGCATTTCGTCAATTTGTCGGCAGTACTTCTCCGCCGTAATCGTTTCGCCAGGATTCAAGAAGCTGTGATGGATGAGACCGGCCGCAGACCACCAAACAGTCACCATAACCTTTTTTTGGTGCAATTTCGGCTTCGGGAAGTATTGTGGAGCTTCTCCGGCATCCAACCACTGTGCCGAACGTCGCCGGTTTTCGTAGAGGATCCACTTCTCATCACACGTCACAATCCGCTCGAGAAATGGGTTGTTTTTGTTGCGCAGAAGGAGCGTAGAAGACACCTTAAAACGACGATTTTTTTGATTATCGTTCAATTCATGCGGCACCCATTTATCCAACTTTTTTGACTTCCTTATTTGCTTTAAATGGCGAACGACTGTTGAGTGGTCGTCCTCGAGTTCAACAGCAACTTCTCGTGTGGTTTTGCGAGGATCGGCTTCAATTAAGGCTTTCAAATGTTCGTTATCAACCGCAGTCGGCCGGCCGAGACCGTCTACATCTTCGAGGCTCTCGTCACCATTGCGAAATTTCTTGAACCACCGTTGTGCCACACGTTCGTTAGTGGTTCCTGAGCCAAATGCATCATTGATAACACGAGCTGTCTCGGTAGATTTTCGGCCTAGTTTGAACTGGAACAATAAAATCGTGCGGATTTGAATTTTGTCCATGCTGTCGAAAAGCCTGCAAAAAATGAATGAAGAGATTGAGAACGGTAACGAATAACAGGATTCGATAGAGCGAAAACCGCGCTTCAGAATGATATATAACATGGCTATATATATCAATGAATTAATTCAGAAATCATATATAAATGTAACATATGTGAGAAAACGACATTATTTTTGCACCAACCTAATATATATATATATAAGGAGAGAGAGATTACAGGCAATCGATCCGTTGGTATATAATCCGGGTGGATACTAGTAAGATTACTTATTAAAATTGATCCACAGAGAGCTCGATGTATTTATTATAACAGAGCATATGTAATTTTTTTTGTTTAACAGCAAGAACCACTTATTACCTCACCTTAGTATAGCCTATTTCAAACCGTTCTGTACGCAGCTGTTATCAGCCCCTAAGTGTCTGTCTCGGAGCATTGTTTTACATTTATTTTTAATGTCAGTTCACGTCTAGTAGACGCCTTGTTAATGAGAATGGGTTTGTGTTAGCGATTGGTGAGGAAGTCAGGTATCTTATCCCGGGGAAGCAGTCTGGATTGGAGTTTATTTATGGCCAGGACCTTTCGTTTTTTATTTTTTATTTTAATATCAATTCCTACTATGTATGTGCATTGACATATTAACCAAAATAATCACTCAAACGAACAAATGGAACTGTTTGCTTTCGTTTCATCACTTTTATTACAATATTCTAGCCAGTATATACTAGATTATTCCACAATTACGGGAAAATACTTCAGTCGGGATTTTTCTACGTTGGTTTAACATAGGGTGACTATGTACGTACATATGTGCACTGATTAGGAACTAAGTTCGCGTAATCAGTGTCAGAAAGGTTTCAGTGAATCCCTCCCCATTCTCCGTTAAAGAAATGTGTTGAGATTTTGCAGCTGAGCTGGAATTCCTCTGGACAGGCCTTCCAGCATTGGTTTTACACGAACTTCCCAGAATCAGGAAGACAGCATGAATGGATTAAAGCAGATACTAACTGACGCTTAAATCCTATACCACGTAAGTTTTTTTCTGATAAAAAAAAGGTTAACAGAAATACCTCGAACATAATGGTAAAACATTAGTTAGCTGAAGACACTATTGATACTAATGTCTTATCATTATGTGGAAACTATTTCTGGCACACCCTGTAGATAATATATGTATTTGCTCTACCGCGCTATAAATTATACCGTGACCTCACCTCTTGTACCGTCCACCACAATGAATTCTACCATCAGCTCACCTTGTGTGTCTTTTTACATAAAAAGGAAGGAAATGGAGTTCTCACATCAGAATCTCGCTACGTCTGGGTTGATACCCTAGGGTTAGGCCTAGCTAGGGAGTCTCCGCAGCATTTGTTTAGCAAGCACTATCAGTGATAGGTAATTAGGCATAAGTTAAGCAAGATGTCTTCTGAATCTCTGAACATGGTCGCAGGATTGTTCAAGGAAGAGGTCCGTCGAGGTTACCGTCGCTACATTCGAGTGTCAAGACACTGGAGGGGCGCACTCTGACAATATATGTTAGGCGTCTAGGCGGCATTTCGAGAGTCGGTTTACCAAAATTGCTTGGTCTCTTTGACAAAGAGTTACGTATCTATTTGGCGGACTTCACAGAATGAAGCAGTTAGCTGTGAGAGGGAGATCAGAGAGCGAGGTCTACGCGTTATTGAATACGATCGGATGAGGCAAGTAGCCGGAACTTGGTTGTGTGGGACATCTTTGTTCCAGTTTTGACTGTGTTTAGCAACTGGTTCCGCCAGGTGTCCTTTCCCGACCAGATTTCCAGTGGGGTGATCACACTGCTCAAATAAGGCAAGGCTTTTGAGCGGAATTTGGATGATTACAAGCCCATATCTCTGGCCAAATATCTTTAATTGTGTTTAACAAAGTATTTTTAGTTTGTGTTTTGTCATAATGTAGTTTGTATTCAGGTTAACTCCCCACTCCATAAAATTTATATATCATTTTATACTCGATAATTTTTATGTCATGGGGTGTTTTGTAGCTTCTTTGTGTGTATGTGGTATTGTGGTATATGTAGGATTGGATGACGATGGACGTGTTTGTTGTGGTGGTTGCCCAAATTATGAATGGATGGGTCGTTAATCTGATTAACTAGGTATGAGATATTTTGTGTCGACCATCCTCAACCCATTCCCTCTTTTAGGACTTGTCACAAGTGATGTATTGTCATGAAAATCTTTTGAATATCCTACATTTGAAACCGTTAAAATCGGCTGGATTAACATCCTTAAGATTGAAATGTTGCTGACAGATATTTATAGAAGTGTCATCTTGACCGAGGAAACAGCAGTTACATTTTTTTACGAGAAAACAATCTTCTAGATATGCTATAGTATTATATACCGCGGTAGACTGCATGCTATAGTGTTTGATAACCGTGGTAGACTGAATATTATAGTAGAACCTATATATAATTATAGACTTAAGTAAATATATAATGTTAAGTAGAATTCAAACAAAACAACATACTATATTTTAGATTAAAACAATCTCTTCGCATCAGCACGAACTTGTTATATTTCCTACCTTGATGGGAACTTTTATTTTGTGAGTATCTTTCGTAAACATCGATTAATTCCATAAGTTTATATCGATAATGCCCACCATAACTTGCCTATTATATATGGATTATATCATCATGCCCAATAGTCGGAAGTAGGTCGAAATGACTTACTGACTACCTGCCTATCCACTTTTTCATTTTAAGAATGACTAGGGAAACTGATATCACAAATGAAACTATTCCATTAGATATTTTTCATTTGTATTTTGATGAATAACTTGTGTAGAAACGAATATTTTTTTCCAATAAAAGTGGAATTACTAATTAAGTAGCGAACCACGTGTGGAAGTATGAGTGCTATTTTCACTGAAAAATTAATTAAGGATTCTGTTAATTAAGAATACGTGGGCGAGACATCTCGGTGATAACCGCGAGCAGTTTTCTTTTATCTGCATAATTTTCTTTATTAAATCCTGGGTAAGAACAAATTATACATTTTCGGTAAATGATTATGACATCCGTTAAAGTAATGAATTCCAAATTGTAAAAGAAAAAAAAAATGAAACAATGATATAAAGGATTTAATTTCTAGCGCAGATAATTTAACCGAGGCACATTTCACTCTCATTCTATCTCTATGCCATGTCATTTGAGGATGATAAGTGATCTCCATTTTATTTTTTTATTTTCTGCTCACAGCTTCACGCGGAGGGAGTATTGCTATGTACTAAAGAGTAGGACTTTTATCTGGAAAAAATGTTATTCTCAAAAAATTATTAATGCATTTTTCACTCACAAAAATATATATTATTTTTACACGCAAAAATGTGTTTGACTTTATGTAACTTAGAAACGACCGATAAACCGTAAACAAATCCTTCATAGATTATTTTTTGTCGTAAAAATCTAATTTCTACCTTATTACTCTAGTTTCTAATTCGTTTCTTGTTCCTCTGTAGAGAAAACTGAACCCTCATTGGAAGAACAGCAACTCAATTTGAATGTCCGTGCTGCGGAGGTAAACTATGCCGTCGTAAATAATGATTTAGATTCCTGGGCTAGAGAGTAAAGACGTAGATTTACAATCTAGATCAAGGCATGCAATAACGAGCAATACAACAAAAATAAAACAAGATATCGCTAGAAATGGGCAGTAGAACGAGATTAACCTCCAGCCATAGATACAAAAAAATATAAATAGTTCTGTTCGAAATTCCTGAGAGTTTGCCCGAATCGATAGACACCTGATGATGAAGGCCAAATGCTAGCACCTGTGAAACGTTGTGATAACAAATAACAAATAAATGAAGACAGAATTTAAATTATGCAAATGAACATATTTTGGATACTTCAAGCTAATATATCTTTTTTATTGGCGAGTAAATGTTTCAGCTTTCACTGGAATAAACTATTTAAAATGTTACTGTTGCGTTAATTTTATTTTATTCTTCATAATTGTTATAATTTTGATCAATTTTCCAGCTCAACGAGTGTTTAGTTAAGCAGCATTAATCGCTCTTTGGTCTCTGGTTGCCTTTTAAAATAATGCTTTGGAAAATCTTACCGCACGATTGCTTGAACAGAGGGCTTTCTAAAGCTTCAAGCAAACAGCAGCATATTTTAGTCAGAATGTTGCTAATGGCTGTCGAAACCAATTTCAGTTTTAGAAAATATAAATATTGGAAAATGTAACAATTTTTTTTTCGTTTTTTTTTTTGTCAGCATTAACATTTTGGAATATAAAATCCAATATTTAGATTTATTTTAACAATAACCTCGTAAAAGGCTCGGGGGTCACTCGAGGTAGGGGGTTATGTTAAGGGTTAAATTATGCAGATACTAGGGGAAGATAATGGTTATCTTTAGATTTTAATAGGTTTAGATTATAGTGATCGTAAAAAAACATGCTTAGAGTAGTCTTTTCTACAGAACAGTCTTTTGCGGGAAGAAGATGTTCGAGTAAAACTCGCTTCTCGCCGATGGAATACGGATGTAATGTGCGTGGTGGGCTACAATGTAAATGACATGGCGGGTCCTAACAATGAATGTCGGGCATGGCGGGTCCTAACCATGAATGTCGTGCATAGCGGCTCCTAACCATGAATGTCGGGCATGGCGTGGTCCTAACCATGAATGTCGGGCATGGCGGATCCTAACCATGAATGTCGGGCATCGCGGGTCCTAACCATGAATGTCGTGCATAGCGGCTCCTAACCATGAATGTCGGGCATGGCGGATTCTAACCATGAATGTCGGGCATGGCGGAGTCCTAACCATGAATGTCGGGCATGGCGGGTCCTAACCATGAATGTCGGGCATGGCGGAGTCCTAACCATGAATGTCGGGCATGGCGGGTCCAAGGAATGTAGTTCGTCCGAACACTTTCCATGGAGAAACTCACTATATCCTGTGTATGTGTGAGAGAGAAAGATGCCCTACAGTTGTTATTTTAGGCGCTGTATCCGTTGAGGACATGGGCGATTCTGGATATCCACATTTCCGTATTATTTCTACAAGTGAGCACTATTTCTTACTTTATTAGCCCTCGTCCACGTTCTCCCATCAAATTACCCAATCTCGTTAGCATGTTACTCGCTATTCCTCACCGCCTCTTACTTTACATGTAGAGATTGGTAGATACAAAGTGTAGGTGCAATGCATGTAATAAATTAGGTCTTCTCATAGCAACCTAACAGTCATTGGATCAGTTTACTTACAATATCACGTAAGTCGTTGACAAACAATAAATGATGAAAGAAAAAAAATAATTGTAAGAGTGTGAATATATTAGAAGCTTTAGTTTGAATTTTTTTTTAGTTTAATCATTTCTATTTAATTCCGGATAAGGAAACGTATAACTTTTAGCACTGAGTATTTTTAATATTACTTCCCTTTCAACTGCATTCTTATTTAAGGCCTCTCATTTCCATTATCCTTATTGTTTATTTTACTGAAATATGTTTTCGATTGCCATAGCAGAATAAAACCGTGCAAATGACATTCAAACTCACTATTGTTCACGGATAAGAGTTACATTCAGTTGCAGTATAAATATTTTCTACAGCAAATGAAGTGACATACAGAGTGATAATGCTTAAAATATGCGATTGGTTCGTGAAGAAAGATTTAAACAAAATATATATATGTATATATATATATATATATATATATATATATATATATATATATTTCTTCCTAAGCATGGTGGGAGTGCCAATAGCACGCAGGGGGTTACAGAAAATTGGAGCAAGATTAGTGGCGTGAAAGAGGAAAGGATGAGAAGGACGGGGAATAGATCAATGCATCTGAAGATGTCGATTGACATTGCATTTGAGTAGTTATAGATTATAGCTATCAGGGAAGTAAGTAAGAGGAAGGGAGTTCCACAGACGGAAGTGCGAGACATGAAGCTATTGGAGTAGAAGAGACAGCTATATTTAACCGTTTCGACAGTGAAAAGTTGGGACTGGGATGCCGACCAAATGAAACATTTAAATTCATGAAGTTTGGGAACTAGCAAAAATAGCACGTCGGGGCAATTACCGTGAAAGCATTAGAAGAAAAGACAGAGGGAGGCGATGGAACGTCTGTGAGAGAGCGAATGCAAACAAGATATTTCTCTGTACTATTGGCAAAATTTCGGTATAAACATAACTTTCAAAAATAATACATATGCATTGGCAGATATATTAATTTTCAAAAGCATGGCTTTAGGTTTAGGTGTGCCAATTTCTCTCTTGCTTGTTGATTCGATTGATTGCCTAAACGGAAGTTTATTTAATTATTAGTATTTCCTTATCGTTTTGATAATTTCAGAAGCTAGCAAAATTCCGGCAAGCTATTTCAGATACCATATTGAACCAAAAAACTTAATTTGTCGCGAAACCCAAACCCATATCGTTAATCTGCCAACCAGCCTCTTTATGCCTTTGAATTTATCGTAAGAATTTAACAATGTCCGCGTTGCATTGTCGATAAACATGGCGTCAGTTAAAATAAAGAAACCGAAACAAAAATTAAACAACACGCAATTGATGCTTAAATTTATATGGGAAATTCTTGTGCTTTTCAGTTAGAATTCCGGAGGAAGTAACAGTCAGGAATCTGATCAGACTAGTATTATTTGAACGAACTAATTGGATGCTTCCAAATGATTCAGCATAAATATCTGTGTGTGTGTTTGCTTTCTTAATAAAGCAAATAAAAAAGACTGGAACCTTTAGTTTTGGTTGGTAACTACTCTAGAAGGAAAATCACTGAATTAAAATAAAATCATGGAGAGACTTGGGCTCTGTGCATCAAGCTTGCACAGGAAAAACACGGTGGCTCTGAATGTGGTACCCATAAATCCTACAAGATTAAGTGTTTCCAGATTCTAATGAACAATTTTAAGTTGCAAGAATAATAAATTTCGATAACGTATTGATATAACTTAATTACGAAGTACCATGTAATTTTTTTACATATCAGGAAATACTGATATTTTTACATCAAGATAGGACGGTCTACCTTCATTCTGATACGAGATATTGATTCTAAGTTATATATATATATATATATATATATATATATATATATATATATATATAAATATAAACGAGAGAAAAGTGTATATTGTAAGAGAGAAGCCGCAAACGTTTTTGGTTATAATGCGTGTTTTTAAAAAATGTATATCGTAATTTACTTTCCATATTTTTGCTACACGTGTTTCCGGTCTCGCGATCTTCATCAGGCTAGGATTGGTTATCTCCACACATTATTAATAGGAATTTATTTTCCTTAAGATTTCGGGCGTTTAACCAGTGTCTTGTGTGTAGCACTAATCGAAAGTCTTGGACTCGTGCGAACTAATATATATATATACATCACGTAATCCCATAAGTTCTGTCCGAATTTTGAATAAAGAAAACAAGTGACCAAATGTTACATGTAATTACACATTCAATCAACAATGTATTTTCCCTGATTATCTATGACTTCCTTCCATCTATTAACAAGCTTACTAATTCCATTACTGTAAATTTATTTTGGCTTTGATTCGAAGATCTCACAAATGTCAGTTTTAACCTCTTCCTGTGTTACAAAATCTGTTTCTTCCAAATGTTTCTGTAATCTACGAAACAAATGGTAGTCTGAAGGAGCAAGGTCGGGAGAATAAGGTGGATGGAGAATTTTCTCCCAAGCAAGTTCGTCGATCTTTTGTGACATGATTATTGCTGTGTGTGGTCGCGCATTGTCCTGATGAAACATCACCCGTTTTCGATTCACGAGAGCAGGTCTTTTTTCCCCAAAGCTTGGTTCAAACGCTGACAGTATATTTGAACATTAATTGTTGCATTAGGTGGTAAGAATTCAAAGTGGATTATTCCTTGGCATACCCACCAGATTGAAAGATGAACATTTTGCTCATGAAGTTCCCTTCTCGGCTGTGGCTGGGTTCCTTCCTCTTTACCAAGCCACTGTCTACGGCGCTTAACATTTCGATAAAAGATCCATTTTTAGTCGCCAGTCACAAGTCTATCAAAAAAGCTGAAACAAGTTGGCGAGAATGGAGAGAAGAGCAGATGTCAACTCGGGATTTGAGGTTGTTTTCAGACAATTCATAAGGCACCCATTTTCCAAGTTTAGGAACTTTTCCAAGTTTTTGAAGATGACGATGAACAGTTGTATGGTTTGAACTGAGAACCACTGTCAATTACTCAACTTATAAAGTAGGATTTTCCTCATGTGCTGCTTCAAGAAGCTTTTCATCAAAGCAACTGGACGTCAGGTTCGATCTTCATCTTCAAGGGTGAAATCTCCACTTCTGAATTTTGCAAACCATCTTCTGCAAGTTCTTTCATTCACACATTCCTCTCCATAAACTGAGTGAATGTTTCTAGCCGCTTCAGCTGCTGAGTTTCCTTTCTTGAACTCATAAAGCATTATGTGCCTCAAATGATTCTTGGGTACTTCCATGTTAGCAGGGTTTTAATCAAACAAAATTTAATTTTATTGTTCTCTTAAATAAAATTTGATCAGTTTAAATGCATCTAAGCATAGAGATAATGTTCAGCTCCATTAGACATTACAAAATACTCTTTAAATTTCGTTCTTTTTAACAAAAAGTTAAAATTCGGACAGAACTTATGGGATAACCTAATAGACACACACACACACACACACACACACACACACACACACACACACACACAACTACACACTTCCGATGTTGTGTAGGGTTCGTGTGTGTGCTAGTGTGTCTTTCCCAGTATGAGTATATATATTAGTTCGCCTTAGATACTTGTGTGTGTTCCGACTAGTGTCTTCGGCCGTTATGTGTGTAAGCTGTGTCTTTATCTCTGTGTGGTTATCATCTCTTTAGTGCTGGTTTAAATTTGTCAATGAAGTTTTTTTTGTTCCTGTATTTGTATGAAAGAATAATTGTTTGCTTGATATCGCGAGACCGGAATCATGTGTAGCAATTATATGGAAAATAAAGTATAATAAATATTTAAAAAATCCACATGATAACCAAAAACGTTTGCGGCTTCTCTTTTATCTTTAAACTTTATATATATATATATATATATATATATATATATATATATATATAATCAAATCATATATATTGTTAGCTATAACATAATGCTGTCGACAGTATTTTATCCCGTTTTAAGATCAATGGTTAAACTATAGGTCGTAATGAGTACCTTCATTTTTTTTTAAATTTGTGAATTGGCGCCACATAATCAAAAACACTAAACTATAAAAATAACAGAAACTAGATCATTTGAGGACTTTCAACACCAGCAAATACTAAAGCGGTTAGAAAACGCAACAGGAAGAGGAAATAATGAATAATCGTGATGTTGAAATTCGAATGGACTACAAAGTAATTTTTGTACAGGAAATTCCCCATCAGGTCAAGGAAGTGGCTAACTGTTAATGGAAATGAGAAATCAATTCTCTTGGAAGTTAGCTCCAGAGAAAAATATTCTAGAAATTTCACACGAAATTCGTACTAGCTGCTCGGTCAATATATATATATATATATATATATATATATATATATATATATATATATATATATATATATATATATAATATTTCCTCAGAAGGAAAGTGTTCATTTTAATATTACATTTTTAAGTACATTTCCAAAGAATAACTCCTCATAAGGAAAGTGTTCATTTTAATATTACATTTTTAAGTACATTTCCAAAGAATAACGCCCTTCTCTTTACTTTCCTCTTTACCTCTTCTACCTGCTTCGAGTCCGTAATATTATTTACTCAAACAACATTATTATTATTATTGCTATGATTAGTTCATGGAAGAAATATTTTAAAATTACTTACATTCCTATAGAAAATGAATTGCGGAATAATTTTACTTTTATTAATAATCGCAGTTCATTTACTCGACATATAAATTGCCAGACGTAAATTCATCAAACTTCAAATAGAATTTTTATTTTTATATATAAAACTATAAAGTTATTTAAGGAATTAAATAGGAGAATATGCGAGAATTAATGTTTTTCCCAATCTGCTTTGAAGTTTGAGGTATAAAGGAACATCTGAAGATAGTTTTTGCATGACATCAATATGCGAATGTGTAGCCATTCAAATAGTTAAGCATTATTTCAGATTGATACTGTGTGATTTAATAATGATGATGTCTAACGTTACTGAAATAGGATAATTGATCGTAGTTTAATGCTAATCAATTAAGGATGTTTTCATCAAAAGATGTGTGATCGGATGTATTTGAAATTACTCATCATTTTCAACATGCAAATGACTGAACGATATCGTAGGTTTGCTGAGCACCTGCCCATGTGCTTATCAATGTTAGGATTGCATGGCAATAACTTTGTATCTGCGAATGATATTTCAGTCCACTAAATCACGGTGTTAGACCATTTTCGTTTCCTCTGCATAATTTCCTGCCTTTCCTGTCTTTCCATTCTTTCCAGTTTTGTCTTTCCGTTTGTTTCTTTCCAGTCTTGTCTTTCCGTTTGTTTCTTTCCAGTCTCGTCTTTCCTTTTGTTTCTTTCCAGTCTCGTCTTTCCTTTTGTTTCTTTCCAGTCCCGTCTTTCCGTTTGTTTCTTTCCAGTTTCGTCTTTCCTTTTGTTTCTTTCCAGTCTCATCTTTCCTTTTGTTTCTTTCCAGTCTTGTCTTTCCTTTTGTTTCTTTCCAGTCTCGTCTTTCCTTTTGTTTCTTTCCAGTCTCGTATTTCCGTTTGTTTCTTTCCAGTCTCGTATTTCCGTTTGTTTCTTCACAGTCTCGTCTTTCCTTTTGTTTCTTTCCAGTCTTGTCTTTCCTTTTGTTTCTTCCCGTCTCGTCTTTCCGTTTGTTTCTTTCCAGTCTTGTCTTTCCTTTTGTTTCTTTCCAGTCTCGTCTTTCCTTTTGTTTCTTTCCAGTCTCGTCTTTCCTTTTGTTTCTTTCCAGTCTCGTCTTGACTTTCGTTTCTTTCCAGTCTCGTTTTGCCTTATCCGCTTTTTTATGTACTTAATCAAGGCGAAGATGCCACTAAGTTTACTGAGTTTATTTTAATTTGAGTTGAGGAAACATTATTGCGGATAGAAAACAAAACCATCACATATTAAAGATAGAGAATATAAAGATAAATATTGTATTTAAATCTTTTAAATGTCAAAACTTATTGGATACTTTAGAAGAGTTTTCCATAAACGAAAGAAAAAAAATTGTCATTTACTTCTAGGTGCATCTATATACTTCTACATTCATATATGTATAGATAAAGCTCAGCGAAGTTACACTACCGCCATTGGAGGTGAAATGACCATCCGGAGCTTCTTTCTGTTTCATCACGCATCTCTAAATAGATAGCAGACGCTCCTGACCAGATGAGTTGAACTTGTTTATTTGTGGAAGACAAACCGAAGGTAGAGAAAGCAGTAAGACCTACGTACGTCTAAGTAATATCAAATATGATAGCCCGAATTTATTTTCTATTACTTTTTATCAGATATATTTAGTAGAAGTTAAGTTGGTATATCCGGAATTGACTCTAATAATTAATTTAACTCTATACAGACAAAAATATGCCTGCGATAACCCTTTTCAGCTTTGAAACAGATATTTTTTTACTGAAAAGAGCAACGCACTTTCACAAACAGATAAACATGACAAAACTAAATATCTAGATGCAACAAAATGAAGAAAGCAGTATATTCTAAAATCAATATTTTAAATATTATTTAGATCAACAGAATTTCCAGGAAAATTACGAAGCATTTCCGAAAATATATAGCTGTAACAAAATAATCAAACAGATGAGTATATGTGCATAATACATGCGACTGTAATTCTTGCTTTTAAAAGCCATAAACTTTCTTCAGAGAATCTCACTAATAAGGCATTCACTGGACAAGAATTCCCGCGTGGCCTGTACATACAAAATTGAATTATGTTTAGAGGAAAGATAAAAGGATAACCATCGCCGTAATAATTCTATTAGTACGAATCCAAATGGACCGAAAATGTCATTGATTTAGAAATATATATTTTAAATTTTAAGAATTAAAGAAATTCATCTGATTTTGGGTTGGTTTCATTCCCACGAAGTTGCGACCAGCGTCTGCATTAGTGCTCCATGGTTATAGGCATATGGAATAAAACTGAATACTCTTGTTTGCTTTTTTTTGTCAATCGATGTCGTTCTGAACTATTTCTTTTCTCATTTTTTCAATTATTTCACCCCAAGCAAGTGAATAAGGCGACTAATACGCAAGGGGTTACTGAGTGTCAAAGACTATAATATAAAACACCGTGAAGTAGGAAATTAAAAATAAAAGGACAAGA
>OZ038490.1:68036458-68046458 GCA_964036315.1 Acanthosepion esculentum
TATACAAAGCTTCGCATTAACCTTTTTGTTCTATTAATCGCCGGGTGACCCATATGAAAGTCCCGTAGGATTCTTTTCTGCAACTTTTTTGGTACTACTACTTTCTCTACACTTGCGAAAAGCACGTCACGTTTCTTTTTAAATATAGGCGTAGTATTTTCTTTTAATTCAAATTTAGCTTCAAACTTGTTACATCTTCCAAGACCAGGTGTAAAGGTTTCCGGAAACTTTTTCTTTAATTCATTTTTAATGTCCTGTCTTGATTGCGTATTACTTTCTACTTTTCTGCAGAATGAGTTTAACGGTTTATCCCACAATTCGAATGTTTCAATAAAATCTGTACCCAACAAGTTTTGTCCATTTCTCAGAATGAAAACTTTTATTTTTTTAACGATCCCATTCAATTTCATTGGAAGTACAACCTCGCCTTCGAAGTTAATTGGCTTTCCAGTTACCGTTCGAGCGAGTTTCGTTGACTTCATTATTGTAGGCCTTTTTAAAATTTTCCATGTTTTATCGTTCATTATTGTTAAATCTGACCCCGAATCGAGTTGAAATTTGATATTCTTTTTGAATATTTCAGTCGTCACATATTTCCTCAAATCTCTATCTGATTTGATATTCGAATTTGTTTGTCTAATTCGGCTCTTGAATTTTTTCGTTTTACAACACGATCCTTTGTGACCATTCTTTTGGCACACGAAACATTTCTTATTTCTATATGGGCAATTTACCTCCCAATGTCTTTTGTTACAACATCTGCAATTATATGGTGGGACCTTTTTATTTTCGTTCTTTTTATTTTCTTGTCTATTATTAAAATACGCTGAATTTTTTCTCCAATTTTTCTCTAATGGGTACTTTGACTGCTTTTTTATTTTTTTAATATAAGCAATGCCAGCTTCTTCGATTTTTTGCGACTCTTTCTTTAACTTTACGGCCCGTTGACACTCCTCTGCTAACTTTTGCAGGGTAAGGCCTTGTTCAGATTCGAGTTTAGACAAAACTCTACGTCTTATTTCGGCACTCTTACTGGATACCAGTCCTTGAGCAAAAATTAAGCACTTGAATTCTTCAACCGTAATCTCTGCCAATGAAATTGTCACAATGTCTATTCACTATAGATGCATATGTTAAGTAATCCTGATCGTCGGATATAGAGACATTCATGCATAACCATCGCTTATGCCAAAGCGACATATTTGCTCCAAACAGCTCTTTTAGCAATTTCACTGTTTCCGAGAATTCCAATTCAGTTGTTTTTCTCGGTAGAATAAAATCTACAAATTTGCTATGTTCTGCTGTACCTAGCTTTCTTAGTAATAGACTGACTTTTCTTGAATTCGACCAGTTTTCACAGTCTGTGTAGAAAATATCTTCATATCGTTTAAAGTACCCTTCAAACGTTTTTTCTTCGTCTGGCACATAGTTGAAAATTTCCAGCGAATTAAATATGGTGTTATTATAGTATGAAGAATTTCCCTCATTTGCCTGATAGTTGTTTAATTTCTCCAGTGTTAACTTTTGAATTTCCAAAAGTCTTTCCTCTTGACGGTCTTGATATTTTTGCATTGCTATCAGTTGTTCTTGCTGTGCTATCTGTTGGGATTTGAATAATTCGGATATGACTTTGGATAGTTCATCCATCTTTAGCTGATAGTGTGCATGCAACAAGGAATATACTTTTAATTTGTGTATCCACGAATATCATATAAGCTGACCAAAAAATCGAAACAACGTACGACTTTTATATTTTATGTCTTGCTTTTACATTCACGCCCGTGCTAATCAACTTTGGTATTTTTTTCGTTTTTCGCGAACAGAGAGCATCGGACATTATTTTTCGTTTTCGACTTCTGTTCGCGTATTTCAATGACAACGTCTGATTTTCTTATCAGAGGTAATTCGTCACTATATTGTTGAACAAATAATTTAAAAAAAAATATTTTTTTAAAGTTTGTTACCTTTCAAAGTCGACACGGTGTATTTGTGCTCCTTTTAATCCATGCATGTTTTTGTAGTTGGCCAATTTTTCTTTTTAGCGGGTGTCTCGTTGTAGATAATTTTTTAATTTAAAATTACCGTTATTCGTTTACGACACCTTCCAATTTTTCTGAGTGAACGTTCCTTTATGCTTAGTCGTCTTTTAACGAGTTTTACATATCCAGAAGTTCAGAATCCTTCGTCGTTACGTTAACGTTGGACTTTGAATTAATAGTTTTTTTTTCAGCCTGGGTTCTTCAATGACTTGTCCCAATTGTTGAAAACTCTCACTATTAATTCTTTCTTCTTTCCGTATGGTTCGTTCTACTTCTTTGCCATTGTTGAAACTTGGCGTATGGTTCGTTCTACTTCGTGGCCATTGTTGAAACTTGACGTATGGTTCGTTCTACTTCGTTGCCATTGTTGAAACTTGACGTATGGTTCGTTCTACTTCGTCGCCATTATTGAGTCTTGACTCAATGTTGAATCTCGCCTATTGCATGGAATAATAATGCAACACAAAATGTACTTAGAACAAGAATGTATTATAACAAGAAAGTGTACACAATAAGTACATATAGTATTTCTGTATATTTCTGGGAAGACGTTCCTGGAGAATGTGTTGACTAGTCGCAGTCGATCAGAGTCTCTAGTTGGATCTCGTGATTCTTCCTCCTCGTCTTCCGGTACCAACCATTATTTATATAGTTGGTAGTCACCTATGCAGATTAGGTGGATCCTACCACAACATATATATATATATATATATATATATATATATATATATATATATATATATAATGACGAATGTATGGACGAGAAACTGAAATATCATAACATTCAAAAACGTGAATGGATTCATAATCAAATGCTATTAAATTATTTCAAAAAAATACAATTATATTGCGCTGGAACGCTCAAAGTATCAACCATCCATTTTCAAAATCAAACAGCATGAAACAGGCTCTGATCGTATGCAAATAATTAACATGATTTTTATGCTTCTGAAAGCTATTGCGAATCTATTTAAAATAGAGTGCTGTTACCAACATTAAATGAATATACAAATGAAATATGTACATTATTTACATTATTCGGACTATTGTCCTCATCTTTGTCGCCATATTTATTACAACGTTTCGGCGACAAAGATGAGGACAATAGTCCGAATAATGTAAATGATGTACATAATACCTCATCTCAGAAATATAGACAAATCAAAAGTTTGTGTATTTAAGGGTGGCTTGTTTGTTGTGCGTGCATAATGGGGTGTGAATTCATACACACACACTATGTAAAGATTCGATGTGAATATTTAGGAAAATGGCGGAATCCACACACACACACACATATGCTTCTGACCCAATCTACACATGGCGAAATACAGATTAGTTGTTCTATATTTACAAACACGAAAATTTTCCGATCAATGATTTTAGGATTCGCTTCCATGGCTACCTGGATCATAGGATTCAGTCAGGCATATATTTTAAAATCCTTGAATCCTTCCAAATCCTACAAGACCGCCTCTTCTTCTACCCTTTCTTCTGCAAATTTTACAAGTTTTTTTTTTCCAAATCCAAATCGATTTTAATTTGACATTTGATCCGTGCATCGAACTACGATATACCAGTTCAACTCCCGCAAAATCTCATGACTTCCGCCAGCCTGTTTGGAGAAATTATATGCGGATATAAGATCTATGAAGGATTGTTTTCACACAAGGTTTCTATATCTTCTGTATCTTGCGAGGTACGTTGCGTGAAAATGTTTACAAATCATGTTTGCATTTGACCTATTGTATGCATCGGTATAGATGTATGTTAAATAAACGGGTCTCCGTACCAATAATTCTAGGTATAAAGAAATAAGCAAATTATTCTCCAAAATGCACATCTATGCCTTATATACTTGCATGCTCTCAAACAAACAAGTTAACATTATATATGTTGAGGTCGCGCAAATGTTTTCGACATGGAAAATAGGATGGGGAAGTCGAATTAAAGTTCAGTCTTCGACTATTGCTTTCACGTTCGCCCATATGTGCTTATGGAAGGTATAATATCTCTTCCCATCTATCGGTTACGTAACAAGTTTGAGTGGGTTCTCTCGTCTTGAGAGGCAACCAATCTAAGAGAAGATTACTTCCAAACAGTGGATAATGGAACTGGAAAAAACTCCCCTATATTTCCAAATCATGGCAATTAAGACAATAAAGAAAAGATCATATGGAGAGCTATGGCTGTTAATATCATAGTGTTATGATATAGAGAAATAGTTCATTGAAAGAATCGCTCCAATCACAATCAGCGCATTGGACTCTGGTCATAATTGATGTTATTGAGTGTTGGATGTTTTATATTATCAATGCTTCCTTTATATTTACTTATATCCAGGCGTAGTAAATATTTTCCTACCTAAAATATACATATAAATTTACGTCAGTAACAATATCTTTTTTTTTTTTCATATATCAAAAAACAACTTTAGGGCAAAGGTCGCTGTACAATAATTTAATTAAAAAAAAACTGTAAAAATTTCGGAGAAGTTAAAATAGATTAAAGAATCTATTATAACTTCTCCGAAATTTTTAGGGTTTTTTTTGTTTTAATTAAATTATTGTGCAGAGACAATAGTTTGTAAATCTCAGGTTACCAAACATTTCCGGGAGAAATTTTGATTTTTGTCTTCCTTTTATGTCCTGCATCTTTTTAGGACGTTGGTAAACATGGCCCTCCACAACTTCATATCCGTTGTAGATTACAGCGCGATTTTCATTTTTTATATCGTTATCAGTCCGTTTCCTGCAATCCCCTTGAAGAAAAAATTTAAAAAAAAAACACTTCATCGATGGTTCTCTCTGTACCATTTTATGATTTCATGGAGGTCTTCGTTAATTTCTTTTTTTTTTGCCAGAAACTTTCAATATCTCTTACAGATCCAAAACATGTCTTTTTGGTGTTCTATTTTCATCAAAACTTCCTCGCTGTTAAAATGCTCCGTCTATAAAATCCTTCTGGATAACTACAAATATTTTGCATCTGCACGTGTCTTAATCTGTGAAATGATTGTCCAGCATTTGCCGAGATTATGGAAGCACCGACATTACGTAACGTTTCAATATTCCTTTCTGTCTGTCAATTTTCCTGGGTTTCGTGAGCTTTGCACACAGACTGGCAAGGTTCAGGTTTCAGTAAATAATGTTATTACCGTCATCCCTTCCGACAAACTACCGCGAGCCGAAATTTACTCGGTGGAAATTTTTTTAATTTTTAATAATTTCGCTATCCAAATGACCCTTCGGATTTTAATGTCACACCTTCCGTCGTCTGTTAAAAGACTTCTCAAGCATATAAAGTGTTGCACTTGTTTAAGTTTGAGATCTCCCATTTATAATTTGGATGTTGAGAATTTCCTTTTTTCTCACAACCACGCATTCTATTTTCTTTCTTTATCTTTCGTTTTCGTAAATATGGTTTCGTCCTTACTTCCCGCTTTTCTTCACTGTCAATAGAGTCTTCACCTCTTCAAGCCGAGGGTTAACCGCCATCTACCTTACATATCTTCGTAATATACACCATGCTTACACCCTAGCAAAAAAACTCACTTAGTAACCCTCTATATTGTATATATATTCGACCTTGTAACAACAGTAAAAAAAAAAAACTACTGATGACTATATGCAGCAAAAGATTGTTGGAGAAAAAAAAACATGTCTTTTGGACGAGTTTTCAGCCGTCAATGACGATCTGTACGGGATCTCGGAATGATGTTTAAGCAGACTGGTTACATTCTACGGAAGTGAATAGAACCACATGTTTAAAAGGCCACCTCAATATGCTAGTGTCTGAATATGCGCATAATCAAATGCTGACATCCCGAAGTGGCATGTGTCTATTCAAATGTTATCCGATTTTTGCTTGGTGTTTGCTAAATGCACAATGTGGCTAATGAGCTTGTTGGGATTATCAAAAGGTTCATTGTAAAATTTGTTAGGGAAATTTCAGTTGGACGTTGTGTAACTCCATCATTTCAGCTCAAGTCGTTGGTGTTGGGATTAATCATACGTAATCTTATTTTTCTACACATGGACAGTACATTGTTAATAATCAACACGAAATTAGAAGAATACTTAGTAGCAAATAGTCTTATAGTGAATACTAGGAATAACTAGATTGTGTTGAGCTCAATCGTTTATATATATATATATATAGAGAGAGAGAGAGAGAGAGACAGAGAGAGACACACAGACACACAAGAAATGAAAGGCGCCCTGAGTATGACGGTAACCTACATCCGGCAGCAAGGCTTTCACTCTGGTTTTGACGAGCGTAGTACCACTTCTTAATAGCTGATGCCCACAGGTCCACCCTAAACCTTGGTGGTAGCACCTGTTAGTGTCCCAGCTATTTACAAATAGTTAACACCCAAACTGGGGTCAAAATATTATGCAAGTGAAAAAATAGATTTTAATAAGAGCAATGCATTTTTGGTAATAAAAATCATACCAACAATAAAAAATCTTGTCGGCATTAAATAATCCATTGAAATTAATGTCGTAAAACCAACCAAACAAACAACTGAAAGTGGTTGTGTTAAGTCTGGTAAATCATCACAAATGAAGAATGCAACAGTTTGATGATATCAAGAGGTGGCAGGCTTGTTGGAATTATTGCAATCAAAGGTTAACCAACTAAATGTTAATGATATTTATTTTAAGATTATCTGTTCCTTTAATTTTGCTCTAATCGTATAATCTGATGGAAAAAATTGTATGACCTAAGCGATGTAACAAATGTTAATGTAATTACCAGGAACTAAAAGCTGACATTCAGAAATTTTGTCCCATATCCATCTTCTGATTTTCTTCATAAATATATTCAGTGAACAGCACAAAGCAAAGCAGTTGGCTTTGACGTTCCAATACGATTGAAGGGGAATATATATATATATCCAATACGTTTGAAGGGGAATAAATAAATAAATATATATCTATATATCTAATATATATATATATATATATATATATATATATATATATAGATATAGATATAGATATATAATCAATCTGTTTTAATGTTGATTTTTTAAAACTGACCTCTGTATAAATCTACAAGAAGTGAAAAGACCTTCGTCAGAAATCGAAACTGTATACATTTATTTTTAATTTGGAAACACTTTCAAGATAGTTATGTGTCAACATTACCCCACGGGAGGCCATCACAGCAAAGCAGGCCTCGAATACAGTATTTTAGAAATGCGCGTTAATCGTTCTGACATTTCAATATCAATATGGGATAAATTTATTTTTGTCCCAGTAACGTCATCACTAAAAATATTTAACATTCACATACACACATCAAATACGAATGATCCACTATAAAAACTTTTGAAGTAAAAAAGAAAAGATTGATAAATAAGTGCCTTACTTCGTGCGACGTTCCCCGTAAGCGAGCGGGGAAGCAAACTTGACCAAATTGTGGTTACCCGCTACGAATTTGCAGATGTTCGTTTGTACGGTACGAATTGACAGCGATAATAAGGTTTGGATTAAAACACACACACACATACATACATACACACACGTACATGCATACACACACATACATACATACACATACATACACACACATACATACATACATACACATACACACACATACACATACACACAATTGAATAACACATTATGTCTTTATTTTCATAATGACCATTTCCATTTCTTCAATAAGTTTCTTGATGTAAAAATGACATTAATAAAGGAAGGCGCTGTAGCTTTTTTTCTGCGCAAGTAAGATCATCCTCAGGGGTGCGTGAAGGGGATCGAAAGTTCTTGGTTGGGACTACGGTGCTTTTCTTGACTTACTGAATTTGTTTTTAACGCCAACAACATGATTAGAGAAATAACAGGCACGGATCATTATGAAAATTATAATGTGTCTATATTGTTCAATGAAAAACACACACACATACTATATATCTATCTATCTATCTATCTATCTCTCTCTCTCTCTCTCTCTCTCTATATATATATATATATATATATATATATATATATATGTATGTATATATATATATATATAAATACGCTTAAATTCACCTTCTTCTCTGCCGTGAGCCAACGGCTTCAGGGTAAAATTTCCAACTGATGCGAATTCAGCCGGTTTTCGATTCTAGCCAGAGGCAAACGGACGTCAGGCCACACTGATGAGCTGTGATACAGCGAAACAGTCTGTCTGTGGATGACAATATATATATAAATATATATATTTTGTACCAGCAAAAATTACCAAATCGTGTAACAACACGGGATAATTGCCTATCCCATGAAATGTTTAATATCTAAATTAATCACTAAACTAATTGCGTTTATTTTTCTAGGTTATCAGATAATGTGTTTAGCAATCTTGACACCATATTTTGTAAGAATTAATGAAAATCCCTTTGGGTTATACAGCTAGAAAGAGAACAGGTTTAAATAGTTTTGTGTCAGCCCCTCTGTTTTCTCATGGTGAGAGGAAAAATATTCAGGTCTCCAGTAATGGTTCTAACATTCATATTCTCTTTGCCATCCTTAAAGTCCATTCAAGAACCAACGATAAGGAGAAAGGGGAATAAGTTTAAAAATGAGGGAAGAGTAGAGAGGGAAACTGGATCAGGAGGTTACAACAGCAAGAGGGATCAACATTTTAACTTAGACAATTAGATTCTTATGGTTCAAAGTAGACTCCAATACTGTTATTTTAATTACAGAGATTTCCAGTAAGATATATTTAATCATTTCTAAGTTACAACGGTTCAAAATTAATGTAACAATTACACAATTTTGTTATAACACACGCTATATATATATATATATATATATATATATATATATATATATATATATATATATATATATATATATATGGAGAGAGAGAGAGAGAGAGAGAGAGAGATAGAGAGACGGGGGAAGCAATGATTATATTTCGTGTTATTCAATTTTTCATTAAACTTAACTATTCTGCTTGAAGAGTATATCATTGAAACGGACGAAGTTACACTATCCTTGTCATCCTCCATCATTTTCAGCAACAGCAGGAGCAATTCAACAACATAAAGAAAATGAAATACACCTGCGATCCTTCTAACACTTCAGGCGAATATAGCATCGTATAGAAAAAAAATATCACAGGAGGAAAAAACGGTACGTGTCAAGATGAAATTCTTCACCAAACAGCTTAGAGGAATATCTTAATGTTCACCCATTCATTTTCGACTGGCACACGGTTATATATATATATATATATATATATATATATATATATATATATATATATATATATATATATATATTACATCTTTATGTGCGTGTCTTCAGAAAATAAAATAAAAACACTGAGTTGGAAAATTTTCGACAATATGCTATGAAATAAAACTAGAGTGTGCCTTCTGATTACACTTTCTTGAACAGTATGTAAAAACAAAAACAAATGATAAATCCAGTTTTCTATGCCGTAACTCTTCAATTCAATGTCTCTCATGGACTTCAAAATCCCATGTTCTTTGTAGCTCTTAGTAAAATTTGTCTTGTGCTATCGTAGTCATTTTTTACTATCTCAGCCAACAATTTACAAAAATTCGTTAGGTATGTTACGCGCTGGTTTTTCTTTCCTATTACCTTCAATATTCCTTTGAGTGTCAATGTTTCTAAGCCTCCTATCTTCTTTATATCCCCTTGAAATTCCATCTGTCTTTTCTGTTTCTATTTATAAGTGTTATATTTGTTTTCATTTTCTGTAAAAGTTCGTCTTTGCTCAATAGAGGATTACCTGTCACTGAATAATAATTTTAAGAGAGCGGATTTTGAAATCTTTGTTATTTTTGCTTTGAAATAGGACACGCTTAGTAACTATAGGCCTTTTACCTCGCGAGAGAAATGCAGTTGATGTTCTGAGGAGTCCACTTGTTAAAACATGCATCCATTTATTGATTAATCCGATTGGAAATTGAGGCATTAAAGAGGCAGAATTTTGTC
>OZ038490.1:68051458-68141458 GCA_964036315.1 Acanthosepion esculentum
TCAGCTTTCTTTAAACAAACAATATCTTTTTAATAAAAAATTGCCATATATTATATAAAAAAACATTTCTTTGTAGAGATAGTATTTATAGTTCAGCTTTCTTTAAACAAACAATATTTTTATTTTTTTTTAATAAAAAATTGCCATATTTAAAAAAAACATTTTCAAGGGAATATGATTTTAAAATGTTGGCATATTTAAAAATTATTTTTAAATTATTCTGATTTAAAAAAATACGAGTTGTTTATACATTATAAAAATACTTTTTATTTAAACTTTCTTCAAACAGATAATTTTTTTTAGTGTTGAAATCAACTTCAGTGTTTACAATCTGAACCGTCACGTGTAGTCTAGTTTGTGTGTAATATATAATCACTTTCAACGTTTCTTAGTGGAGACTCGTATAGATGAAAAGTTTTTTTTTTATCTTACAGTACATTTATTTCCGTCTACGGGGCTGACTGTTCGAGATATTTTATCAAAGTCTCTCTGGAAGGATTCCAACCTGCGTCCTATACAGAGGAAACCGACGTTAGATCCAACGCATTCTAACCGACTAATCTACAGAAAACATAGCCAATCAGGCAAGGCTGAATAGTGCCTTTTAATTATAATTCCTCGTCATAAACTGTATCATAAACTCCCTAGAGATTTTCATATCTACTCAGTCTGGTATGCAAACGTAAACAAATCAATTTTCTATAGAAGTAAAGGATTTTTATTTATTAATCCGACAGATATAATCACATATATATAAAGATTTGTTAAAAACAACTTAACAATGCTGTTTACGAACATTCTAAGATGATACATATGAAAATGTGAATATACTATTCGTAATTCATATTTTCTTCTGTATTATTCAGTACATTCTGCTACTTCAGTCATTATCATAATCTGTTTTTTGTCAGTATAGTAGACAATATTTTGTTGGTTACTTCCTGGTAACATGTGGAACGCAACAATTCAAATTAATTCAAAGCATATGTTAAGAATGACATCATTTGTTAAGCGTCATGTGTAAAGCAATAGACTGTATCAAATATTCATACAAATCATTACTAATGCTTCTCAAAACAAGCACATTGACATTCTATATACCTACATACAGTATTAAATATTTAGGCATGTCTGAATAAATTACAAATATTATGTCTAGTTCTTTTTATCGTTTCATATTCACGAATATTTTTCCGTATATTATAATCAAATGTGGCCCGAAATGCAGCAAAACAGTGAAAGTCACTTATTTCTTTCATATAGTTACAGGGCATTTCTTGCCTCATTTGATTGTAATATACGGAAAAATATTCGTGACTATGAAACGATTATGATAAAAATAAGAAGACATAATGTTTGTAATTTATTCAGTCAGACACGCCTAAAAGAGGATTTGCTGCCTCAATACACAAAAGTATTAAATATGGAAACAAAAAATAATCAGGGGAAATGAAAGGAAGTATAACATAAATCACGGTAAAGTGGTGAATCGAAACAAACACAAAATACTATAAAATAGAGGCTAACCGACTTCCGGTCATCACTCTTCGAAGTCAATTAATAACAAACATGTAACATTTGTATAACGTTTGAACAGTCCTGGAATCAGTAAAGAAGCAAAAACTATTATTAAAAAAATCTTATTTTTATTTTATTTTTCTCCGGAAGATCTTATGCGGTAATTGAACAAACAGAAAGAGATTTTAACAAATAAACTTGGGTTCTAACATTTCGTCACATCTGTAAATCAAGAAAACCTTTTCTCCGCATTCTGGTTGCCGCAAGTAACGCTGTTATTTGATGCATGCTCATTACAAATCACAGTACCAATTTAACGGGACCACTATTTACGTTGATATCACCCCCAGCAAATTCTAATTTATTAAGCAGCCCCCACCGCCAATATTGGTGCTATCTCCTGTCTCAAATGTTGCTCCCCTTTCTTCTCATATTTATTTTCACAATTACCTTTACGTCCCCTGGTCCCGTTACACCGATAATCGACACATTGCACAGTGAGGTCCCAGAGCTTCTTTACACTTTCTTCTATTAATGCAAATATTATTATTATTATTATTATTATTATTATTATTATTATTATTATTGTGTTAGCACCGAACATTTGGACAATCAGCAGGAAGTATACTGTTCTTGAGGCACGGTATCAACACGTCTCCTTTCAACTAAAGGACGTTTTGTAGAATCCTTCCAGATAAAAACACTGACAAGTTTCAAGTGATCTACAGGCTTTGTGTTAATTCCTATTCTATTTAATCGTTCTTCAAACTTTCTTTATGTTCTAAGCGCGCATAACGTGATGTCCCATAGCGTTTTCAATTCCTTAGCCATAATCTTGTATTTTTCAAACATTTCAGTCTCTTTGGAGTCCATTCTTGCATCTTATGGAAGATCAAAATCAATAAATCGGCACCTGTGCTTTTCCTTATTTATCGCAAGAGAATTGGATCTCCGTGCTTCAATGGCATGATCCGTTTGGATTGAGAATACAATAATATCTTGTGACAGTCATTTTTCTACCACTTCCTTTTCCTAATATTCATACCTGTTTATCTTTTATAATGAAGCTAACTTGACAGCATACTTCTCAATGGATTCTCTAATTACTACAATGATGTCGTCGCAAACTCTTCTTGTCACCTTGGGATTCTGACCGAGTCTTCCTTGAATCTGTTCTTACGAGGGAGGGGGGGAACTCGGAAAGAAACTCGCTGTGCCTTCTCGAGCTCACATCTTTTTCCTTAGCATGATATGGAACGATTATGTTGAATCGATTGCTTGTTCTTTTTCTAGGAAATTAGGTTCGCTGTCGGGACAGACAATGCTTCTCGTCAGAAACAATCTTGAACGTTTATAAAACTCCCATTCATCCATGCATTTAATATTGCTCTCATATCCCGCCTGGTGATCCTGCTATAGAGCAACATATTTCTGGACAAAATACAAATAAGAATCTGTAACAATATCAATCCTTACCAGTGATGTCGAATTCAGAGACTTTCCCGCCGCTGTAATATGACTACCAGGTATATATTTTATAAATATTTTCATGGCAATTGTTTTAATGAGATTTCTTTCTCGGCATATTCATTATATTAATTTAACCTTAGTACTATATTGGTAAAGAGGTCTCAGAGTTTAACTACTGAAATAGCAAATTCTAAAGTTTATTTTTCTTGAACGTCTCGCCTGTAGAACTGGCTTCTGGATTCTTGCTTCCTTGTCATATACGATCTTCAAAAATGCAAACACATCGTCAATTGCCACATTTTATCTTTTTGAAATTTGCATTAGTGTCCCTTCTCCCAATAAATTTCTTTCATTTTCAGTAACCCCTGTTTGGCTGAGTGATATTATCTCCTTGCACCCCACCACACACAGATGGATGCAAAAGTAGGTATAGAGAAATGGGGAAAAACGTGCCCGCAAAACGTATTGGATAGATTGTACAAATATCTCAATCCCACAATATTCAGACTGTTTACCCCCATCATGCGCGTACACGTCTTTGCCTGCAAGATATTATTAGTTATTAAAAGAAAAAATTACAAGAAATGCATTATAACTTATGAAATAAAAAAATATTAAAAGGAATTGAATAACTTAGTAGTAATCCTAGAATCACTGTTAAAATACTTGTAATACTGATATAATACTTCGTGTATATCAACTTGTGCAGCCCACCTACATATATATATATATATATATATATATATATATATATATATATATATATATATATATATAGAGAGAGAGAGAGAAAAAAAAGAAAGAGAGAGGGGGGAGAGATTCTTGTGTGTATATATGCATACATTTCTCTGTCCCTTGTCAATTCAGAATGATGGCGATAATCGTTCCACATAAAGTCCTGTCATATTTATATTAGTGTTGACTTATAAACATCATGCACAGAATATTTGAAACTCGCTTCTCAATAACTTGCCGCCAAAAACAGTTTGCATTATCTATTCTTAACATATTGGATTCTTAGAATTTAGGTTTGATTCCGATTTTCTTCAGTCATATTTAGTTACTTCAATGTTTTTTTTCGAATTTAAAAGCAAGGCAATGATAGATCTGAAACGTTACACACCAAAAAAATAAATAATGGGCACTACCAAATCATACAACTAAACAAAAATTTGATATCACTAAAGTTTCATATTCAATTCAGTCTTAAACAAAATTCTCGTTGATGCACGTATTCTTTTCTCTCTCTCTCTCTCTCTCTCCATATATATATATATATATATATATATATATATATATATATATATATATGTATTCCTGGAATTCAAAACGTTTCTTCAAAGAAAAACGAAATTAATGGAAGATGATATCGTGATTTTCTTTTCGAAAGTCTATTTGGTAGACTGAAGAAACCTCCTATAATGATCAGATTACATGTGTTTTTGTAGACTAAGTTAAATTTCTTAAATACTGAGAGCGGATATTTGTCATTATTCTAGTTTTGGGCTCTGATATAAATTCTTAAATTGAGATTGATTTAACTTTACGGAAAATTTCATGAGATGAAGTAAAAAAAAAAAAACAAAACAAAAAAACTCGCAAAATCCAGCAGCAAAAGAAGCAAGATCAGAACGACAATCGACCAAGTAAGAATCTCCAAGAATAATAATAATCACATTAGGTAAAAGCAGAAGAGGCAACGCTAAAGGCAGCCGCAAAATTACTACGGGGGCGGGGCAAGAGAAAGCAACAGTAATATATATAGCATGTGATAAGTATACCAATTGTAAGACATTCTCGCTTATCACTTACAGGTTTCCAAATTTATAGATTAATAAGCACGGATCTATAAGATTAAAAGATTAACCGCGTTATTTCGATATTTCAGCTTTATGCTTACGTTTGTTCTAACCAAGCAACTACCAATATTATTGATATTGAGGGTGAGGATAAATTCCCTTGAAATTTCAGGCAAGAGATACTTGATAGCATTCAGTCTGCTTTCATAAATGTGATTTTTTTTCCATCAAATTCACAAGTCCTAACATCTGAGTCTCTTCTGAGAAATTAATTCGTGTTCACTTATTAGCAGAAAATTTTAATGTTCAATATCGAATTTTATCTGAAATTTATTCACGCATCGTAGAGAAAATAATAAAAAAGAATTAAAGTTTCTTAATCGAAAAAAATATTTTAGATGATTAGATCGTGCTCCGTTCATTTAATCCCCCGCTGCACAAACGCCTCATTTAATTAACTCTGGTAATCCATTAACGGTACAAGAGTCTCACCCACTCCGAATTCCCATCTTCACACTCAGCTAAATCTCCATTTTCATAAGGTAGTCTTCATATAAAATACAAATTCCATTGTAACTTAATAATCAACAATAAGGGATTGTAGCGTTGTGAAATGAACGTGTGGTCTCCTGAAAGGAAGCCCACTACAAATATAGCGGTCTCGAGATGAGTCCAACCAAAAGAAATCTAAAAGAAAACAACAAAAACCGATATATATTTACAAACAGGCATATATATTAAACAACAAAAGGGAATTGCAAAAGACAGAACAATGTGTATGTGTAACAAATAACTGTGTAAAATGAGTGTTCCAAGAAATACGTAAGTGAATGTTCCTACGTGTGTGTGTGTGTGTTTGTAATGTTCATGGCGTTTCCCAGAAAAGGATCGCTTATTTTCTGCGAGAGCTTACATGATCGTAGATCGCTGAAAATAAGAGAACAAAGTATTCTCAAGTATATATAGTTTAGGGATAGCTCCCCTAGTGGTGGTGTCAGAATTTAGGAGATGACTCCAACAGGATCACACGCAATATAGATGAAAAATTCAACTAGAATAACTGATAAATACAATGTATCTAAATAAAAATTATAGACGCATCATAATAGATAATACCCTCTTAAATAAATCAGTGATTTGCCGCAATGTTTAACATGAACTTCAGGCGTTTTTTTTTGTTAAAAAGTTTAATTTGAACATATTCAAAATTAAGGGTAAAAACAGTGAATTTTACATCGTTTTTGTACTTCGAGATTAAACACGTGCAAAATAAATATATGGATTTGTTGGGAAAAGTAAAGGAACACAAAATGTCGTCAACATACGAAAATCTTTGATCGTTTGTGCTTACTCTATTTTGTAACGTGTATAAATGTAGGTAGAAACAAAGCAAATATTGATAGCAAAGGTCACCGTCCGGGCCTGCAATCAGGCTTGCCCTCGGGTGTTTCCGGGTTAGTAGGCACCGGGTCTGCCCATTAATGTGACGTGCAGGTGTATAATGGTTAGCGGATCGGAATGAGAAGTCGAATAATCGTATTTATTACATTTTACTTTCGTGCCAGATATTAATAAATCTCTTCTCCCGGCTATGAGTAAAATAGCAGGAGGGATTAGGAACTTTAGCCGTGTTTGGGGAACCATTCTTGGAGTATGATAATTCTGAATTTAAAAACTCTGCAGTGTTTACCTAACACAAAAATGCAGCAAGGTTATGCAGTTCACAATAACATCTTTTATCCAGTTGACTAAAGACTTCGATGTACTAGGATAAGTAAACAAATTATTTGAACTTTCACTATAACATATATTTGCATTTGTCATACTGCCTACTGCTTATGCTTGTTTATACTATTTTGGTCACGTGATCGATGTTTGAGCTTGATCTTGCCAGTTTACTTGTTACTGTTACAGTACAACCAATGAAAAACAAAGAGCGGTGATCAGAATCGCCGGCTCGCTATTACCATATCTCGAGGTTTCTTAATTGTCTCATTAGTGGTAAAGGGAGACTGGCGTCCTTCTCCTTCATCGTACGTCCCGTTTATGCTGTCACTTTTAAACTTCTCGATCCACTCGTACACAATTCTCTGTGGGTACCGTTGCCGTATTGTATTAAGCTTCCAATGAATTTCAGTCCCTGACACAACTTATCAGAGAAATCGGATCACTGCTTTTCTGTTACTACTTGGTCCACACTGCCAGCTGAGAAACCATGTTTACACTGTAACAGAAGCAAAAAGAAGAAGAAGAAAAACAAACGGCGCGATCAACCTCAAACTTCGATCCCGTGAACACAAAATTACCAACTATAAGCACACATGCGCAGAGACCTACGTTAGGACAAACGAGTCTCTCCTAACGTAAGATTCTTTTATTTGCAGATACGGGCATTTATATTCCTAGATGTTTCACTAATGTAGAACACCAATATTACTTTTTTCTCATAAATCCCGGCAACGTTTTGCCAATGCACTTCTCTTCATCTATGCATCATTGGCTACATGTAAAAATCTATAATTAGTCCTGATTATTTTTGTCTGTGGTGAGAATAGAAATTGTTTAAATCATTTTTATGTGTGACTTAAATGGAAAAAACTAATTATTAATTGAAAATGCTATGCATCAGGATAGTGACAACTGAAGACTTAGAAATTTGTGAACGACACTCGTAGTCAATTTTTGTGATTGACAGCTGTTATTTTCCACTTGCTGTCGGGAGGCAAAAATCTAATTTATTACGAGAAGTTTATATACTATAAAACATTCCGTTACATTTACTCAACGCCTGAATTAATTGGCCAAGATGAGTTCCTTTACAGAGACATGAATACTTGATTAAAATTGAATGACTTTACATCATCAATTATTACAAATGAGTACATTCAAGCAATCACATGATATTCTAGTCATGAAAAACAATTGTTGATACTAATATGAAAGTGGGATTACACTGGCCTAGGAGTGTATAATTTAGACACGGCTATTTTGTACCCAGTGGCATGGGGTTAGCTTACTCGGGCGGTTATTCTGGACTTGATTTAATTGTACGTGGGTTAATCTGGTCTGCTAATTGTTCAAAGTTATTCAAGCAGTAGACTTTTAGATGCTACATCATTCATTGAGCTGGCAATTACGTTCTCCAAAATGTCCTCTTCCTTTCTGTTCGAAGCAAGTTTGCAGTTTTATCACCGTTTATTCTTGCCTTTGTGCTTCCTTTTCTACGAATCTTTAACTCGGACAACTCCGGCAGGTTACTCGCAGTTTCCTCACAGATTCACTTGTCTTACGAAAAATGACAGTGTGTGAAATTGTACACGTAAACATAACAGTAACCGACACAGATAAATCAAGCTGAATAGAATGAAAAGTCAAAACTAACGTAAAATCTTCCAAGAATTTGACTAATGAACTTGCATTCAAGATAATGAGACTAAATAAAATTTCATGGTAATTATTTATATAACGCAAGCAGTAAGACAAAATAGTCGGTTTTATCAGAAATCCCTTTCACGTGCCTCAATCGCAGCTCGCTTATAGAGCGTGGGATATGGTGCCACAACGTGTATTGCTAGCAATCAGTCAACTATACGAGAAAGAACGTTTTGTTCCTGTAATTCATGCGATTGTGAAACTCGGTAGAGTGATGGATAATGGGTCGGATTGAAGAATCTGAATTCGCTTTCCAGTCGGACCCATTGCATTCACTTAATAACCTCGAGAAAGGTAAGAATTCTCCTCTTCCTTATGGGTAAATAGTTGGAGAGACTGGGTTCTACCGCCTTAGATGGCATCCAGTCTAGGAGAAAATACCTCTGAATTCAAAACTTATGTAGCACAAACTATACACCTAAAGAAAGGATCGTTCGTGTTGGCTCGATGAATCCGACTACGACTGGGTGAAGTATTCATACAGTTAGGGGGTAAACATGTTTTCCGTATCTTAACCTAACTGAAGCTTTAATATAGGGTCAATTAATTTGCACTATTTGTATTTAGGGTATTGACTCCCGTCATTTTTATTTATTTTATTTTAACATAGCGTTTCAGACCCTCTAGCCTCAAGTGTTCTCGTTTCACAGTTCATGCCCAGGAATATCGCCTATTTCTTATTTTGTTGAGTACGGTTCAGTTATTGCATGACCCTTTCCACTGAGTACAAGTACATATTGCCCAATGCAGCCACTGTTACGAAATTCCTATAGTTTTCACCCCTAGGATATTCTTGTCGGGACTTCAGAATACGCCGACTTCACCTCGGCAGAGGGGTAAGATGCCCCCCCCCCCCCAAGCGATGAGGTCACCTGTTTGCCGTGGTTGTTGACCTGTAATGTCTGTGTACAGGTTCCTGGTGGTTGATGGCTTGAGGAGTCAGTATTATTTACTTCTGATTCTCAACCCAACACTATAGTCCTTACTTGAACTACATCTGCGATGGATCCGATCAATCCGTTGGTCATCACAAGCCATAGCCCCTATAATTATATATAAAAAAATAAATATATTACCCCAAATATACACCGGGATAAAATATCATCTCTCCCCAATTTATAGGCGGTTCGAAGAGATCTAGAACATGCCAATTTGTACATTTATTTGGGAAGTGCAACAAATAGTTAAACGAGTACTGAGTCTCTCTCTCGGGTACGGGTATGCTGGTTTGTGTAGCCATAACCTATCAAGGTGACTGGGTTTCCCACATTGACACGTTCCAGTGTCGGTCTCCGAGGTGGGTGGGTTGCACAGGCCTGAATCTCAATACAAAAAAATTATGAATAAACAAAATAAAATTAAAAAAAGATGTCTTTCAGTCTCTGATTCGGAAAAGGAAATTTATAGGGAATTTCCAAGATGTTGTGTGCTCAAGTCCCTAAAAGAAACTCCGCTGGCCAAACTTTCTACTTTCTAGATTGAAAACGTATTACCCAGTAGGGTTTAATCCTAAAATAGTTAGAAAGCTGGGAGATGACAACTTCCTGGTTGAGGCGGAACAAAGAAAACACGAAAAAACATATAACGATGAAGACATTTCGTTATATCAACATTAAAGACTTCCCCAAGACTGAATATATTTAAGGGGGTTATTAGAAGCAAAGAATTGTCCGTGGCCACACCTGAGTAAATTATTTATGCGCTAGGAAGCCAAGGTATCAGCGATTATCATAGAAACTCAAGTAAAATAAAAGAGGAAACAACTTTAAGCGACAGATATATCCCTACATTTGGCACACCTGAAATCCACACTCCAAAATAAAAATAGGACATAATATTAACCCTGCTCCACTAAGATTTGGACATCATAGGGTAGCTGCAGGTGTCGCCCAACATGTGGAAATTGTAGCCAAAGGGCTACTGACCATTCTGAAGAAGAATGCCAAAATGAAATAAGATGTGCTAACTGCCAGGAAAGTCATCCTGCATAATCAAGAACATGAGTTTTCTGGAAAAAGGAAAGGAAAATTATCGAAGTAAAATATAAAAGAATAAAAGAAACACTTCATTTTCAAAAGCAAGGCAAGTAGTAGGTTACTTAAGCTCTTTCTATGCAAAAATAACGGAAAATAAGAATACAAATAACGTCTGTCAGCCTGGCAAAATCATAGCCCTCATTGAGAAGATTATATACTTGGGACTAAATGATTGGCCCATATTTCTATCGTAGCTGAAGAGTTGATATTCCAAGAAAATAGTACAGGCTTATCTGCAAATGGACAATGGAAAACTGAAATAATGAATAAAGAAAAAACTAATAGCAAACCGACAGCTAAAAAAAAAAACATTCATACGCAAAATACCAAATTTCCTACTAAACAAAAGTCACAAAAATCTATTCGTCTAAAGGAAAAACAGCGAAAAGCTTATCTCGCAAAAGAACAGAATCGGCCAAACAAAAGCCAGAAATCCACAAATAAATTACTGCGCAAAACCGATTTGTTGAACTAGAAAAAAGGTGAAAAGCCAGGAACCTCAAATGGCTCAAACCTCCAAAATGAAAACCTAGGAATAAGAATTCAAAACCACATGATCTAAAGACTGAAAACATTCTAACAGCCATGCATAAGATACTTCAATAGAGGATCCTCGTCTTGGGTATGACGATAAAAAGCAGGGCTTCTGATCAGGAGGTTTTGAGGAGCGTGGAACCACCTCTTAATTGTTGGTGTTCCCAGGTCCACTATTACCTGGGGTGGTAGCACCTATAAGAGTCCCAGCTATGGGCAAATAGTTAACACCCAACATGAGTAAAAATAGGTTTCAGTACCAGACATATTTTCTAATAAAAAAATTCTTACCAGCAATAATTTATGAAGGAAAAATTATCAGCAATACTAAAAAACAAATACCAGCAATACAAACAGTTAAACATTCTTTGAAAAAAATATGACCAGCTATAGATTTCTTCAAGGAAAAATATTCACAGAAATAGATTTTTGAAGAAAAACATATTACCAGCAAAAAAAATTTTGTCGGCATTAAATGACCCAGAGATTGATATGCCGTAAAACAAAACCAAACCAAACCAATAGAAGTAGCCGTGAAATAAAAGCAATTATATATGAACATGCTTCTGTTAATATCACACCTATCACCGGCAAATGTTTGCCTTCAGAAAAATTCCTTAAGCAAGGTGACAAAATGAATATGGAAGAATACCAGCAATGCAAGACACTAGGCTTCATGAATCTGGCAGGACATCTATTCTAGTTAGGATTAATCTACCTCAAAGTAAAATACATTTGACCACTATTTTACAAGCGGCTGATAAAATGACACTACATCGGTCGATTTAGAAAATAAGGTAACTCCCCTGCACCTTTATGATACTGGGTACTTTAACTGTCACAACGTCATATGGGACTGGAAAGACACAAGCCAAAAGGGAAGAACCTTAGAAACTATTATAAACAACAAAGATTTATGTATTTATAATGATAAAGCTCCGACCGACTTGAATTCATTTACTGGTAGCTACTCTGCAAGAGATGTATCCCTATATGATCCATCAATCTATATGGAGATCTCTTGGAAGGTTCTGGCGGGCACATACGGTAGTGATCACTTGCCAATTGTTTTGCAAAATTCAGAACAAAATTCATCTCCATTGGAAATTTGGTACAGTGAACTGGGACGGATTTAAAAAACAGTTCTGATAAACTAATGAAGTAAACACATCAAGCCCTTAGAACAGTTTATTGAAACCCTTATATTTATAGCATGGAATGCATTTCAAAAAGTTAATTACAAAGAATATAACGGACCTTGGTTCACTGATGTGTGTAAGGAAGATATCAGGCTCATAAGAACTTTGAGTGATTTTAACAAACAGCCTTCAACCTCTAATTAGCTACCATTTAAGAAACTTCGAGCAAAAGCGAGGAAAATATTTAAAGAAGGCAAAAGAGAATGTTGCAAGAATTACGTCAGTAGAATAATTCTGCAACAAAAACAAAATGTGTATGTGATATAAGGAAAATATTAGATAAATGAATACTAGCCCTATAACACATCTCTCAACAAATAACTCAAATTGTAAGAACCAGATAGGTTATGCAGCAGTGAACCAAAATATTACCAAAAAAAGGTACGTCTCAAAAGGAAGCTCTATTTACACAGTAGATAATTATGCAATCGAGCTAGTTCTTACCATTATCTCAGATAGCAAAAAAACATTTTTTCTAATATTTCGGACTCACTATTGGCATTGAAAAAAATCCAACTGTCCAATTAGGAAAATATTAGGCAAAATTATCTCTACTATCAAATATACAGACTACGCTGGATTCCTAGCCACGTCGGAGTTCAAGATAATAATGAATCAAATCTAGTAGACAAGTCGGTTTTAGATGAGAATGTCGAAACAAGGATAACAAATTACAAACAGATTTGAAGGACCTTTTTAATAAATGCATCCAAAAGAAATAGCACCAGTACTGAGAAGATAACCCACGCAATAATCTCTTCGCTATTCAGCGTAAACTTGGAGAATGCAAGTTACCTCCCAGAAAATCTCGTAAGGAAGAAGTGGTACTGACTCGCTTACACACTGGCCATACGAGAATAACCCACTCGTACTTAGTAAATGAATATCAACGAAAATACCAAACATCTAAAACTGCATATACTATGAAACATTAACCGCGTATTCAGATCTTGTTCTCTGAAGACTAAAATACTATTATATAAAATGTATGAAACGCTCGAGAAATTAAAAGTGGATGTTATATCATTTTTCCAAATAGTAGTACTCAGCCAAAAATTATAAACCAAATGAGAATACCAAAATCAATTCCTCTACAAACCGTGTAGCGCAAAGAACACATCAATGAACCAGACTCTCGACCACTAATGTATTGTAAATAATCTTGTCTACATTAAATAACCAATTGAGTTTGATAAGCCTTAAAAAATCTAGGCTATGGGATAATTTGCTGTGGGTAGACTTAAACTTAAGAACTGCTGATTAGGCTTTAATGGCTGTCAGGTTTTGATTTCTGCTGCTGGGGTTGAAGATTGATGTTATTTCGCTTTCATTATTAGCGACGCCCATATGGAATTTATTTCTATGCTAAACCTACTAAGGCCCTCCTCATTGCTTTGCATATTCGCTGATTATTTCAGACGTCCAATTCTCGAGTGTCTTTCCTTGTTCAGTATTTTTGCTTGATTCCACGGGGACTGATGACCAACCCATCCCCTCCATCCTTGATCTGCCATGCTCGATTTCATTGTCACACTACGACATTCCACCAGCCTTACATTTAGTGGGCGTGGGTTTGTTTCACTTTTATAAGTTGAAATTGTACAGCCTGCCACTCTTCTAGAAGTTAATATACGAAAGAAATGACACCATATTTCTTGGTATTAACCATATTTTTAAAGCAAACATAGCGCCTGCATTTTCAAGTTTGTTGAAATAGCTTTCTTGCAAAATTAGACGTCTGTTGAACATGTGGTTTTTGTTTTAAACATCATTTCCGCAAATCCTTTTACTTCGTTATTTTTTAAAAGTCACAATTTTAAGGGGAAGAAGAGGAAAGTAGTTTCTTTCATATTTCACCAGATTTTTTTTAAAGCGGAGCTGTTATTTTCAGAGATTAACTTAATGCCAAACACTGACAACTAGTTTAACGAGACCTATCCGTTTTGGTATTATAGCTGGTGGGATAAGGAAAAGAATTAGTTTTCTTTCCCGGTTTTATTAGTGAATGTAACACACTAGTTCAAAATTTGAACACTGATCTCGGATATGATTCCCACACAGATAACCGCCAAAATTTATTTCGACTAGCAGATATATAAGAGATATTCAGCTGTATTTTCGTCGGATTAACATGCAGTTAGTTGGATACTCTCCGAAGAGATATGATCAGATCTTCAAACTATAGGCAAAATTAAACTTTTTTTTGTTTTTTATTGATTACCATTAAAATGGAAACGCATTGGCCATTGAAATATTACCAACATCGAATATATGGACAAAGTCAATTCGAAGTTAGTTTTCTAGCTTATCACATAACTACCATAAGGATTGGCCAAAACCGATATTAAAATAATAATAAAACGAATAATTTTAATCTCTATCGCTTATCAAATATACAAGAAACAATTGCAATCCTAAAAGTAAATCCCTTCCCCCACCCTAAAGTTTGAGAATCATCACCGAACATAACTGCTATATTTTATGTTCTACCACCTCGTATAGCAATAGAGGGATTGCACTGCATTCTGAGGGCTACTTTCCTGACTAGATCACTAGCCTAAATAGATTTTTATTTCGCACATCTATAACGAAACGATTTCAATTGTTATTTCAGTATTCGAGACCGTCAGCTAATTTATTGCACCTACCATACATTCTCGAAACATACAATACAATTGTAATTTATTTATTCTACCCTTCGTGTAGATCATTGACCAAAACACAAATTTTGAAATCGCGCAATCTTAGCCAAACAAATTCATTTGAAATTACTGTCTTCCAGCAAGCGACTAAAGATCATTCTTAAAAAAAAATGCGATCTTATAGTAATAAAAAAAATGTAATTTGAGTTTTATTTTATGCACAATGCCAAGAGGCGACAAGAATATTGAGAAAAAAAGACCGCATATCGCTAAATCAGAAACAATTGATTTGCATTTTCTAGCGCTTACTATTCGACATGGTGAAAGTTGGGTAAAAGAAGAACAACACCTGTCGTCCCATGACATTTGCGTTGGTTTACACGGCTTGCCATTCGTGATTTGGGAAAGTATAAACATCATAGAAACTAAGTCCTGATTTATCTTATTCAAATTCAGTTAGATAGTGGATACGTTAGAAAATAATGAAAAAGAAATTGCCACCGTCGATTATTATCAACTTGCTGAGAATACCCAAGATATATAAATGTAAATTTAGTTCAGGTGACTAAATAGATTGTGAACATGTTCGCGCGAGCACACACACAAGTGTGTGTGTGTGTATATATATATATATATATATATATATATATATATATATATATATATATATATATATATATATATATGAGAGAGGGAGAGAGAGAGACACATCTGCAACACATCACCTCAGCAATGGAATGTCACCTGCAACAAACCCCGGTTTTCATTTCTACACATCACTCACTCCTTTACAGCCCCCGGCACTCACGTGGTATTCAAACTGCCGTTTCTCAGCTGTGACAGTTTCAATCTCGAATATATACTTTTGTCACAAATGCAAGAAAAGATATTATATAGGATGAACCTGAAAAGTGTTCCATCTACAATTCAATTACAGTGTAACCCGGATATATATCTTATATCCGGGTTTCTCTTATATCCGGGTTTTGTCTATTTTGTTTAGGTAAGTTTGGCTCTAATTTGGGACCAGAGAAAATCTATCTTATATCCAGGTTTCTCTTATATCCGGGTATATTATATCCGGGTTACACTGTACTACAAAAAAAGCAAACAAAAACAGGGACAACAACTTCGAACCCACCTGGTCAAAGCATCGATGACGTCTGATGCGTGCTTGGCTAGGGAGAACATACGCAGATTGTAGTCGAAGTATATCCTAAAAGTAAATCCCTTCCCCCACCCTAAACTTTGAGAACCATCACCGAACCTAACTGCTATATTTTATGTTCTACCACCTAGTCGGCAATAGAGGGATTGCTCTGTATACTGAGGGCTACTTTCCAGTCCCCCCTTTTATACTATCATTGAGTCTATCCCTATGGCTCCTTTACATATAATCTTCTGTAAGGAGAGGGGAAGATTAGTGGAGATACATATGAATTTTGTATATGTATTTATATCTATACGTGTATGGAGATGCATATGTTTGTGTGGTGGCTTTTGTATATTTACACACTGTTGTGTGCACCTGTGTACGCATGTGCATCTATATATGTACACGCTTTTTCCACTCAGATTTTTCTTTATTTATTAAAACCTTTTTGGTAACAATTGATTTCATAATTTTTACCAATATCTTTCTTGTTTCACTTTTCCTTTTCATTTCATTTGATTTACTAATTTATTATATATTCACCCTCCTCTTTCCCCTTATTTCGCTTTCTCTTTCTTCCTTTTCATCACATAGTCTGACTATCGTTCCGTCTTTCAACACTCGGCCAAGAGGCCCGCCAATTTTTGCTAAACCCGAGACGTCTTTCCCCCTTCCCAACTTACAACCCTCAATGTTTACAATCTCACTCTGCAACGACATACACTACTAACGAAAGACCTGCCTAACATTTTTACAACGATCAACATTTTAAATTTAAGTTTCTTTTCATAAAAAGTTTCGCGCATGGACGAATACCTCAGAGATCTGGTTTTTGCTTATAATACGAGTTCCACTGGAAAATATACCATCTACAAAAACATCTAACTGTGAATAATTATCATTTCTTTGTTTCTCGGTGCGTTGATGAAGAACATTTGCGTATCCGAAAATTCCGAACAAAACCTTGCTCTCCGTGCTTCATTTCTATCATGTGGTTAAAATTTAATAAGAGTTTATCGTACTGATTATACTGATACACTTTCATTTGTCTTTGTTTTATTAACCAAACCTATCTATTTTACACACACACACACACACACACACACACACACACACACACACACACACACACACACGGTTGATTGAAAAACAACCCCACCATTTTAAATACTTATAATTTAATTATTAACTATAATTTTTACAAGAAATGCATATGAGTTGGAAGGCATTTAGCATAAGGTTTTATTTAAAATTCGTTATGGGCAAAAGATTTCGATACCAACTCAATTAGCCGCCCAATCTTGGTTTGCTATAGTAGATTTTCTCTTTTAACCGACCCAAAAGGAAAAAATGTCAGCGGATGTTAGTCAGGACTTCTGGAAGGCCACTCTTACCTAAAATACGGAGTTGCTTTTCAATTATCTTATATATTTTTTTCTTCCGAAATATCTTGTTACGGAGGAGACCATAGGTTTTAAACTATGTATCAAAATATTGTTAGCATCTGACACGAAGGTGATATCCCAAATGATTGGAGAGATGGTGTGCTCATCCGCTTTTATAAGGGAAAGAGTGCAAAAAAACTGTCTGGTCAATTCCGTGGTATTCTACTGCTGACTTCTGCCGGTAAGATATTTGTAGGTAACATTCTCTTAGGACTAAATACATATCATGGACACTGTTTTTCTACAATCCCAATATGGATTCTGACCAAACAGAGGGACGATGGACACGGTGTTCACTGATCGCCATTTGGAGGACAAGTCGAATGAACAACAAGGTCTCTTACCACTCCTTGTAGATATAACGCAAGGATTTGATAAAGTAAAAAGGGAACTTCTCTGGCAAATCCCGCGTCGACAAGGTTTGCGAAACTACTTTGTAAATGAACTTTACTAATTAATGCTGATGGTCTAATTTATCAGTCATTTAAGGTGACCACATGGGTGGAACAGGGTGACCTAGTAGCACATACTCTGCTCTCAATCTTCTTTCCTGTGGTTTTATTAAAACGGAATCCATATTCGATATCGCACTTCTGGTCGACGATTTAATCTTCGACGTCGAACAGCTATCAGGAAAATCTTTCAAGCATTGGTTAGGGACCACCTGTATGCTGATGTGGATTTGGTGTCTCATAATGAAGAGGAAATGCAAATGTTGATGGATAGATTATCTCAGCCATTGCAAACTTTTAGTCTCACTGCCAGCTTCGATAAAACTGTTCTCATGTTCCAATCTGCATCAGGTCAAATGTATATTGAACTTTATGTATATATATATATATATACATTAAGTATAGGATTGGTGTATACGGAATAAATTTCAATAAAGTTTCAAACCTTTTAAAACTCTTTATTCTACATTCGCCACTATCACTTGATAAGACACCATAATAGTCTATTTTTGTAGTGAATTTATAACACATTTATGTTATAATTTTCGAATAAATTTTATATAAATATATATATATATATATATCCTGCAAGTGGTTGCAGATTGTTGACTAGTTCACCTACAGCTTGACAATCAACAGGCAAGGTACACTTAATGAAGTAACAATTTGGATACAGAAGGCTACTGCTCTGAGAAATCTGGTAAGGAACCAGAGATGTTTGAAACTGGCCACCAATCTATCCGTTTATAAAGCATGTGTTCTCATTTGTCTCCTGTAGCCCTGTGAAACATAGGTCACATACAGAAGACATCTTGCTATACTCGGAGTCTTCCAGCAGCGTTGTCTGAGATACACCCTGGGAACACACTGGCTGTCTTATATATTCTGACACAACCACCCATGAACGAGCATCGTCTGTCCGCATTGTGGCCCTAATTCATTGTCACCGGTTTCAATGGACAGGTAATGTTTTTCGTTTGGAGGGTTGTCGAATTCCTAGGCGGATCCTTTACGGCGTTCTAGCTCAATGAATGCATTTAAGGCTCAAAACTATCAAAAGATTCTGAGTGCGTGTCGCATTACTGAGGATGGGATGGAGATAGCTACTTGTGATAGGGATAACCGGAGGGGGACTCTTTATGGTGATTTTGAACGGAGCCACAAGACATCAATGGAATAGGCAGAGAACAAACGAGCTCCTGGAAAGGGGGAATTAGTCGATCCTGAGCTTAATCAGTACGGATGAGTCTGCTTCTCTATGGCAGGGGAACTGAGCTATCGTAGGTGTCGCCTAGATCGAGCACTTGCCGACTTCTGCTGTGTGAGGGAAGGTATGTCAAAGTCGATCAGGGTTGACCCGATACATTAAAGCATCAACATAAGGAAAAGCAACAGCTAATGCATCGGCATCAACTCCAACTTGTAAACAGATGTAACTGCTTACACATGGCATTTTTGTAACAAGCATTGCAAATCTCTCGCTGGTTTTAAAAGACACTGACGCTAACATAACAAATAAGAGCCGATAATTTAAATTCAAAATTGACGCAACAGACGACGACATCGGTACGGGCAGAGGGTGGGTAGTCATGCTCAAATGAGGATTCCGACAGTCGTCATTATATACACACACACACACACACACACATATATATATATACATACATACACACACACGCACACAAAAACACACACACGCACACAAACATATATATATATATATATATATATATATATATATATATATATATATATATATATATACATACACATATCTATATGTTGCGTGTATTTTGGTAGCATATTTTCATTAAGATGTCTCACCAAATAATTTAGACAAGTTTTGTCTACTTACTTTTAATAGGCTCCTTACATAATAACGAAAAGGTTTGTTAGTATCCTTATTAAAGGAAGAAAGAAAATTACCATGTTGATGCATATTCATTTTATTCCAAATACTTTTGACATTAGCACAATGTTATTTCAAAGAAAAATCAATTGTGTTCATTCTTCTAAGACGAAATTGTTTTTCATCTGAAAATTAAATATTTACTTCTGAAGCGAAAAACGTTAAGCTTATCTACTGTACGATTTTTAAATTTTATGATGTATACGTCAAGAGAGGTCAATATTTAAAAAAATTACTTTGAAATACCTACGTTTTAACTCTCTACTGTAAACATTTTAAAACTTTTGTGTTAGTATTCATAATTAATTTTGTTAAGGGTTTGTTCCAATTCTTTAATATAGATAGATTCAAGAATGTTTAGTTTATTTTATTATTTCCTGAAAAAGTATAGATACATTTTCAACATGAATTTTTCTAAATTGCGAATGTGGACAGGCATGTTGTAAATAGAGATGCTAGATGCAAATTTCAAATAAAACTCAACATAGGAGACAACGAATATATATATATATATATATATAAAATTTGTATGAAGTCATCAAGCAAATCATATAAACTTCAATAATTCAAATTAGGTTTGAAAAAGTGTCAAATTTTAAAAAAATCAATTCAGATGACAAAACAAACACGTAGTTATAACTTTAGGTAGTATGAATATGTTTTATTGGAGTTATTTGATGTATTGTAAAATGATTGCCGTCTGAAGTTATTAGGTACACCCAAATAATCATATTTAACTTCAATAAAAAGTTAATAATATTGATCAACACTTATAATAGAACTAATAAAAAAACACATAAGTCTTTGAATCTTTTGTATCTGAATTGGGTAAAATTCATGCTTTGACCCATCCATCAGTCCCAGCAAATATCACTCGAGATTAGTCCATGAAAACTACTTTGGAAAAGTCATTTTTTATGTATATCTTGGCCCAATCTTGACTCTTAAAAATATTTACATGAGTGAGAGGAGGTTGCCTAGGATAATTCGCAATGGATTCTACACATTTTGTCTCTATTTACTTTCTCAATTCCAAGGTTTTAAAAGATCTGAGTGCTAATCAGGGGTGCATGTTTCGTAATAACTGAAGTTGTCGTTCATCTCAAGGAAGAAAATTCTGAAATCTTTGTCCTTTGTTTCGATTTCTCAAATTATTTATCAACTGTCTTCTTTATCGTTCGATGATTTCTGCAAATCTCGTTTGATATCTCCAATGTGAACATTCCTTCACTGAATAACATTATTTTCAGTTTTTTAACAGTTGTCTGATCCTTCCCTCTAGCCATTTTTCAACATATATTATGGATACAAAGAAAGAATAGTTTGTTAGATTTCAGTTGTCTTAAGTTAATTAGTCTAATCTGCATAACTTCAATCAATTCTTGATCATAAATTCCAAATATCCCAATAAGTTTACTACTAAAAATTAAATATTATACTAAGGGTAAATTTACCGATTTAAATTTGAAAAATATTAGTTCAGCTATTGAGGATTACTTAGTTTGCATAATAGACAGACAGGATATATATATATATATATATATATATATATATATATATATATATATATATATAAGAGCGGACGTAGGGACTGGTTAGAACGTCCGCTTTTTGAAAATGAGGCCCTGGGTTTTATCAGCTTGCGGCACATTTGGACAGGGAGTGTGAAACACATTTTAACTTAGTAAAGTCTGAATATAGAATTTTTAGCAGAGTAGGCAGACACCATCGCTCAGTAAAACACGCTGTAAAAACTTCCATTAGATGGAAGGACATCGAGAATATATATAACCCTACACACATACACCCAGTGTAGCAAATATTATCAGATCATTTATAACAAACAAAAAATATTAGGAAATAAGATTATATATATATATATATATATATATATATATATATATATATATATATATATATATATATATATATATATATATAAATTCCTATAATGTGTATGAAATACATTTTTATTTTGTCGAACGGGTGCAGAACAAGTTGTCATTTAATATATCGCCCAAATCACTAATGTATATTAACATGGAAATATACATTTCAAATAAGTTATTTTGGCTTTCATTTTGAGGTCGATAATCAGTTTAGCTGAAAGTGAATGGCAGAAGCGATTTTCTAATGATATGAGCTCACAGCCATATAAATAGAATATCAAACGTTCAGAATACTGAATGTATGAAAAATATTTTTTTTTAACTTACCGTTTATCGTCGCGTGAAAATAAATTGTCAGCCCGAGGTCAAATTCCAGCTTTGCCGAAAATAATCGGGAAGGTTGGGTACTTTAGAATTAGTACGACAAGTCTAGAAGATGTCCATACTAAATTCAAAACTATACAAATTTAAACAGGAAAATATTCCTGCAACATTCTCAGGAATATTCATGACAATTCAAACATTTTAAAAATGCGCACTTGGGAGAAGATAAAGCAACTATGTCTTGTAGGGTTGCTACATTTTTAACATTTTGTAAAAAGAAATGGCTTATTATGTAATTTTGATTCTGTCACTTTAACGACACTTCGAAAACTTTGTCTTGGAGACAAACACTAACTTACTTCTTTAATTTTTCTCGCTTACACAAAGGTAGAAAACAGACATAGATGATTATAGAAGAAAAAGTTCCAAAAAATCTTGAAATGTTGAACTTTTTCCGTTACTGCTCCTCTGCCTTTGTCTTAGAAGGAACTCTGTGTTGTAGATAAAATTTAATAATATAAAATTATTTAACATGTTCCATTTTTAGCCATTCCTGGCAGAAAGAAGTCTCCTTCGAACTACGGCGGCCATTTGCCTGTTTCCCGCCTATTCTGTTCAGGCACAGAAGACACCTATCCAGTGAAAACCAACACCGCTGAGCAGAGACGACTGCAGGATTGTCAGGGGTCCGATGCTAACAGACACAGCCTAGGTTATTTTCTATTCCAAAGCACTATTCCTTCTCTATAACAAACTTCTATAATATATAATAATTTTCTTTTTCAACACTGAATTATTATTTTGAATATCATACATTCCTTTTCGTCATAATTTCCTTCTATTTTTTTTTAAGGAGGGTGAAGTGTTTCCTGTTGTTTTTAAATCAAATTTTCCCTGTATTTATTACAATTAAGGTTAGTCGAGACGGGAATTGGTGGGAAAAATAATAGTTTACCATAAGTATTGATGCGAAGAGAAGATACCTGACAAGTCTGGAAATTGAACACGTATCACCGATTGTACGTCCCAATCGATAAATATTATGCTACTTATATATCTTTGTCATATTTTGCTAATTTAAACATAACGTATCTAATATTATGCATCTTTTGATATTCAGATGTTGGGAAGGACATATCAGATTAATTCTTTCTCTCCCTTTTCCATCATGTGTTTTAACTTCAATAACAGTTTCTTGACATTTTTACTAAATCCTCATCCAATACAAGGTCGAAGATAACTAGTTGGAAGATATTTGAATAAGGTTGTTTAGTGGATGTCAAGGGATTAACTAAGTGCTGATATTTAGGAAACAAAGGTATTTTTGGCCATTCTGGAAAATTTCTGAGTGAAATTTTCTTCTAATAAAATATTACGAAGGGAATGATGATTATTATTCGGCTCTGTGTACGCGGCATGGCGGGACCTGGTGGACCTATGGGATGCAGTTCGTCTGAAAATGATTGTAGGGCAGCTGGTCACTCGTATTCGAGGACACACGTCTACTAGGGCGGTTAGACAATCCCTATTGCAGACACTTTCTCAGGCGCATTTGTATTTATTCAACACCCACAGAGTCCACCTGTGGTTTATACAGCAACTATGTTGAGCTGATTTTAGTTACAGTTCTGGGAAAGAGCGTGTTACGTAGCGTGATCAACAATTTGAACAATGCTAGCACACTCAAGCCCTCGGCCAGGATGACTTGTGACTCTGTGCTAGCACATCTATCTAACCAATTTCATTCGCACAACTTGGGTCAACCCGTGGTATGTTTCACAGTCACTTACCAAAAGTGCCGCACGCTGATATCAACCCCTCCTCTCCGATAACATCAGGAAGTTGACCATGGTAAGATTTGAACCCGAATCAGAATGCGAACGTTCTAACCACTCTGCCTATCTGAAAAGCATTATATAAATGAAAAGAGCAGATATTTACAGAATCTATTTTTTTTAAAGAGAACTAAACTTCGCAGTATAAAACTATAACAGCTTCTGCTTGAAATCCCTCACACACCTTTATTTATAGTCAACAACTTTCGATCGAAGACACAGGTATACGTTTTTTTTACAGTTGCCTACAGAGGCGTTATGCATGGATTTAATGGGTTTTTTCGCATTAGAATGTGCTTCATTTGACCAGAATTCTTTGACCAAGAAACTAATTATTGACACAAAATGCACGTTAAATTTTTCTGATAAAGAAACATTAATTCGTCACTCCTCCACCTTTACTGAATGATACTTCTTAAAGTTTAAACAGAATTCCGGATAGAAAATGAAAAGAGGCTGCCATCGCTTCTACTACGGAATGAGATGTTGCGTTGTAGGCTCACGGCGTCTTAATAGAAATTTTAATTGAATCCAGCGTTATCGTCTATAACATCGCATTTTATCCTGAGTGTCGATGACAGCTTAAAAATATTCTACATGTTTTGTACAATATTAATTATAATTGTCTTAATATTTTCCTCTCTCAATTTACCCTTATTTGTTCAGCGCAGAAGAGACCATGGCCCTCTCAGAAAATATACTGCCCCTACGGTATATAGCGGGTGGGTGACTAGGGCAATATAAACTGACTAGTCTGTCCTATTTCAGGCTGGTTTTGAATTCACCATTTTCATTTCCATGGTTGCCATACGAAGGTTAAAATTATTATTCCCGATTATCTGTAGGGGTTTGCATTGATGCTTCTTATATATAGAAGTGAAACTCAAAGGGAGAGAACCCAGTCTATCCTGGCATATAGGCAACCCTGAGGGAAGCTACATTCTTTGAGGCTTACATTTATATCATGTTGAAACACTGGTTCCCGTATGTTCGATGGTTAAGCAACGTCGAGCCTGGTGAGTACCTAGATGGGTGACCGTTTGGCAATACCAGGTGCGGTTAGTTTTGATGTGCGGGTGGTAAAATGGATAACACCTCAGAATTGTGAATTTTAGAGCAGTTTCAATTCCAGTTGGGTTCGTTATATTCATTGACGCACAAATACTCTTAGGAAAGGTATGAATTTACTTCTTCCCCCACACCATCAATTGGTAAGACTTGTATCATTAAAACAATTCCTCCCATAAAAAATGCGTACAAAATATGTAGATGTCGTCATTAAGCAACCGATAGAGATTGTTATGCCGGTAAACAAAACCAGCCAACAAAATCATGATTAGTTTTAGGTGTGACGGTAAAATACATACGGCAGCAAGCCCTCTGGCCGGGAGATTAGAGATACTGAGGAGCGTGGAACCACCTCTGAATTGTTGTTGTTCCAAGGTCTACCCTGACCCGGGGTGGTAGCATCTGTTAGTCTCAGTTATGAGTAAATAGTTAATCTCCCAATATAAACAAAACGCTATGAAGGTATAAAATACATTTTATAGTAACATTACGAACAATACATTATATATAAAAAAAATTACCAGCAATACTTTGTTATATTACTAACAATACATATTTATAGTAAAACTACCAACAATACACATGTAAAGCAAACTGACCCGAATTCCTTTTATAGTAGAATAAACACGACATTTTATCTGTAGTTCAAGGCATTTAATTGCGTTCAAAATATATTTAGTTGAATCCGTAAGGTAGTATTCAAAATATTTAGATTTCGGCATTAAATAACCCATAAAGGCTGATATGCAGCTAACCAAATTCATTCGACCAACCACCCAACCAACCAAATAATGATATTGAAAAGGAAATAGTACGAAGTTAAGGACACAAGCACTGTGAAAATTTAAACTCTGCACTTCCATTTCCGCGCCGACAGCCATTAACTTCTCTCTTTATTTTTAATCGTTCATCTGATTACGCAAGCTTGAAGAAATAGCTTCATTTTTCTCACGCGATTATTACCTTCTGTGTATCCAATGAAATTTAAATCTTCTTTCCGTGTCATGTATCACCGAGATTTCTGTTTTTACTGACTGTTGTCTTCAAGCCATGCCTCTGACTTTTTTCTTTATCTTTTGAGGAAACTTTTTTGTTTCTGTGGTGATCTTTGGAGAAATACTCAGAACAGTTCCGGAAAAGTATTCTGTGCCATACTGAAACACCTTACAAATGCACGGCCAAATTTCTCTGATGCCTGTTACTGAAGTACTCAGTTAATTTCTACAGTTATTTGATATGGCCATCCTCAATGTGTAAATCCGATCTTGGATTGTATTTTTTTTACTAAGCAATTATTCATTGTTTTTACAGTTTCTTTATTTTTGACTTCATAGACAAGCTCATTGTTATAGTAATTTACCCACGCACGCAGGGACTCTCCCAGCTATAAATAGGAGCAGGTACTGCCTTTTGGAGAGGGAAGTTTCCAGCAGTCAGCTCTGACAATCGGACCGAACATTCTTGCTGTAACACACTAGTTTGTATATGTTTGTATTACTGTTCCTGTTAATATAGTTGTTTAACTGAATTGTATCTTTATTTCTGGCCCTAACAAATCGACAACACTCATTTAATTCAGAAGACAGAAAAATGAAAATGTATCGGATCGCTATTCAAGGGTGTCATTTACGTAGATAATTTTACGCTCGCCGATAGGTTTCCAAGCCCCTTAGTGTCAATCCCCTTGCTGCGCAGTTTAAGCAAATCCGCTGAGAAAGCACATATTACTCGTATCTCATTTTGTTTTAGTTTAATCACTAATTTTATTCTCTGTTCAAATTTTTTAATCTTTATCACCCCAAGCAAGGCATTGATGTCACTAAACCACGAGGGGTTACAGGTTGTGGAGAAATTAGGAACGGAAACAATTATGAGTAGAAAGAGAAGACGATAAACAGTAGATAGTGATTGGCATTGCACTAAATTCTTTGCAGATTAAAGTTGGCTGAAAAGCATGGAACCGGAAGGGAGTTCCATAAGCGAGAAATGCGAGAGAAGAAATTGCTAGCATAGAATTTACGGCTACGTCTAGCCAGCTTAATTGTAAATTGGTGAGATCCCTACGCCAGTCTGACGTTGCGCTTAAATTCAGAACGTCTAAGTACCATAGCGAAGAGCTCGCCTGAACAATTGCGATGAAAGAATTTATGGACAATATATAGAGAAGCAAGCTTAAAGCGCTAGGAAAGTCACTAGAGCCGAACCGCCAGATCAAGCCCAATAATATTGCCGATTCTTCTTTGCATTTGAAAGTTCAGTTCAAAGTAAATAACAGGAAACATATGTGGCAGCAATATTCTAAGCATAGACGAATGGCAGTCTTATAGATATGCAAGATAGATTCTGTAGAGCAAATTTTCTCTCTCGACTCAGTGAATGAACTTTCTTAGCAGCTGACCTAGCAATTGTTTCAATATATAGTCTTTCCCCTACATGTCAGACGAGGACATTAGCTCGAGAAGTCGCAACGAATCACTTTCCTGGAGGATAGCATCAGCCATTCCTGATGGAAGTCAGAGAGAAGTGGCTCAGATAATTAATGGAGAAAAGTTTAGTTTTGGTGTTGTTAAAATTAAGAAGCCATATTTGCCCCGGTTAACGACGGACTTGGGGTCGTTTTGGACAGATTTATTTTATTTTCAGTAACCTGAAAAATTCAGGTGTCGATTAATGTTGCCAATATCTCTATTACGTTTTCAGCTGGCTTATTGCTTTGTTCTTCATTTTGACCCGTGTGGACCGATCCTCACATTGATTTAAAACTCGTCGTGTCAAGGCATATGCAATGTAGTTTTTTTTCTGTTCTGCCTGTATTCGAATGTTGTGGCATGTTTACATTTTCTTTTAATCATAGCGTTGTTCCCTTTTCGGATTTTGTACTCGTGAAGTACACCTTTTTTTTTTCATGCTTACTGCGCAAGTATTCTGCATTTTTTCTAACTCTGTACATTTTATATTAAATGACTTTTATTTTGATTAATAGTATTTCTGATGTATTTATTTATGCGCAACTATTCTGCGTTATCGTTATATATTGGCGTTATCTGTGGTCAAGGATTTCGGGCATTTTCTTGCATTTCTTTTCTGGGAAATGACATTTTTATGGCAGTATCACAAATGATTACTTTCAGGTTTTCAACTTTGAATGCAAGGCTTGATCAAAATTTCCATATCTTTGATTCACTTCCATTGCATACTTTTGCAACTAGAATCTTTGTGAAAACTGTCGTACTGCACTTAAAATATTTAAATGTTTTTTTTTTATTGTCATTTTCTAAGTTTTCTATTTATTTTGCATAGGAGTGAGCGGACATGTCACACACATCCAGTGCTTGGATATATATTAGAGTACAAATGTTGATACTTTCATAGTTTTTGTTATCATTTGCCGGGCAAAGCGATTGAAACGTTAAAATAACAAAGACGCGGGCATTAGGCCGACTGTATATAACTCTTCCTCAAGTCTACTGAGATGCATTTTTAATAAGTTATTGTTAATTTGAAAGTATTTAACAGCAAATTCATCAAAGAAAAACTATAATCATCAACAATATAGGTTTGTCATATTTCGAATAAAATTCCATATTGTATAACGCTATCAATTATTGTTTTTTAATGATGTTCACGTGTTTCTTGGCCCAATGGCTGCTCAAGGTACTCGGTTACTAGAGACGATGGTTGTGAAAGCGGTAAGTGTAAGGGGTGCAATTTATTTGTATATGTGTGAAGCATAACGATTGACCCTAGACTTGATGAGGTTAAGATGATAATGGCCAGGAAAGCATCCGCCTGCAATTCTGTTCCACAAACCAACAGTTCTTGGGAAGAATCTCTCAGATTGGAATATATCTTTTACAATATGAATATGACTAGAATGTAGGCGGTTCCCCTGAAAGCATGCGTCGTGGGTGTGTGTTTATAGTTGAGGGGACTAAGAGTTTAGTTCATTCGAACATTTTCCATGGCGGGGTTGCAAAGTTTCATCTGTGAAAAGGAGTTGTAAGTTGCAACACAATTCATCAACCACAAGGCCGCGTAGATGCTTTTAGACGATATGAAAAGTGAATAATGTGCAGCTCTAACCCATATATGGCAGTGGTCCTCCATTTTGCGGCCTTATCAGGCTCTTTTAAAGTAGGGTGTATCAAGAAGGGACAGATATTTCGCAGAACCTGTTCAAGGGGACAAATTATTTTTCTAACATGTTTAACTATGGATCGTATATATGCGTTCCACTCGAACTACCGTTCAAAGACAGAGGCAGACCGAAAAAAAAGCTTGTTCCTTGCCGAAGACGGAAATACATGGGCCGATCAGATCAGTTGTAATGGAACCTTAAATTTTGAATTGTTCATACAAAGAATTTTGCGTGAGGTTAAATGACGATAACGTCATTTCCAACCATATATATTACTCTTGCCTTCAAATTAACACTTCATTATTCATATAACCCCAATTTAATGTCATAAAGTTAATATCCCGTTTTAATCGCTTTAATTTGATGTACTTTATACTGAATAGTATTCTTTTCAAGTAGATACTACGAACTGTTGATTTTTACTCCATTCGTTCCTTCTCTCATTTGGATATATATATATATATATATATATATATATATATATATATATTAATATTATTATTAGTAGTAGTAGAAAAAGTAGTAGTCTTATAAGTATAAGACACTATACCCGTTCGGAAAACCTTTCGTGTCTTGATTTGCAAATAATCAAACCAATACCAAAAGGAAAAAAGATATAAATAATGAAAAAAAAAAAACAAGAACATGTAAGTTAGCCGAAAATAATCGTCTAGCATCAAAGTCCAAGGTCCAAAGAAAAAGACCCCGATACGAGTACGCAAAAAAAAAGTGCTCAATACAGTGAGTAGAGTAGACCTAGAGAGCCAGACAAACCTACCACGGTTTCACCTAAATGGATCGTCAGGGAAGGCCGGCCTCCGCTGACGATCCGTTTAGATGAAACCGTGGTAGGTTTGTCTGGCCCTCTAGGTCTAACTAATATATATATATATATATATATATATATATATATATATATATATATATATATATACAATTCGCTGTAGGCCACTAAGATGTATAATTACATGCAGATGTATCTGTGTTCTCACGACTGTGGTGTTCGAGCATAAATGATGCATTCAGGCTTTGGATATACTACGATAAATATAGAATCATTTCTTTGTTGAAATTATGTAGATTTTTAATTTAAATTAACCTTGTATTCTAACATTTAATTAGCCGTGTGGTTTAGTTTTAGTGCAACGCAACTACATTGAATCAATAGCCACATTTACGGCAAGGAAAATTGATTCCCTGTGTTGTGCCAGAAAGTTTTTCTCGTTTGAGTCCATTTTGCACATTAACAAATCTACCATTTAGCCGTGCTTCGAATACTGTTAACGTAAACGGCCTGGCGTTTCTGCTATTCATCTCGAAGTTCGAGATCACCTACAAAGAAGGATCTGCAACGTAATCGATCAACTTCACTTTCGCACAGATCTGATGAAACTTCCCTGTTTTTTTTTCCCCTACAAATATATTCATGGCAACTGCTCTGGCCAACTTCTTTCCATGGTGCCCCGACTGCATGGATTTAAGCGTGCTAATACATTGTAACCGCCACTTCTATTCCAGGAGTTTCTTTTCTCTCTCTTCCCGCCAGTGGAACCCTTTTCCCTTTGCTTGCATCCCTGAAAAGATCAATCTTCAAAACTTTAAATGCAATGTCAATCGCCATCTTCTGTGGTCTTAAACTCCTTTCAACTTTTATCCTTTTCCAAACGCTCCACACCACGCAGTTTTTACTCTCACTTTCACTCTCGAAACATCTGCGTATTAGTGGCATTCCCGCCTTGCTTGTGGTGAAATGCTTTAAAAATAAAAATAAAATGTTAACAGAGCACACTTGATATTTCTATTTTTCTTCCTACATATCAAACGTAAGCGATGAATCGTCGGAAGAAGATACCGACTTCACGTGTTATGAAGACATTTAATTCTTCCCTCGCAGAACTCCCAGGAAACGATTGCACAAGTTATTGACGTATATAACCGAAAGTATCGTTCGAAAGTCATATTTGTTTTCAGAATATTATCTGAAATTCGAAGATGAAAAATGTTATCTATTCTTTGAATTATTCAGACTAATTTGTTTTATTGTTTTGTAGCCCATTATTTTGTTTGTAATGTTTATCGACCTATATTATGTGCTTTTCATCTTCTATGGTGAATTTATTCATGAGCATATTAAAAGGAAAGAATTTATTATCGCAAGCAAAGTGCTGACATTACTCAATATTTTGATGCATGGCTCTTCTTTGGTTTTAATGCGAAGAGTAGTGTAAGATGCACATCAATGGATATTGGTTAAGTTTCCGACATAATTCGGTGTGTATTATCCTCTAATATCCAAGACTATAATCTTTGAAAATTGCTGTTTTCTCTCACAAAATGTCAATTGATGAGTACTTAGTCGTCTCTAAAGTTTACTAAGAATAAGCTTAGCCTTGTACAGGGCTACAATCATAGAATAGCCGTGATATTAGAATATAGATGCTTGTGAAATCATCCCAGAAAGAGCTTCATAAAAACATTGCCAGAACAGATTGTGTGACGTGTATTTTCTCACGAATTTGTTTACATTAATAGGAAAAAATTAACATCGAAGTGAATTTTTTTTTTCGTGTGATTAATTTCGTTTTTTCGGACTTCATAGGACCAAAGTGACGTTTATGTTTATGTAACTGCATATACAGACAAAGGAGATAGGGCACTGAAATTTTAAACATTTAAATTTAAATTATAAATGGGGGGTGTTCCTATTGTGTAACCAAATTCATTTATTTTAATTAATTTATGTTTTTATCACTGATGTGCCTGTATTTTTGTCTATCGTTCCCTCTCTCTTTCTCAAAAACATAAAGTTCAAAATGTATAGAAAATCTTTGATTGGCTGTTAGAGATTCTGGGAATACGCTACGTAGGTTGAAAATTAGTATTCACTTGCTATTAGACTAAGACTCCCCTGCGGGCAAGACTAAAACCGACCTCTACCTATCACATTATTCACCTTAGACATTCTTTTTATTTCTTGCACACAGTGTCTCTTCTTTTTATGACATTCAATCCTACGTAACCTAAATTGTGTTAAGCTAAGTCCTCTGGTAGACAAGTGGTGTAATCCCGCAGACAATGCGACATTCTTCAGGATTTTTTCCTATCCACTTGTCTATGATTCTGAACATTCCAAATCTACATTCGGCAATTTTAAAACGTCAAAAAAATCTTGCTTACCATAATGACTGCACATAATTTTCAAAATGACTAATTAGTCGAAAGTACTAGAGTATGAAAAGAAAAAAGCATGAATTTTAGAATTATTTAGATTTATTCATAACGTCAATATCGGTGTACGACATTGTATTGTTAAGATATAATAAAGTTGAATATACGGAATTGTTGGTGTAATTTAATAAAATCATTTTTGTGTATAAACACACACACACACACACACACACACACACACACACATATATATATATATATATATATATATATATATATATATATATATATATATATAAATTAAAATTTGTCGGATATTTTAAACGTGTCTTTTATTTTTTGCTTTTTTTTTCCAATTTTTGGCGCATGGTGATCAGTTGTGGATAAACTGTACAAAGTTATATTTTGTTTTTGTTCAAGTACTTCCGACTTCCGTAGTCATTATGAAGAACGGATGTGTTGTCTGTGTGGTAGTTAGAATTCCTTTGTTTGCATTTTGGGATTCTTTTGTAAGCTATACGTTTGAAATGGTGAAGCGTAACGCCTTGTGTTATGGCTAGAGGGAATGAGGCCGCGTCAAACGTTTGCGAATCTTTTATTGTTTGGATGACTACTTGCTGCATAAATGTACCCCACCCCCTCTCTCTGCACGCATATATATATATATATATATATATATATATATATATATATATATAACGTTAATTGTATCATCGGATCCTAATATAGCTATTGCCGAATTGTCAAGGAGGTGACAACTTCATAATATCTGCCTGTAGAAAGGATCCCAGCTGTCTATTAAGCTAATCACTGTGATGAAATTGGATACACGAAAGCGTTTTGACCTCATCAATAGCTGCAATGACGCAGTAGCATGTCCTTGTGACATCGTTTTTGAATAAATTACTCTTGCTCAATTAGTAATCACGCCACTTTCTGAGTTCTCTCGCAGAAAGATTAATGAAAATTTATACAGCATAGATGGCAGTCAGTTATTGTTGAAAATCAGATTGTGTGTAAGAGATAAATTCCTCCAATAGCAACAATGATATCGTCACCTCTCTTCTGCCTTATAGGAGGTATATCTGCCGAATCTTGTATTATCTGATTCAGTGTTTACAGCATGGATTAGCTATCCATCCCTACAGAGTGACATGTTCTGAAACATGCAGCCCGCCACATTATATATATATGTATGTATATATATATATATATATATATATGTGTGTGTGTGTGTGCGTGTGTGTGTGTGTGTGTGTGTGTGTGTGTATGTGTAATGTGAATGTGCGCGCTTGCAAAAAGTCATTTAAATTGCATTAAAGTTGTTTGGTCATGAAGTGATCTTGCTTTTCGCCTTTTTTAAGCATTTCACCCTAAGCAAGAAGAGAGTGCCACTAGCATGCAAGGAGTTTAACAGAGTGGGGAGCAACAGTAGGGGGCGTGATAGAGGAAAGAATGAAGAGAAGGATGGGGAATTGGATTAAGGCATCTGAAGATGTCGATTGACATTGCATTTGAATAATTGAAGATTATAGCTATCAGGGAAGCAAGTAAGCGGAAGAGAGTTCCACAGACGGGAAGTGCGAGGCATGAAGCTATTGGAGTAGAGAAGACGGTTACATTTAAATTACGACAGAGAAAGCTGGGACTGATATTCTAACCTAGTGAGCGAATGTCTAAAACGTGACGGAGAAATGTCAATGTTAACTTTCAGTGCAATGTAAATGTGTAGGCAACCCTTTTATATACACACACGATAAAACCGGAATGACATAACGACCGAAACGTTTTAACAAATTTGAGGATAATAGGTAGACTATAAATTATGATAATCCTCATCCCAGTCTATTTCTCTGTTTATATTACTGAGATGAGGTATTGTAACTATTCACATTGTACGGACTGCAGTCCTCGTATTTGTTGTCATATTCCGATTGGAATTTCATAGTTCTAGTTCCATCTCTCGTGCCTCTTCGAGATATTTCTGTCAGTTTCAGTTATTTCTCTTCAGTAACTCAAATCTCCAGGTTTTTATTCATCTCTGCTCTGGCCAGGTACTGAACTCGCAACTCTTTGGTTGAAGTCACTGGATTTTTTCAACCAATACATTTATTCATTGGACCGTGTGTCATTGGTATATTTCTGCTTATACGTCAGCTTTGGTTTCTGTGAATTTCTCGTGTTTTATGAGACTTCTTGACTTTCCTTTTGGTCCTCTCACCACTTTCCATTTTACTTTTTTTATTTTCACAGCAGCAATCTGTCAGCGAAAATTATTATTCATAGCCTGAAGTTAAAATCTATCCTCCAAGAGTCTCATTTGAATTAATCGTAATATTTGGTATGTGTGGCCAGCTACGCGTAAAATTAATTCATGTTCTACGTTTGTTGGCTATTGCCAGGCTAAATATAGTTAAGGTATCACAATTAAATATGAAATCCATTTCAAAGTAATGTTGTTTAATGAAAGCGGTGTAAACTCAAAGTAGAGAAGAGAAAAAAACATCAAGCTGCTATTAAATTCGGTTCAATCATAATTTATGTTCTTTGTATTATTTCTCTATTCATATTTAAAACTCAACATCAAAAACTCAGTATGAACTCTGACAATTAATGCACACGATCGGATTTTATTAATAAATTCAGTGTTTTCACAAATATATCGTTATTAAATAACCGCTGTGTAAAATGTAAAAAGTTATATTCCTGTGTGCAATATATAAACTTCGTTGTAGCTAATACTAGATATCATTAATAAAATGTCGAATGTTAATTATGCGAGTAATTTGTAACAGAGATATTTAGTTATGCATAAATGAAAACAAAATAATATTAGCTGTTTCGTTACCAGGAGACATTTGGCATATATATATATATATATATATATATATATATATATATAATATAAAAGGGTCAAACAGTAATATTCCATGGATATAATTTATTATTTCGAATCGTAATCAAAATCGATTTCTTTTTGAATTTGTAGGTATGATGAATTGGATCGTTATTACGATTCAAAAGTAATAATTTATAACCAGGGAATATTAGTGTTTGAGCCTTTTATGTTATATTCTTGCCTATCTGGACATTGAGCTCTACCTGGATTCTATTCTATTGGAAATATATATATATATATATATATATATATATATATATATATATATATATATATATATATATATATATATGTGTGTGTATATATATATATATATATACAAAATAGAGATAATATCTGCTTGTAGTAAGGATCCCAGCTTACGTCACAGTTTTCAGTGTTGCTGAAAATCCATTTTGTGTATTAAGCTAATCACTGGGATGAAATTGGATACACAAAAACGTTTTGAACTCGTCTATGGCTGCACTGACACAGTCGCATATGCTTGTGACATCGTTTTTGAATAAATAACTCTTGTTCAATTAGTAATCACGCCATTTTCTGAGTTCTCTCGCAGAAATATTAATGAAGATCTAATGCATAGTTGGCAATCAGTGTTTGTTGAAAAGCAGATTGTGTGAGGGAGAAATTCCTCCATTAGTGATATCGTCACCTCGCTTCTGTCTTACATTTTGTAGGAGGTATTTCTGCAGGACCTTTTATTATCTGAGTGAGTGTTTACAGCATGGATTAGCTATCCCTCTCAAGAGATTGACATGTTTAGAAACAAACAGCCTGCAATATATATATATATATATATATATATATATATATATATATATATATATATTAAAAAGAGAGAAAAGTTTTTGGTTGTAATGTGGAGTTTTGAAAAAAATATTACGCTTTACTTTCCATAAGTTTGCTACACGTGTTTCTGATCTCGCGACCGTCATCAGGCAAAGGATTGAGATTTCCACATATTAAAAATAATTAGTTATTTTCGCGGGTGTTTTTCGATGTTAAATATTCTCGATATGAGACATTCTCTTTTTCTGTGTTAGTGACCCAAATGTCTTTCTTGAAGAGTTCTTCGTGAAGGGTTATAAATCAATTAAGATTGGTCCGAGAGACGGAGTAGTTGTCGGCATTCTTATCTTTTAATGACCCCTGTGTCTTCTTAGATCAATTTCCATTTTCGTGTGTTTTTGTCAGCATGCGTGTATATATGTGTATATCCCCTCTCCATACATCCACACACTAACTACGAGGAATCAGTGAACGCATCTCTACACACTAACCCTAACACACACACACACATATACATATATATATATATATATATATATATATATATATATATATATATATATATATGGGGGGTTGCTAAAAGTTATTTAAATTCTACTAAAGATGTTTGGTCATAAATTGATCTTGGATTTTTTTTTTTTTTAATCATTTCCACCCCAAACATTGACCAAGCAGCCAGTACTACTGTAGAAAAATATTCCGTATATTTGAATAAATGAAAATAAGAAAACTACAAGAATTACCATAAAAGGACTGAAGGAAACTGAAAAGTAAAAGCACTAAACATCAGTTGCATAAGACAGAATGCATGGTTGTCAGTAAAATGAACAAACCCATATGCAAATTACAAGACACCAAATACAAACCATTACAAGAATATAAATATATTGTAAGCGTTTTAATAAATGAAGGAATGCGTGCCACTAAATCCAGAAGACGCATCAAGATAGCAAAAGATTCCTTCCAAAATATAAGCATGGTATTAAAATCATGAATATATCGTTAGAAATAAAGAAAATATTACTGAAATCCTACGCAATATTAATTCACTTATACGACAGTGAAAGCAGCGGTTTCACCTTATACATAAAGAGACTTGAAGCAACAGAAATATGGCTCAACATAATGATGCACAGAATACCATGGACCGAATATGTGAGGAATGAAGTTTTACAGAAAATGAAAGCAAAAACCATACATACATATCATCAAAAAGATACAGGTGATGGAACTTTTGGAGGAGACGCTTATACTTATTTTCGTCTACCGACCTGAATATTTGAGAAATCAACGTTTAAGTATTTAAGAGAAAAAAATGACGGATTAATAAATAAAAAGTTAATCCGCTTTTTTTTTTTTACAGATTTCTTTGTTTACGTTAGGTTACGAAACTGAGACGATATCTTTGAATCTGAAAAATGTGTTTATTGACAGTATTCAACTATGCTAGGTTATCGAGGTACTCTGCAGCCGAGATGTCAAAGCTTGTCAGATTTAATGATTTCATAGGACAATACATGTGCGAATCCTGCCGGAGAGCTCATATTTTTTTTCCAATGAGACTTCTCGAATATTCAGGCCGGTGAACGAAAATTAATGTGATATTTAATTAAAAAGAAATGGATCGTCTACTGGAATACCTGTATCCACTAAAATAGCGTTTGAGTAAAAAATATATCGGATTAATAAATGAAAAAAAGTATATATCGTCTAATATATATATATATATATATATATATATATATATATATATATATATAGGTGTTGGACAAAATAATTGGAACAGGTGAAAATTCAACTCCTATATTTTAAAGACCGATTATATTAAGAACTTTAACTAAAACTTCGTAATTTCAGGTTATATCTATTGTAAATACGTTTATTTATCTAATTTAGTGTCTTTGGCTTATTTATTTTTAGAATTTAATAAAATTTAAGCTAAATGCGTGACCTCTCTGAGTTCGAAAATGGGCAAATTGTTGGAGCTCACATGGCAGGAGCCTCGATCACTAAGGTTGCTGAACTGTTTGGTTTTTCAAGAGCTACCATATCAAGAATTATGACGCAATTCGAGAAACAGGGCAAAACCTCTAGCAACTGTAGCAAGTCGGCCAGACTTGCAAACTTACTGACCGGGTCAGACGTGCATTTAAACACAATGTTGCAAAACAAATCATCGGACTACTGCGGCCAAAGTGACTGCTGAGTTGAATAATCATCTGAATAGTCCAGTTTCTACTAAAACTGTACGTCATGACCTCCATAAGACTGGATATCATGGAAGAGCTGCAGTAAGGTAACCTCTTCTCTTCACTCGTAACATTCAGAAGAGGTTTAAGTGGTGCAGAGATCACAATGCCTGGTCTGCAGACTAATGGAAGCAAGTCATATTCTGAGACTAGTCCAGTTTTTCTCTTTTCCCAATTTCAGGGCGAGTTTATGTGTAGAGGCAGCCCAAAGAAGCTTACACCCTTCTTCTAACAGTGAAGCATGGAGGTGGATCAATGATAGTTTGGGCTACCATATGATGGCAATTAATGGTCCAATAGTTGCCCTACATGCTAGAATCAACCGCAAAGATTATCTGAACATTTTGAGAGATCATGTTCATCCAAGGGCCCAGAATTTACTTTCTGATGGTGGCTGCATCTTCCAAGACGATAATTCCCCAATACATACTGCTCAAGTAGTTAAGAATTGGTATGAAGACCATGAAACTGAGCTAGAACACATGGAGTAGGTTCCCCAATCTCCAGATACCAATATTATTGAACATTTGTGGTACATTTTGGAGCGAAAAATTAGGAGCCGCTATCCTCCACCGTCTCAAAGAGCTGGAGCAGGCGTTAATGGAAGAATGGCTGAAAATTCCTCTGGATGAAGTCAGGAAGCTGTATGATTACATTCCTAGATGTATTAAAGCTGTATGTGAGGCTAAAGGAGGACCATCTCCATATTAAATAATTTTTCTTTGAATTTAACAATTGTTTCAATTATTTTGTCCAACCCCTATATATATATATATATATATATATATATATATATATATATGGCGAGAGAAAGAGGATAATAGGATATTGCGTTCAAGTATGAAACATTGTCGCCGAACTTTTTATGTTTCTCATTCATGAAAGAGAGAGAGAGAGAGAGAAAAAATGTATTAAAATATAAATGTATTCAATCAGATTATTTCTCAAAATCTGAAATATATACAAAGCTATGTTAGGTGGTCCGGAAGAGCACCTTGGTGTGTCTGATATCTTGAAAACAAACCTTCATACATATAGATGTTTTAGTTTTGTTTGTGTTTTCATTAATGTTGTCTTCACATAACTAACATCTTCCCATTATGTGGCAGTTATTGCTGCCGCATACTGTATGTTAAAAATCTAAACTGTAAAAAATTGAAACTAAACAGCCAATCTAGTACTACGCTTAAATTCATGAAGTCGAAGTAACGAAATGGAAACTTCATCAGAATAATAATAAAATAGATATCGAAAAAAAATGTTCTTGATTTCTACGGAAATTTTAAACTTTCAACGAACTTACAGAGTTATCGTATTGTCAAGTTTCAAAGGATATATTTAACATCAAATTAGAGGAAATATTTTACATTCAATCTTCCTATCTCTGTAGTTTCCACTCTTAAGCTTTGCTGAGATTTGATATGTATTATTGTTCTTATTTCCGATTTGTTTTATATTTACCTGCAAGAATTTATACTTTATATTTTAGCAATAATATGTCACTCATAATAAAATTTATCAAAGCAACTTTAAAACTATTGAAAATTGAGGTGACATGTTTTGGTTCTTTGCGTTCCCCGACATATCAAAAGCGTTCGCCAAAACTATTCACTAATCATAACGCACTTTGCTATATTGGCCGCCATTTTTTAAAGATAAAAAAAGGAATAACAGTTTAATAATGCTGAAAAACTAACCAAAACATTTCCTTTGAATATATATAATATTGAACAAGGAACATGAAAGTACACATGACAGGGAACTGTTATTATTTATTAAAAAAAAATTGCCGAATATTTACTTTGTTTAAAATAGTACAAGTATGATACAAGGCTAACAGTTTTGAAGGATATCTTTAGTTTTACGCTCTCTCATTAAATTCGTTCTTTCTATTTTGTTTCTCGCTGATTCTTCATTTTCTAGTTTACAATATTTTGCATTAATCTCAAACTATCATAAACAATCATCAAAATGGCACATTGTTTCCATAAAAACAGTAACTTTAACAACACTAGATTCGTGTATGCCAGGGTGTTGACGGCGGACTTGGAAAGAAAATAGTCATCCTTTGTAGATGGGGTTGTGAAGGAAAGGGAGATGAAAAGACTAATCCTTAACGATCACAAAATAGAATAGTCATCAAAAAGAGACAGATAAGATTTGGTGACCTCATTCAAGTAGGTAGACAAATTTATATTTATATTTTAGTAACAGACAATGGAAATCTAATACAGAAAATGCAACGTAAGATCGAAAATAGCTTTTCACTAAATTATGAAGTTAAAAAAAAACATAGGAACATTTCGTTACAAACAAGAGTATCATTGTAACCTATCCCACTAATTTTTTATCGTCATCGAGGATAAACAGCCGCTTCTCTTTTTTGTGCCATGTTCTTCCAGGACGTAGATTATCATGGCTCTCCACATCCCTCTGTCCGTTGCAGCTCTCAATAAGTTTCTTCCCTCTGCTTACTCCCACAGACTACGTTCTGTCATCCACTTGCTCAACCCCACCAGGTATGTCACGCATTGTTTTCCCTTGTCTCTCTTTCTTGTATTCAACTCATGAGTATCAGGTTCTCCAGGCCCGCCTTGCTCATTATGCTTCCCAGAGACTTCAGCTGCCTCTTCTTGATGTTAATTTTAAGCCTTCTCCTTGTTTGAAACCTCTCGGAGATATCATCGTTGCTCATACGCTCGGTCCATGGTATCATTAGCATCCTTCTGTAGAACCACATCTCCGTCGCCTCGAGTGTCTTCTTCATCTTTGAGGAAATTGTCGAACATTCGTTGCCGTGAGATGGACAGATGTCACGTAACAGCTCAGTCTTATTTTATTTTGTTACCAAAGAAATCCTCCTTTCTCGCAATACTCTGCCTAGTTTTTGGAATGTGCCCGTGTCCATCCCAGTACGTCTACGGATCTCCGTGTCGCACTTAACGTATCTGTCAAAACGCTTTTCAGATATTTAAACTTCCGCGTCTCCTTCATTCTAGTGTTTCCGACCTGTTAATCGGATTTAGGGTTCAACTAACCTAATTAAGTGTTAGCATTAGCTGCTAATGAAAATGTATCAGATCCAAGAACTTTTAAACTACCAGTATCCATCCATCCTATCACTAGATTTAGTTAAGTTACTCATGCCCTAAGTCGTCTATGGTTCCAATACACTCCACGAGGACAACTTGGACAACCTAAGAGTAATAATGTGATTCTCTTAACTAAAACTACGTGTATATGGTTAGACAGTTGAACCGAATGCAGGCACCCTTTTTAACTGTTCAAGTGAATTCAATTCTTATTTCGAAATTTATCGAGTAAATTTAATTTGTCGAGAAATAAAGACCGCACTCCAATGACACGCTAAAAATATATGCCTCGAATTTATCCCAAAGCAGTCTGTCCGACAAATGAAAGTAAACACTTTCTGGTTGTGACTGACGTTATAATACAAACGAGACGAAATACATTTCCCTTCATTTTCGGCATCTAGCACTCGCAGCTCGCCTAAACGATGTGCATAGACAAGATAATAGATTGAAATCAAATAGATCATCATTGGCTCTAGAGATAACAAAATACAAGCATTTATGTTAAGAAATCGCCAAGATGAGAAGAATATTTATTTTAATATTTTACGGTAGTGATATTTCCATAAATTATTTTCACCTATGTTTAGATAATTCTATGTTATACAGAGAAACAATACCGTAATTACAGAAAGCTATAAGACGTAACTGGTGAAATGGAATCTATTTCAAATTTCAGGTTAATGTTTAAATCGATTCGTGTTATGGAAACGAATAAAATCACTTTAAAATCTTGGCTTATATGAGGCTTACTGAATTAGACAGTGCAGCAGAAATGCTTCTCGCATAAGGATAAGACAAGCTAGATGAAGACACTATTGGTATTTCTATCAGATATATGTCGGAGTTATTTCTGCCGCAACCTGTATAAGGTTAACAGATAAAAATAAAAGGAAGAAATGTAAAACAAAACACTCGAGGTAAACTAATGAAAATATTTTCAGATTTCTGATTTTTTTTTTTACTTGTTTCTCAACTGGGTAGAAAATTATTTTCCTTTTGTGTGTGTTTTGTTTTGTGTCGTGTCGTTATTTGTTTTGTTTTTTTTTAGTTTTTTACTGTCTTTGTTTTTTGCTGTTTTGGTTTCTTTTTGCTGTCCTGGTTTCTTTTTGTCGAGTGTTTTTGTTTTTTGTCGTCATGTTGTCTTGTGTCGTGATGCAGGCATTTTGAATCATGTATATACTTTGTATAAGACATAACTATATAAGCGACAAATTTGATTTCTCAGTTCTCCTTAAGATGAACCGCAAGCTTCAACTTGTCAGCTTCCAATTGGGTAATGAAAAGAAAATACATGCGATGCTAATGTTACTAATCTCCAACCGCCAACGAATCGAAGAGGGAGCAAGTGTTTTGAAATTGTACTGTGACAGTATTTAGGTTCTTTCCCGCACGGAAGTACACACACGCACAAAACCAAACTCTCAGGTTTCTGCATGTTTTGAGCAAAACATCGATCACTGTCTAATAATCCATGCCACAACCTACATTAAGATGGTAAACGTGTAAGACGGGCATTGGATCTGAGAGCTGGTCTTACAAGAAAACTGATGCTAAAAGTTTTAAGATATATTTATAAAGGACTCTTGATGAGATATTCAAACGACCTTTTGAAATCTCGAGACTAAAATGATGGTATTACGAATATTATTATTAATATAATTGTTACTAAAATATGAGTATATGTAAGGCTGTTACTTCCAAAAACCTAATCTGAAACTCTTTTATACAGATTTGAGGTCAATTCATCAACGTCATATATATATATGAGCTATCGATGAGGGATATATATATATATATATATATATATATATATATATATATATATATATATAATAGCTCTGTTGTATTACATCGAGCACTGTTTTATCACCGGCACTATATATGTATATATATATATATATATATATATATATATATATATATAAAAGTGAGCATAGAAGTCAACACTTAGAGGCGACAGTCTGTTTCATGCTAGATGCAATCATCGGGCCACGATGATTGCATCTAGCATGAAACAGACTGTCGCCTCTAAGTGTTGACTTCTATGCTCACTTTTATATTTACACATGCTCTATCTCTGATATTGAGAACTTTATCCCATAAATATAGCACACTCTAAGACTATATTTTCTCCATATATATATATATATATATATATATATATATATATATATACACATACAGATATACAGTTTTATTATTCGTGGTCATCATTAGAGGTTTTATCGTGAGTGTGAGTGATGAATCTTTTGTTTTATTTCACCTATTTCTCCCAGCTTTTGCTTAATTAATAAATCTCTTATATCTTTATCTTAAACGAAAACAAACACAAATCTCACTATCTAAAATATTTTTAGTCTTTAAATAATTTACAATGGGCTGATAAGTCATAGAAAACGGATCAATCAAATCATGTTTTAGTTTATCAGAGAATATTTTGCTCGTATAAGTTGTGACTGTATTTTTGTTCTTTGTGACTATTGGCTCATGCATTATAATTTTAATACTCAACTTTACCCACTTTAAAACTAAAGATCCACTAATGGTAGAAAGTTACTCATTGAGGTAATAGGAAGTAAAGATTTTGGTTAGGTCGATAGATAACCCATGATCCACGACTGGAAGCGCTCAACTTGGAGTTTTCCGGAAAGTATCTACGCCTGAATCCATTCGCTAAGGGAAAGATCTTGTGGAAATATTTTTTTTTTGTTTAGATTTCCTATACGGTGGAATGAGTGTAATTCGACACTCTGGAAGTAGCATAGCGTGTACAATTTGTAATGGTCTGAATTGGTGGAACAAATTAATGGGGCTAATCGGATCACTTTCCATTGAAATTGCGATAGAGTTGTCATAAGCTGGCGACGTTCAAACTGAGCTAAGGAAACGGAACATTTTACCAGCATTTTTAGCAATCGATATATGTGGTCTACTTGATCTCTGAACTATATCGAAACTCACTTGATGTTAATAAGAAGGAAGGCCACAGAAAATTAGGTTATTTGAATTAGATATCTCCCATACCTACCAAACACAGCATAACAAAAATGTTTGCAAATACATTGCTGAGTGCATTGCTATTTTTGAAGATATTAAAACCTAAGGGGTTATAGGGTGTGGCGGAATTAGAAAAGACGTTGATAATGAGTAGAAAGAGAAAAGAGTAATCAGAAGGACAGTAGATAGCCATTGACATTGCATTTATTCTTTTTTCAGATTAAAGTTGGCTGGAAAGAATGGAGCCGGAACGGAGTTCCACAAGCAAGAATTGCGAGAAAAGAAACCGTCAGCATAGAACTTACGGCTACATCTAGCCAGCTCAACATTTAACTCACTTAATTCTTGCAAACCCACAGCTCCAGCTATGCCCCATTTTTTCATCATATAGATTAGTATGCATATTCTGTTATATGTTAGATAATTCCTCCTAAATAGATCGCTTAATTGTTAAAAGATAACGAAAGTTCTGTGTAAACCTTTAGTTGGCAATTTACTTCGTATTATAAATTATAATAGTGAATTCCAAAAAAAATTGTTCACAATGAACATTCGAAAATTCGACAAACATTATTGATCCACGTAACTTCTTTGTCAATTATGTTTGTTTTTTCGTCAAACAAATATAAACATAACTTCAAGGGAAAATAATTTGTTTGTCTCTCGCCAAATAGCAGCTGCAAATTAATTCGAGGTGTCAGCATAAAGACAGGAACGATTCAGAACTATTTTATGAGATGACAATAACGGAGCAACATATTATCTCTTTAATTACGAATCGCCTCTCATATTCCTGTGCCCATAAACATCTTCTTTCTCACTGTTTGTTTCACATAAAAAAATAATCTTGCAAACAGAAGCGTCTGTCTCCGCTTGATATCTAATTCGTTAATCTTGTAAATAATTATTGGTGAATTTGAAGGAACTAGACATTTAAGAGTTTGGAAAAAAGTAAGAGTTTTGTAATGACTATTTCAGAAACGTACAGAAAAAATGAAGACCTAGTAGTTTATCTCCTACAAAAGGCAGCGGCGGAGAGTGAGAAGATTTAGCAGAAACTACAGGAAGACATAATGCATGGTCATCAGTAAGATGAGCCCGAAATGCCATTTTGAAGGTCGGGGACACTACAATCATATAAACGCGGAAGTTTAAATATCTGGGAAGCGTCTTGACAGAGGACGGTAAGTGCCACACTGATAACCGGTAAGTGCCACACTGATAACCTTGGGAAGGCCACGGACACATTCCAAAAGCTGGGCAAACTACTGCGAGACAGGAGGATTTCTTTGGTAACAAAGAATAGAATACTGAGCTGTTATGTGATATCTGTCCTTTTTTACGGCTGCAAATATCGGACGATTTCGTCGGAAATGAAGAGTCGACTCGAGGCAACAGATGCTAAGGATATCATGGACCGAGCGTGTGAGCAACGATGAGGTCTTGGAGAGGATGCAAACAATGAGGAAACGTATACTTAACATAAGGCAGATGAAATTTCTGGGACACTTAACAAGAAACGTGGACCAGGAGAATCTGATACTCACAGGTCGAATAGAGGCGAAAAGAAATAAAGAAAAACAACGCATGATATACCTGGTGGGATTAAGCAAGTAGATGACAGAATGTGGTCTGGGGAATTTGAAAGAGGCACAAAACTTACTGAGGGATAGTCGGAACTGGAGAGTCAGGTTTGCCTACGTCCTGAAAGGACACGGCACGTAAAAAGAAAGAAAAGTAGTCGTTACTATTTCGTCGAATGCACCCGCATTTGACTACAAGGTGTACGTTATATTCAATCAACATCGTATATTTAGTACTTTACTCAACTGTTACATATGAGGAAAATAAAGTTAGCGTGGATTTGCTTTCATCGGAAATTGCCTCATACGTTGAATACTGAGATATAAAATGGGGATCGTTTTTGTTAATTCAACCGACATAATGTAGTTATTCATCGCAAATATTAACTCAGTCTAAGAAATTTTAAATTTTAGATCAATGTCTGTTAGTTTTTTTGTTTTTTTTATTAAATCTTTGGCACTCATTTGAAATCGAAATTTGTTTAGATTGCAATGAAGTTGCCAAATATAACAGCCTCCACATTATTGGACACAATCCGAAGCTGTATTTTACCTGGGACTACGAGTTTGTCGGATAGTTGGAGAGGATCAGTGAAGGATTATCCCAATTATAGTCAACTGACTGCGAACCAAAGTGTGAATTTCGTTGACCCAGAAAGATCATCTTATATGCAAACAACCTGGCGGAATTCCAAAATGAAGACTAAGTATATAAGGCAAAAAAATATTATTGTATTTTTGTTTGAATTTCAGTAAATAAAAAATTATTTTCATTTTGGGGTGAATTAATAATCTGGGGTGCATTAGGAGAAAAGATCATCGAATCGACATATCGTGGAATAGTATATCATTTAACCAATTGCGGTGAAGGACACGTATCTCTATAAAACGTATGTCAGTTTGCGCAATTCATGGAGATCATACGGGGACAAAATTAACCGGAATTTTAAATTTATTTTCAGTAATCCTTTTGTTTCAATCTACAATACACACGTCTTGTGGCTCTCTCTATAGAAATCTTCATTTTCTTGGAATTGCCACAATTTAGTTATTTGCCAGCCAAAGCTAGAGTTCTAATTCAACCCTATTATTTAAACCATATCTGTGCGGAAGAAGAGAAAGAAGAGCGTTTGATATGAAGTTTTATTTCTTCGATCCAATTAGAAATATTGTTGGAGATTTTGAAAAGTCACTTTCCAAGGAAGATGTAAAGAATGCGCTGCTCTACATTTTTTTAGAATAAGAGATTTATTTAGTAGAGAATACAAACTGCAAAGGCTAACATGGAAATAGTGTGAATAATCAACAGAGCAGATTAGGTCCAGATTCTAACAGTGTTTGATGATTAAAATTTCTATACCGATAAGTTAGATTACTGTCATATTCCCTACATTACACAACTATTTCTGTGTCCTGACGGATAATCTTTCTCGTCAGAATCCATCTTGTATATTGTACTGCTTGATGTCGAAATGAGATTTTCTTTCGGCATGAGACTATGAATAAATATTTATCGAGTCTCTCTTTGATCACCTAGATAGATTGTCCTTGTTTTGCTGTGTTTTTGTTTTGGTTTGTTAGTTTGCTTGGTTTGCTTTCGCTTGGTTCGGTTTGCTTTTGCTTGGTTCGGTTTGCTTTTGTTTGGTTTGGATTGCTTTTGTTTGTACACCTCCGAAATCATCGAACCCGTATTTATCTCCATGTCGCGCTATTGTCACATAATATTAACGAAAGGAAAACAATCCAGAAAAATAGTATATGAATAGGCAATTGTTGTTCAGAGGAAAATTAACTTACAATGTTCAAAATTGACAAGCATTTTTGACGTGTTGTGAAGAATAAAAAACTATAGAAATCGGCATATTTTTAGCTCTTAAAGAACTCTCTGTAATATTAAATCACATTCGATATTTGTTTACCTACATGCACAGGTAAGTAAGTATATAATACGCATACACTGCCTACATATACACCACACAAACAGGTGCCATCCTAAATTTTCAGGAACAAGTTCTATAAAGGTAGGTAATATTTAGGAGCTATTTCTACTTATGATATTTTTAATTTGAGAATGGAAACGAATCAAATTTATAGTATAAAAAAAAGAATTACACCATTTTGATAATAGAAAACATTTATATTTCCTGATTGAAATTCTCTTCTCATATTTCTGTTCAGAAGTATGATGAGTTTTTACTGCCGTTAGCAGTATTACGGTTTCTTAGCGACATTAGAACAGATTCACTGGAGAAACAAAAATCCAATGGAAGACGTATCAAATTTATTTCTAGAATATTGGTCACATTTTTAACTATCAGACGGCAGGGAGCTTGTGTCTATTAGAGTTTGACCTAGAACATCAGCTATTAGTACAAAAGATTATTTTCGATTAATCCAACAACAGAATAGCTATTCTTTTATAATTTGAAGAATCGGTTCGGACGAACCAGTAGTAGGGCATAATTTTATAATATATATATATATATATATATATATATATATATATATATATATACACGAGGGTCATTCAATAAATAAGGTGAATGTTTCGGTATAAGGACTTCTAATACAGATAGAAGCTTACTTTTTTATTTTTGTTTGTTTTACTTCTTTTTCACATGGATTTAATTTCTTTTGCAGATTAAAAAAAAAACTTTGAGAGTTTTGGCGATTAACTAAGATGGCCGACCAAGAAGCATGCTTCAGGTTTGAACAGCGGTCAGTTATCAAGTTTTTGGCTGCTGGAGGGTGAAAACCAGTTGAAATTCGTAGGAGAATGTCAACTGTGTATGGTGCCACATGTTTCAGCCAAAATCACGTCTACAAGTGTGCTAAATTGTTTAAAGATGGACAGAGCAGTGTTGTGGATGAAGACCGGCCTGGGAGGCCTACAGAAGTGAGGTCTCCTGAGGTGATCGAATCAGTCAATGACCTCATTCAGTCTGACAGATGTGTGACAGTGGATGACATTGCAAGGACTTTGAGCTTATCTGTTGGGACAAACGCAGGGGTCATCAGTCAGAAGGAGTCATCTTGCATCATGACAACGCAAGGCCTCACACAGCAGCCCAAACGGTGCAGACCATCAACGAGCTGGGCTGGGAAGTGCTCCCTCATCCCCCTTCCAGCCCACGCCTTGCCCCTTCAGACCATCACCTGTTTGGTCCCTTGAAAGCTTTCACGAGAGGCACGAAGTTTAAAGGTGGCGATGAAGTCAAAAGTGTTGTGAGCGACTGGCTGAGACATCAGTCCAAAATCTTTTACGCTGAGGGAATACGGAAGTTTGTACACAGATGGGAAAAGTGTGTGACAGTGCTGGGAGACTACGTTGAAAAATATTTAAAAAGTAAGCTTTTATCTGTATTAGAAGTCCTTATACCGAAAAATTCACCTTATTTATTGAATAACCCTCGGATTTACATATATATATATATATATATATATATATATATATATATATACATATATATATATATATATATATATATATATATATATATATATATAATTACTATATACTTTATTTTAGTGGGTACAAGTATTTGAGTTGTTAGCACTGTTCTGTTTTTTAAACAGTGAAATTAATAACAAATCGTAGAGGTCGAAATGTCTGACTAAGGCTGGATGTTATTAATTTATATAAGAAAATAAGCAAAAAAAAAAAACAGATATCAGATGAAACACGTACACCCATCTAAAAATTGATTTTAAATTTTATTAAAGAGAGAAGAGTGAATGAAAATGTGCATCATTCATTATTTTATGCATGTTTCGTTAAATATGACGGATAAATAGTGATTTGCACGTATTTGATTTCATTTTTTCTAATGTCTTTTGTCATTACGTTTATTTCCCGGGAGGCTCTTGGTTAATAATTGAGACAGTTTCAGGATTTAAAGTAATATTCTGGGTAAGGAGGATTGTTAATATATTTTCCTATACATCGTTGATGTTTAATATACTTTACTATTTATCTGTCTATATATCTGATATGAGGTATTTAAACTATTTATATCGTTCGAACTCTTGTCATCTTTATTATATTCACGACGTTTCTTGGTAGAAGGTTGAAACGTTCTGAATAAAGCAATAAAGATGACAACCGTTTGAACAATGTAAATAGTGTAAATACTTTGCTATGTGTTTTCTATGCATTTTTTCCTTAAGTGCATTCTTTTTATCAAAACACACTCCATATTTCAGACCCCCTCGTGATTTTAAGCGTGTTTGTTTTTAGTTAATTATATTCTTTTTTTTTATCTTTTTTACAAATTGAAACATTTTTACAACTAGTTATTTTGCACACTCGATAAATAGTGTAAGGTACAATAAGAATGAAATACAAATATACAAACATATGCCTAACGGGCAGATATATTACACAGAAATAAAAATATATATTTCCATTGAGAGAGAGATTCGTGTTTAATCTTGTTCAGTATTCTCGTTTAAAAGGATAGGCTACACGCAAAACTATTTCAAATTCTTGTCTTCAGCTTGAAAACCGACCATTTAATTATTTCATCCAGAAAAATAAATCTTTGTGCTCACACCATCTTTCTGAGACACACACACACACACACACACATATATATATATATATATATATATATATATAAATTAACTGATTTAAAATGTTTTTCGCTACACAGTAATAACCATGTTTCAAAAATGGAAGGTAAAAGCTTCGAATTTAAATTAAATTCGAAGCATTTAGCTTCCATTTTTGAAACATGGTTATTACTGTGTAGCGAAAAACATTTTAAATCAGTTAATTTATAATATTAATGCTTTGTAAATTTACATTGAGCACTATTATGTAAAAATAAAAATATCTATAAGAACACCGGATTATATATATATATATATATATATATATATATATATATATATATATATATATATATATATATATATATATATATATATATATATATATAGAGAGAGAGAGAGATATGACATTCATATGAACAAATACATTCATGGTTTTGAAGTCCACAAACAAATATTTTTTTTATGTCTTTTCATTCCTCAGTAAATGATATTGCGGAGCTTTTAGGTATTATATGTTCAGCCAAAACAAAATAAATACAACCTAAAAGACACATTTCAAATATAACTGTTACAGGAGCCAAGATTGATAAAAAAAACTAAAACAAAAACATTACAAACTAGGAAGAAAGAATAAAGGAATGAGTGAATGAAATTAAAAGCGAAAACGAATAAGTCTTTTAATTTAAAATGGTGGTTATTTTTTTTTAAACTTGAGAGTCTAGCATTAACACGTCTGGCAGACCAGTTGCTGGGAAACATAAAAATAACAGTGAAGTAAAATCGGAGAAAATCATCGGCTCTGAAACAAAAACCTTCACAAACGTTTCCAACAAATCACTCAATATTTCCTTTCAAATGATTATTTGGCTTACCGGCAGATGACGTCAGCAAGTTTTTTTTTTCTTTTTGTCGCTGTCGTTAAGGAGGTTGAATTCACCTCCTCTTTTATTCGAGCAATTTATCTCTAAAAGTTGAAATGTTTTCTGCTTTCTTGCTTTCATCGTCTGCACGCCAAAATTGATTCAAAATAAATTCACTCTAAGAAGTGAATTTTCAGAATTTTTTTAGAGTAATTTCCCCGCTGCCATATATTTTTTTATATCATAAAAGCTGTAGTCTGTTAGACCAGAATAAATGCGTCCTCTATTCTTTGAAAACCTAATTCGAAAATATATGTATATATCGTGCTATTTATCCATACCTCTCTTATACACAAACATACACACACACACACATATATTTCTCTGATAGAAAAATAGAAGGGAAAGAGAATGTCAGTTTCTTGTTCGTTGACTTTCATGTGTATAAACCTATATGCTCACACGCATGCAAATTAATGTTTTGTCTATTATTTAAATACGTGTTTCAGTTCATGTTTTACTTGGTGTATATCCAAAATTGAGATTTAAAATAAGCACGTAGGCAGTCTACCACTTTTTACAATCTATGTATATAGATTATTTTTCTATAATCACAGAACACGTGTTTTATACGTCTGTATATATATATATATATATAATGTGTGTTGGGTATTTTGCCAGCAATCTCTTTGTAATAAAGTTTACGTTCAACAAGACATACAAAGTGTAGTTGTTTACTATTATAATTGTTTTTCGTGTATGCGTACACGAGTTTTTTTTTTGTTTTTTTTTTAGGACTTCATGTGAAAATCGGCTAAAGATTTGTTGCCTCTGAACACTGGCTCACCATTTATTAATGCAATGTAATAGACTTAATTGAAAATAACGGAAACTTCAGCTGAAAGGGTTCGTATTCATTAACATCTGGGACGATTTTGATATTTATTTAGCCCCCTCCCCCACCAAGAAAAATGTGCAACATTGGAAACAAAAATCAACGATAGTAACTTTGCAGTCCTGTTCAATGAATATATATATATATATATATATATATATATATATATATATATATATATATATATATATATATATGAACACATGTAGCCCGGAATGCGATTTACAGGTGTGCTACGCTAAACTCAAGCAGTTGCTTAAATTTAAATATCTGTGAAGAGTTCTGACAGAGGACGGTAAGGGCGACGCTTTGATCCGAAGACGTATAGGGATGGCCAAAGACGTATTCCAAAATCTAGGCAGAAATACGAAATAGGAGGATTTTGCTGATAGCGACAAGAATGTCTCCTCAAAGATGAAGATTCGAGGCGACTGAATTATGGATTTACAGAAGGATTCTAAGGATACCAGGGACCTAACGATGAGGCTTTTGAGAGGATGCAAACAAGGAGGAAGCTTATACTTATCAGGGACGCGTAATGAGAAAGATGTGCTTGGAAAATCTGATACTCAAATGGCGGATACCGGGAAAGAGAGACAAGGGAAATCAACGCGTGACATACCTAGCGGTTTTAAGTAAGGGGATGACGGAACAGGCTTTGGGAGAAATAGCAAAAGGAAAAAACATATTGAGAGCTACAATGGATATGGGGAAGTGCAGAGTCATGATCAACTAAGTCCTGAAGGGACACGACACGTAAAACTAGTTGGTGAAAGTAGAGCTTTTTTTGTTGCACAAATCACATTGCAAGAACAATTTTAACTCTTCTGCCTGAGCTCCCGAGTCAAAATTGGCAAATAATTGGTATATAATGTTTCACGGCAGATATAAAAATAACTACAAGTATGTACCCACCGATCAACTGGGGCTAGGCATTACGTCTTTTTTTCTCTACTATCGGTAAAACGGTTGTCAAGGTTCAAAGGGTTAATGATGTAAAAAACTTCATTCTTACAAATATTTTACCTGTAATAAAAGGCCCAAAATATTGGATCTCAGCAGAATTAATGTAATATTAAGCAACTGCTTCAAAAAAGTGTGTAATATTTTCTTTCATTTCATTATCATACTAGCAGCATGGCCCGGCGTTGCCCGTGCTCGATTCAAAAATCGTACGACTCATACAGCAATCGTAATCACTTGAATTAAAATATTTTGCTCTTCCTTGCCTTTAAAGGAGTGCCCTTTGCCGTGCTGATGTTGCTACATGCCTTACTTTTTGCCTGTCTCAAACTGCGAATTTTTTCTAAGCTCTATACTAAACATTAAATCTGTTACGAAAAAAGAACTAAACAAAATGAACACAAAACGATCAGCTTCAAAAAAGGACTCGTAACTGGAAAAAAACGAATGAAAAAAGAATGTTAACAACAAATACTGCACAAAACCTTCACCACTATAATCAAATCGCATGTTCTGGTGTCGGGCTGTCAGTATCCTAGGAACTGATCAGTTTGACCTTCATACGTCAAATTCGACAGGAGAGTCAAGTATATATATATATATATATATATATATATATATATATATATATATATATATATGTATATATATATATATATATATATATATATATATATATATACGCCCATCCAGATATACCAGTGCATATATAGATGCCCTCTTTCGCCCAAAAACACACACATATCATGGAGGCTTCTATTTTTATGTATATCTTTACACACATTCACACACACCACTATTTACCTATACCTATGTACACATATATGTGTCACGCTTATATAGAATCGTACACACGAGCACAGACAATATATATATACATTAGTTTTCTTTTTTAGTTTAGCGTGGTGCGCCGTTTTTCTGGATAGTATGGTATGGTTAGGGATGCCTGGTTTGTTGTTTGCTTACATGTACATATATACGCACATATAAAATATTAGAAACTTAAAATATTAGAAACTTAATATGCGGACTTCGTATTTTTTGGCCAATTAGTGAAGCACAAGAAATTAAGACGCCTACAAATAAATCTTACTAACTTCAGTAGATACTAACAACTTGTTTTTGATAATTCTGTACAAAGAAAGCTACACATTACATTAGGGGTGTCTTGAACATAATTGGATAGAACATGTCACGTGGAGTATGTCTACGACGTCCGCGCAGTTGAACTCCAAATGACCTGGAAATGGGCCAAGGGTCTGCTTACAGTATGTATTCCTGCGCAAATCTCATATTCGGAGCCGACCTATTGCGATAAAAACGGCTAGCCTGGAACATGAACCATCAGTATAAAGAGTTAGCGAAGTACAATCAGTGAACGTAAGCAGCCTCGATCAACAGTATATACACACAGGTTATCATGACAACGCGCAGGTAGAGATGATTTCTCAAATTCGCGACGAGTAAGTCCCAACTTCCCTCATTCTGTTCTCTTTAAAATTACTGTTATCGTAAACAGTCAGTCAGCAGTCACACACGTTTTTTTAGCGTTTGCATCACAGACATACACATACATTGGTGTGGCATACCACTTGATTTCCTTATTTGCACAAAACTCTTTCGAAATTTGCAGGCTCATTTGCAACAAAATCCTTCCGAACAATCTACTATTGGTATCTTCATGGAAGAACATACATGCATCTAAGTATATGTATTTGTCTTTACAAATGGTACTGTCATATTTAGCTTGGTCTTCATTTTCTGGCAAGATCGTTTCTTCGTGTTCTTATAATTTTTTGTATTTGTGAACACTAGGATTTTATTCGTTCACATAAAATCACTGTAGATACACTCCTCAAAATGAATGAAACAGTTCTTCAATTGCCAAATATATATTCATTCTAATTGCTTAATATATCCACGATCAGTCATGACAATCTAATGTAATATCAAATTTATTTTTCGTTCATTTTCATCCACTGTTCATTTACATTGAATATTTTAATGTCGTCAGATCTCTTCTTCATATTCATCAATCTGACCAGGTTCTTGTGGCATATTTAATGTAGTGATATCTTTCTGTAATAAAACGATAATAATCTTTGTAACTAATTGTGTAAAATTAAAGATTTTCTAATTTGTTTTGAACCGAATCATAACTTATTCTGTTACATTTCTATTGATTTATTACCATTACATTTATTAACCTTTGGTTTATTTAATGCAATATAATTTTCTTATCTTTTCAATCTCGTTCTTAACTGGGTTCATTAAACACAAGTGTGCTTGATTTTAAAAATAGGCACACACTCATATATGAAATATTTATTAAGAATTATAACAAAATCATTATGAACCGCTACATAAATTCTTGCATTTATGTAGAGGTTCATAACATGTTTATTTTTGGTTGTTATAATTGTTTATAAATATTATAATTATTATTAAGCTCTATTCTGTATTAAGCACATTTTAAAATATGTTTGAACATTGGTAGTAACCCACCTTACTTTTGGAGATATATATATATATATGTATGTATATATATATATATATATATATATATATATATATATATATATATATATATATACACATTAGAAAATTGAACGACAATTGTTGATGCCGCCTGGGAAGTGACGGAACAATTAATTTTGTTGAAGAAACCTTGAGTAGATGTGCTGTATAACAACATTCAGATTTGTGAAAATTTTATATTGGTATTAATCAGGTATACATTAATATGCGTGCGCTATATTTTATACTATATCATATGCGTAACATTTAATTTAAGTATACGTTTGCTTCTCTGTGAAATTTATATATATATATATATATATATATATATATATATATATATATATATATATATATATATATATATATGCACTTGGAGCTATTTGATATTTAAATATATAACCAATTATGACCTTGCGTGCTTTCATGAAATTGAATCTATTTCCTTGCATTACTCGCATATGAATTGTAGGAGGTAAAGGAAAGATAAGCATATATCAAATGTATACATCTTTAATTTACAGGAAACACACACACACACACACACACACACACACACACACGCACACATATATATATATATATATATATATATATATATATATATATATATATATTGTGTGTGTGTGCGTGAGAGAATAAATGTCATTCCCAAGAAATTTGCCTCCAATCTAAATCGCGGATATGTTTCCATTTTAACTTGGCCCAATCTACCTGATTTCTCGCCTCCTGAACCGATATTATAGAATTTTCTTTTCTAATTTTGTGTAAGACGTAAAAAAACATTTGAACGCGATAAAAGTCTCTAAATTGATTTTTTCGCAAAAAAAAATATAATAAAACACTATTTAATATTACATATTGACCTCACTCGCACAGCCATCTCTCGAAATTTAAATGTTTTTTAAAACTGAACGTTTTAGGTTATTTTTTTCCGATGGAAAACTCTCAATGAATAGTTTTTTTAATTGTTGAGATACGTGGTCAGATAAAGACACAGGGTATTTTTCATTCCGCAGCAAATATTACCGTGTGCAATTTCAACTGCACAAGCTGAAGCATGAAATAAAAAACAAACCGTATTGTTGTTTTTAGACGAGTAGAAATTATTATTTTTTCCCTTATGAAATATCTTATTTTGGTGAATTTCACAAATTACATTTAATCAACATGCACTTCCCTTTAGTGAATGTTGACTTCTATAATTTTTCCGAAGTATTTCTGTGCTCTGTAGCACATTTTAAAAACAGAAAAAAAATCTCTTCAACGTTTGCCTTGATAAACTGTTCAAATGCTTCGAGTACTTCTCCGCTATGGCAACACTTTCCATTGTGTGCATACGTCAATACCTTTAAATAATTGACCATTTCTGAGAGATTTCGGATGAAAAAGAAAGATGCTCCAGAATTTCATAATCGCGGTCGGACTACTTTTAAACGTGGAAACGTGAACGCCCAGAGCGTGCAATTTCATAGAGCAGAATTGCGTCATGCTACATAATGAATGCTTTCATCTCTTAAACGAAATATCAGAAATCATCTGAGTATAGTTCTGACATTAACAATACCGTTGCCGAATTCCAAGCCAGTGTATCGTTGAGCTTTGGCTTAATTTCTAGTAATATTAAATTAAAATATCCTTGCTTGTTACAACAGGCGAAGGCTTGTTCAAAACTGCATACACTACAGTAATAGTAAGAACTCTGACGTCTCGAATCGAAGGGAATGGTTAGAAACCCTCGGGTTTGGAATACTGACTGCAATATGTTTATCTGTTTAAATTTAAATATAAAATGAAACCACGTACATGGACAATAAGATAGCAACGGAACTGTGATGATGCTATACCTGTCTGTGTTGTTACTGAGATTGGCCACAATGTAAGGTTTGGTAGTTGGTTATCCTGTTTGTATGCCTCCTATCTCCCTCCAACTCATTTTCTCCAAGAAACTATGATACGACTACTGTGTAGCTCCCAGGTAGGCACGGTGGAGTAATGGATAACGGCTCGGATTAAGGTATCGGATAGCCGAGTTCGAAATCCAGTCGAATCCATACATTCACTTACGTGCTAATACCCTTGGGAAAGGTATTATTCCTCTCCCCCCCACTAAATATGGGTAAATAGCAGGACATACCGTGTTCTATAGCCTTTTGATGGCAACTGGTCTACTGCTGGAAAATCTGCCTCGTCAGACATGTATCGAATGATACATGATCGGCATTGGCGCATAACTGGCTGTAGCTTCAAGCGAGAGAATTATAAAAATTATCGACGTTCATCGACAAGGGTGAGCTGGGGTCTGGTGTATTACCGATAAACCGTCGAGAACACACAACACATTTTTATGCGGCTACAAATATTATTTCTTTCATGGAAAGATTCATCTGAAGGCAACATATCAAAGAGATTAGTAAGAAATAAGGAAAAATCATGTTTTATGTTAATAAACTTTTGTGATTTCCTTTTTCTGAAATGTAAGAAAGCAAAATTCGATATATCATATGAGGCAGTTTATGTTTGGTTTGGATTCAAATGTTACCGGCAATTTCATGTTGAAAATCGTGTTTCAATCATTTTCCCTGACGATTATATTTCTAAGCATTTCACAAGTTATATAAGTCAAGTTTTTAAAACAGTCTAATAAAAACAACTTAGTAATATAGAGCATAACATTAATTTTGAATTCTTAGATCAAATTTTGTATAAACACAGTGGATTGATCGTATTCTGTTGTTTCCCCACAGTAGCCATTGGAAAACGTTAGAGGTCCGTATTAAATCTCATTTTAGGGTTAATAGTTTAAATCAGGTCTAAATTGTGGTTCTTTTATGCCAGAAATCCAAAGTACAATTTAATATTTCTTATTATGTGTTCGTAATTTAACATCATGAACTTCGGCAATAAATAATAAAATAATTACCGTATATATGTGTATGAAGCGACTTCATGTATAGTGAGACCCTAATGATTTTTCAGTTTTTTTTTTGTTTCTTTCTTTTTGCTTCTTTGTTGGTGGTGTTGTTTTCCCGTTCGTAGTGTCGTTTTCCCGTTGGTGATGGTGTTTTGCCGTTGGTGGTGTTTCGGTGGTGTTGGTCTTGTAGTTGTTTGGTGGTGGTTTGTTTTACCATTAATTTTAAAACCTCTAGAAAATTACATGTCTTTAGAAGAACAGGTGACCGAAAATACACGATTAAAAAATAAATGTTTATTGCGACACCCTTTCTTTTTTTTTTTTCATTAAAAAATTGTCGTAGGTCCCGTACTATAAGACATGTATATACGGTAAAACACACATCGCAACTGATGAACGTTTGCTTTCAGAATTACATAGGAAATAATTCTAACACTACTTTGCGTCGTACACTCGATATTTTTATTAGATTAAATTTCCCATTGTCGACGTATGTACAATAAAAGCTTAAATATAAATATGTGGGGATATAAATCCTATAGCCATATTGAAACAAACAATCCAACGGATAAATTCGTAGTGTTAAATCGTTTATGCGTCCCCTGCTGTAATTGCACTGTGTTTAAGGAGCGTCAAACTTTACAATATCAAAGTTATATGAAGTGTTCACGCCCGATCCATTATAAATTAATAATTTCTATAGTTATACTTCAATTCAATAATAATAGAGAATTTGTTGATGTAGCTTTGGTGCTGTATATCAAGATAATAGATATATATTTTGTGTTAAAGATTTACGTTTGCCTTTTCTTTCGTCTCAAGTTTTTTCCAATTTAAAGAAGCATCACCATAACCGAATTAGAATCAGTGTCCTTCTCTGGATCCACTTCCGTATTTGGAGCTATAGCAGACGAATAAAAGTTTAAAAGAGAAAATTGAAGGTTAATTAAACGAGCAAAATGTGTTTTCTAAAGCTAAACTGAAAAACTAGAACATTTCTATAGACTCAAAAAAAAAGACTAATAACTCATTAAACATGAATCCTCCTATATGAAAAAGAGCGAGGGGAATTGAGCAAAGAGAGACTTGGTTCTAAAGAAGAATTTTGAAAATAGCATAAAAGGAACATAGTAGCAAGGAGGGAGATTTATGGAAATGAAAAGTACACTTTAATTACAAACAGAAATAGACAGTGTACAATTTGGAGAAACTTTGACATTCACATGAAATTGAAGACAAGAGGTGCAGTGTGTAACATTGTCTGTGAAATAGAAGAGAATAGGTAAACGATTTGGAAAATATAACCAAACTAAGAAAAAAAAAAAAAAAACACAGTGTAAGAAACGTATCGTATTTCTGAAATATCACATATTTGAAAGGGTCATTTGACGGGCGCAAGACCGGCAAGAAAATGAAAATAAAAGACCAGGATGTGACAGTGAATTTTCATTGGACCGTCAATTGAGTGAATCAGTAATTAAAGAAAATGCGAGATTTCTTGATTTATTTTTTTTAACTGCTCCTCCCGACAAATTTTGTGAGTCATTTTTTTGACTTAGTAGTAAAACAATGTTCAGCAAGGACTCTTATACAGTGTAACCCGGATATAAGATAGTTGTCGGGGCTGGAGAATAAGTATCTTATATCCGGGTTTCTCTTATATCCGGGTTTGGTCTATAATATATACATTTGCACAGGCTCTAATTTGGGACCAGAGAAAATCTCTCTTATATCCGAGTTTCTCTTATATCCGGGTCTCTTATATCCGGGTTACACTGTATTGATCACACGGAAACAGTTCACCTGGTGAAAAGTATTCTTTTGCAGTTCAGTTAGACATTTGTACAGTAACACCAACTTCATAACGACCGTAGTTTCCCAGCAACCACATATGACATTATGGTAACGGGGTAAGAGAGAAACAGCGAGAAAAGTATTTAACGCGATAGTGTAAATGGATAGCGGAACATGAATTGAGAAGTAGTATAATAGGATAAAAATTGCTTCGACCACTGAACAATATAAAGTTATGGGAAGGTATGATTTCCTACGCACTAACGGGAGAATTAATTTAGAAATACAGTTGCGGCCAAAATGTTCAGAACGGCATTGTTTTCGTTTTAGGTATCAGTATCAATGTTGTTTTATATTCTATAATTTTCACAGACAATAAATACGATATTAATTGTTACTGTCTGAGATTTTGGTGTAATTTGATAACTTTTGTATTATCCTCTCAAATTACACCAAAATCACAGAAAATAACAAATAATATCGTATTTATTGTCTGTGAAAATTATAGAATATAAAACAACTTTGATAAAAAAAATTATACCTCCTTTTCTGACGAAAAAAATGCCGATTTGAATATTTTGGCCGCAACTGTAGATGAATATATATAAATTTCGTTTACATTATTGCTTAGCTGCTGTTTCTTAACACACATAGGGCTACAACACATTGAAACACCGGTTTCCGTGCGTTCACGAAAGGTAAGAAACGTCGAGCCTTGTCAATATATATACATATACATATATATATATATATATAGAGAGAGAGAGAGAGAAGAGAAAAGAGAAACTGCAAACGTTTTTGGTTATAATGTGGATTTTTAAAAAATGTGTTTTGTATTTTATTTTCGCTATTTTGGCTAACGTGTAATTAACCTCGTAGAACTTTAGCCAACATACAATACAGGAGGTCACAAAATGCAACAAAAAAGATGTCGGGTTTGTTGTATCATTATAGAAAGAAAGCCCTACACTTTTGAAAACTCCACAGGGATCTTCACAATGAATTTTAAACTGCAGCTCCAAAAATGGGATTTATGCACTCAAGTGCACAAACTGAAACAAGTCCTATATAGGTATCAGCTTTTTCTTTAAGTTAGATTTTGTTAGCGGGTCGTACTGACAACCCCTCATGTATATTCGTACTTTTTTATACCTGTCTGTATTTCTGAGATGATTTATTGTAACTATTTACATCGTTCCTACTGACGTCCTCATCTTTATTGCCATATCATCGACGCTTCGGCCGTTGTACGCTCCGACTTCTCTTCTTCGTATGTTATATTTTTAGTCCACGGGGATTGATTGTTTTAATCCCACTTTCCATGTATTTTTTGGATATCTTATATTTAGTTAATTCCTTTCAGTAACACAACACTTCGACATTTTTTTTATTTTGTAGTGAGTATTGAACTCGGTACTGTTTGGGTCAATTCACTTTTAGGCTTGCTAAACAAACGCCTTTATCCACTGATAAATGTCGTAGCGTAAAACCTCCGAAACGTCCTGAATATGACAATAAGGATGAGAACAACAGTCTTAACGGTGTATATAGTGTAAACTGGTTTCATACTTATACTCCAGATAGTGTTGCATATTCTACGAGACAATCGTACAAGCAATGGTGTGCCTTAAATGACTTCTAAAAAAATAACTCGATTCTTTAACAGTATAATTGCATTTTGGCATGGAAATGGGCTAAAACGTATTCAGAAGTCTCTCGAATCTTTTGAATGTTATTAACTCTTTAAGGAATTTCACCCGAGTGGTTTCTCGAAATCTGACCGGTGATCAAAAAATCCCATTTCATTCCGAACAACCCATAAAAAGAACCCAAAGCTTTACAGCACTTCCTCATAGATTACATCGGAATTTACAATTTCTGCTAAGTTTTCTTTAAAGAAACAGGGCTGTCTCCAAAGAACTGGTGTATATATACCTGTGTGCCTGTGCTAATTTATTGTAAATACCTTGACAGGGTTTGTGAAGTTTTATGCATACGTTAACTGGATGCATATAGATACTGTGAGTGGAATTCCTGTTTGTGTGTATTTTTTCAATTCGTATTGATACACAATCATAAAGAACCACACATACAAAGACACACACACACATCTCTCTCTCTCTCTCTCTCATATATATATATATATATATATGTGTGTGTGTGTGTGTGTGTGTGTATATATATATATATATATATATATATATATAGAGAGAGAGAGAGAGAGAGATTAAAATAAACTATATTCATGAGAGAAAAGTTAAATTTGTGGAAACAAAGACAGTTTAGTAATTATACTGAATAAATTATGGTTTATTGTGTTTCAAATAATTTAAAAAAATATATTACTCGCATTAATAAAATATATATGTCATGTAACGTTGTTAAGTGAGTGATTCCATGGACTGTAATTGAGAGCAAGCTAGACTCATGGATTATAACAATAACTTTTGAATTATAGGTTCATAATTTTACAAGGCCCAGGTGCTACTCGAGTTAGATGCTTACGTGTGGAAGCCATCTGTGTGTATAGGAATAGAATATTACCGTTAAACTTAGCATTGAACAAGTTGGTTATAGTGATCAGGGAAACATCCAGTTGGAAGTCGTTTCCTCAGGGAAGTAGTTCGCTGGAAAAAGCTTCTCTAGTGGAACTTGCTTCTCACCGATGGAATACGGATGGGACATGTGGGTGGTTTGCTACTATATAAGATGAATGATGTGTTCTTACCGTCATGGTTTGCTTCAGCGTGACCAGGGAATGTAGATCGTCAGAGCATTTTCCATGGATGTAGCGATAGAGCAGTGAGATGTTTACCACATCCTGCATGTGAGAGAGAGAGAGAGAGATATTGATTGATTGATTGATTGATTGAGAGAGATTGATTGATTTAGAGATAGAGAGATTGAGATTGAATGAATGGTGGACAATAATTCGTCTACTACGTGGTTATCAGTGACGCTTTTGAACACTTTCAAGGCCAGAGAATGGGGTCTGGGTAACTCCCGATCAAATATAACAGTACTACTCCATTTTGTACCTAATCTGGCTCTTGCAAATGTGGATGATAGCAGGTATAACAGATTTAATTTTGGATAATAAACAGTTTTTTCATCAGGATTGGAAAAAGTGAAATCCAAATATAACCAAATAGTACTAATAATTTGATAACATTCGCTCTCAGATAAGTATTTTATTTATTCGTCTTTCATCATTATTTCATTATTTATTCTTCTCAACTTGGGCATTTTAGAACGGTATAATAGTTATCGACTAGCAGATATGAAACCGAGTGAATATATATATATATATATATATATATATATATATATATATATATATATATATATATAATCGAGTGATAGACAATTACCAATTGCATTAATTAAAAAAACACAAACATTTTCGCGTGAATTTAACTAAACTAGTCTGAATAATGTTTGGCTTCTTATACACACTCTTTGTATCAGAAAATCTGATTTTAAAAAAATATATCGGATTGGTTCTATACAATGAAAAATACAATACAAATAAAGTTGACATTTATTTCCTTGGTCTTAGATGTCTTCTGAATCTAAACGCTTTATTCAGAGTCTCTGGGTCTGCACTTTTGGGATTGCGAGCAAATTCTTTGTCGGATTCTCTTGAATTCACTCCATATTTTGAAATTATTGTTCCTTACAAGTAGGATATGATTTTTGAAATGGAAAATGTCACAAGGGGACGAGATCTTTAGAGTATAGTGGTTGCGGACTTGGAGAAAATTGTTTTGGGCCCAAAACTGCTGTACAAGTAAATGGTCACCCATGGATATTCCGTGGTGTGATAAGACCTACACGCTCTACAAACTTTACTTCGAAGAACTGCTTTACACTGTTTATTTTTTCTCCGTTATCACAGCAGCATCAGTCCCAGGAGTTATTGATCGCTTTTGCGTGTATATATATATATATATATATATATATATATATATATATATATATATATATATATATATATATATATATATATACCAGGGGATAGGCGAACTTGTTTACTCCATTTTGGGAAGGAGGTGAAGATAAATTCAGTGTTGAGGAGTTTAGATGTATAGGTTTCAAGTAGACATTAGAATGAACCGGTAGCCCAATCCTAAAGAGGGAATATGGGTTAAATCTTTCCGCGTGTTCAAATACCGGAGATGTGTGTGAACTGGATGATATGTAAGCCTATCTACTCCTATTAGAGAAGGAGAAAAATAATAATTGCAAAACATAATTTTAGGCGGAGACGTCAGAAGATTTTAGAAAGAACCGTGAACCCAATCCTAAACATAAGACAAGGGATGAAAATCTATTCCTGTTCAAATTCCAGAGAGGAGTCTGAACCGAACGATAGACAAACCTATCTGCTCCTTTTCGGAGAGGAAAAATAATCACTGAATAAAATTTTAGATTTCAGACAGTGATGCCAGAATTATTATTGTGGGGTAAATACTACACCCCCGATGGCTATATGAACTAATCCATAACTATGAAGAGCTCCAGGTAATATTTGGTTTGGCGTCTGTCTTCAGAAAAATATTAATAATTAAAGCTTCGGAAAGTTTCCCTCACTAAGCGGCGGAAACGATGTAATAAATATGGCGACAAGGATGAGGACAAAAGTTTCGGATAATGTAAATAGTGTACATAATACCTCATCTCAGTTATATAGACAGATAATAAAATTGGAGTTTGCGCGGATTTATCGGCAGCATTAAAAAGTTGTTTCGAAAAACGTAACTACCAAGTTCAGAGGAAATTTTCAAAGTTAATAGACGGAAGAATATTTTCAAAACTGGATCTCTCTGAAGTGTATTTACAAATTAATATTGGAAATGAATGTTCAGAATTAACTACCATAAATACGCACAGAGGCGTATGTAAGTTCAACTGATTTAAGTTGGTGTAAATGTGGCAACTCCTATTTATTCAACAAGCTATGGATACTGTACTTGCGGATTGCGATTCCGCAATGGCGTATCTGGACGACATTTTAAACAAAAGTGTATCTAAAGAACATATTTGGTATATGCCGTCTATTTAAAAAAAATCGTACAGATTCAATCTCATTGAAGAAAATTGTGAATTGCTTTAGCTGAAAATTAAGTACCTTGGTCAAATTATTGATAAAGATGGTCATCAGTCCAATCCAATGAGGACAAATACAATTAAAAATATGCATCCACCAGAAAACGTGACTACAAGCTTTTCCCGGACTGGCTAATTATGATCAAATATATATACATACTGTGCATACTTTGAGAGCTCTAATGAACGATCTCCTTAAAAAAAGTAATAAAGTGGAACTGGAATGATTACTGTCAAAAATATTTTGATGAAATAAAAGAAAGACCTGCATCATATTTATCATTACCACACTACGATCCAAAAGCAGTTGTATTGTCTTCAGATACTAGTGTGTACGGTATTGGAGCGATGATTTTACACAAATACGATGTCGGTAAAAAGAAAGCCTGGGCTCATACCTCACGCTCGCTTCTACCAGTTGAGAAAAGTTACACCTATATAGAAAAAGAGTCTCTAGCAATTATATTTGTATGAAGAAATTGAAGAATATATTGATGTAAGAAATTTTCGGTTGCAAACAGACTAGTCTTCTATTGACAATATATGGTTCAAAGCAAGGAATGCCTACGCATACACCACTGGGGTACAGTCTAATTAATTATGATTTTGCGATTGAGGAGCAACCGTCTAAAAACAATTAGGAGATGCGGATGGATTATCAAGGTTAATGCCTAAAATACGGACTCATTTGAGGACCCGTTCATTGCAGCACTGGAATGCGAAATGGCAAAAAAAAAGTGCAACATATTACGTGCGCGACCACATGGAAGAAACTAAAGAAAAAGCGGAAAATAACGTCTGTATTGCGAACATGAAAAAAGCAATTGAAAGAAAGTAACAAAGAACGAAATGCAGACTTAAGCACTTACTCGCTATTCAACGGTGTAGTAATATTCGGGCAAAGGGTTTTAATACCTAGTGTGGTTCAGAAGCGAATATTGAAAGATTTTCATAATGGGCATATTGGTATTTCAAAAAATTAATTCCCTGAGAAGTTTCGTATATTGGACCAAACTGGACCAAGATATTAGAAAATAGTGAAAGCTTGCAGAGGTAGTGCTCTGGCAGCAAAACTACCTAGCACAAAAATAGAACCTTGACCAAAGACACACACCGTCATCATATTTACATATATATTTTGTATTTCCTAAGAATATATCACATTATCTCATGGTAGTTCCCGATCCCACCCCTTCACCGTTGAAACTGTTAGATGTAGACGTCTCTTCTACTCCAATAGCTTCATATCTCGCACATCTCGTCTGTGGAACTCCCTTCCTTATTTCTGTTTCCCTGACAAATACAAGCTCCAACTATTTAAGTGTAACGTCAGTCGACATCTCCAGCTGCCTTGATCTATCCACTTCCCTTCTCCACATCCTTTCACCTTTCATTCCTATCTGCTCTCGCTCCAAATCTTCTGTAACCCCTTGCCTTGATCGATCCACTATCTTTCTCCACATCCTCTACTTTACCACTCCTATCTGCTCTTCCTCCAAATCTTCTGTAACTCCTTGCGTGCTAGTGGCTTCCAGCCTTGCTTGGGGTGATAAGCTTAAAAAAAAGTTGATAATTTCACTAAGTGGCCTGAAATCTATAAGTGTTCAAATCCAACATCTTCACTGAGAGATAACAGCTGATAACGGAACACAATTCACGGTTAAAGAATTCGAGACTTTTTAAAGATGTTTTCCATTGGACATGTAATAACCACACCGTATCACCCAACGTCGAATGGACAAGTGGTACGTTTGTTGGAAGGTTCGAAAGAGCGTTGAAGATAACAAGTCTTGAGAAAGTAAATAAGAATCATTTCAATATTTTATGAGAGTTTACTGCGCAACACCTAACCTCAATACACCATCAGACATATCGCCGACGGAAGTAATCTTTGCTTGAAAAGTAAAATCGGTGTTCGACAAATTATTACCAAGTAGAAAAACTCGAACAACAAAAACGACACCAAAAGTTTCAAGGTCGGCGATAATGTCTTTAATATCATTAAGTATCGGGGAGTTGATTTATATGGTAAAAGGGCAAAAAATTGGACAGTAAAGGCACCAGAATCATTGGAAGAACCGAAAAAAATACTACGATTTTCTTTTCGGTGTGCCATCACCATAACAAGTCGTGGAACCTACAAGGATAAGTTCCAGAAAAAGGAAGCGCTCTGAAGAAGTCAATATGTTGGCGAACTCCCCAGAAAGAGGAGGGAGACATTCTAATTAAAACAAAATATTTATAAAAGTATTAATCACAAAAGTGGTGATGTTATGGAATAAATTGTACACCTCGGTGACTATATGAAATAATCCATAAATATGAAGAGCTCCAGGTCTAAGTTTGGGTATAACGATAAACTACATCTGCGTCCTGGGTAAGATGATAAATTACATCCAACAGCAAGGCCTCTGATCATGAAGTTTTGAGGAACGTGGAGCCACCTCTTAATTGCTGGTGTTCCCAGGTCCACGCTGATAGGGTCCCAGTTATGGGAAAATAGTTACCCCCTCCAAAAACAAGGGATAAAAACTCTATGAAAGTGTAAAAATGTATTTTAATAACAGAGATACTTTGTAAAATTAAAAATATTACCAGCAATAAATTTTTGAAAAAAAAAGTACGAGCTATATAGTTTTGAAAAAAAAAAAAAACATTATTAGCTATACATTTTTCAGAAAAAAATATTACCGGCGATAAATATTTGAAGGAAAAAAATATTACCAGAAATAGATATTTGGGAAAAAATATTACCACCGATAAAAATGTTGTCGGGATTAAATAACCCACTGTAGTTGATATTCCGTAAAACAAAACAAAAACCAGTTCAGGTCTGAGGTAAGAAGCCGTTTGGAGTCAGTTTTTAGAGTCATTAATACAGTCGTTACGGCATGTAGCCGAAACATTACTTGTATTATAAGCGTCTCTACGTGCGTTATAACAAGCACAGAGATGAGAGAACCAGAGAAGTAGACTTTAGAAGAAATCCATGTGAATGAGATGTGCTGTTGAATTCCTTTATATGCATAAATGAGTCCATTCACAATACTCAACGCTTACTGTACGTTTAAGGAAGGCCGAAATATACAATGGCCGAAACGCATTGACTATGGCGAGAAAGATGAAGACAACAATCCGAAAATTTTAGATGAGATTGAAAGTACTTGTGGAAATAAAAGAAAGAAACAAATCTACGGATTCTTTCTTTTTCGATTTTGTAACAGCATTAAGAACTTGAACCATGAATTTGAAAGGATTAAAATAAAGATATATATGTCTATATTATATAAACATGCTTGAATGAAGATATTCTGCCTAAATTTATATCATGTCTATATCATTGTTTGATCCGGCTTCTAATGCTTCAGTTTGAGCGGCTTGGTGATAGTAGTCGTGGCTCCTGGGGACACAGTCCTATGTTTACAATGAATTTCAGTTGAGTTCCACCACGGAATATATGAGCGAGTGGCGCTATATTGAGTCTGATTTGATAACTCTTCGTCACCGAGGCCCGTTGGAACAGTTGGTATGACGTTTGCTTGATAACTGTCAGGGTTTCAATTCTCGGTAGTGATGAGTCCCGTATATATTCTGTTGAGATTTCTTTCAGACTCAATGAATTACTTAATTATATATATATATATATATATATATATATATATATATATTGTGGGCGTGTGGTTCAAAACATGAAGATGCCAGATTCACCTCCCATTTCAAGTGCAAAATATACGTCTCAATATTTCCGTTACTGACAGCAATGATAAACTGTTGAATAAAGTGAATGAGTTTTTAATTATTATATGCATGCATTTAAAAAAAAAAAAACATCACACCGTCTCATTCGCAAATATATATATATTTGTGTGTGAGCACGCTTGCACACGCGCAAATATACACAGATAAGAGCAATAACAGCTAGATGAACTTCAGACAAATATTTTCTTGAATATTCAGGTATTTCATCCTGCAGTAGCACCAGCTGCTCGTTCAAAGAATGCCGAATATTTCCTTTTATGAAAACGGCTATTACTTTTACCATGAATTTACTCCCAACAGATGCAGAGATATATAAAAAGGTTGCATGAAAAGCTCTAAACAGTGGTGTTCCCGAATATAGCAGGAAGGATTTTATGAATAACTGAAGAGTCATATGCCAACATGAAGGCTTAGAATATTAAAGTTATCGCCACAAAGAATAACTCAGATAAATTCAACCTCTCCAGACATAGTATTAATTATATTTTTAGCTATTGTATATCGGCTATTTGTATACGATTATTTTCGGACAATCCAACAAGTGGTTCGCTAAGCTTTTATGAATTAGTACAAATGGGTAAATATATGAAACGTGTAAAACAGCAGCGAAGTTATCATAGTGACACTTCTGACGGAAGATGGAAAGTGTGAATTTCACAAAATATTAGTACAATTATTTAACTAGTAGGTAAGGTAATGAAGGCTACCCTGATGGCACCATTTAGAAATAGCGATTATACTTTTACTAAAAGAGATAATACAGTGTAACCCGGATATAAGAGACCCTGATATAAGTGAAACCCGGATATAAGATAGATTTTCTCTGGTCCCAAATTAGAGCATGTGTTAATGTATACATGATAGTCCAAACCCTTATATAAGGGAGACCCGGATATAAGATACTTCTTCTCCGGTCCCGACAACTATCTTATATCCGGGTTACACTGTACTGATTTTTCCAACTACCGTCTAACAGATTACTATGGAAATTTTAAAAAATATATAGTTTACAAAACTACTGATTGTAAATAACTCAGACGATAGAATAAAATCGGTTACGCGAGCAAATAAATATAGGAAATCGTTAAACAATATTGTTTGTTACGCAACAACTTAAAGTATCAAGACACTGGAAAATGTCGTTAGAAACAAAGAAAAAACTGATCAAATGCTATGTACTATCAATACACAGGTACAAATACTGGACCGATGAAGAGTATCGAGGCTGTACAGAAGGGCGTTGAGAAACCTATGGACGAAGCTTGTGAGCAACGTGGACGTTTTAACGAAAAAGGAAACAAAATGATACTTCTAAGAATGAGTTGACATTTCTAGGACAAACAATAACAGTGTTTGGAGATTTTGACACTTGCAGGACATAAAGAAGGGAAAATAGGGCAAAGGGAAAAAGGTGAGTAACCTACCTTGTTTAAATGCATGGTAGAAAAAAAAGACGAAAATTGCTTAGAGCTAAAAAGGATAGTTAGTCGTGGAGACCCATGATATCTTACGTGTTGTACGAATATATAAAATAAACCTATACAATATTCTCAAAGAGAAAAAAAACAATGATTTTAAACAATGAAAATACATTTAATTCAATCTTACGCGGTAAGTTGTTTTTTTTTTTAATCTCTACGAGATAAGAGCAGTAAGAGAAATTGATATGAGATATATTAATAAAAACCATTAAATAATAATTATGTCTCAGCAAGTTGCATCATGGTATCTTCTGGATAATAATCTACCAAGAAATGCGAATAAATTCAATTTAAAAATATTGCAGTCATACCTGATTTGCTGGCGATATTTTACTTCGATCACCGCCATTCTTTGAATAAAAATTATTGCTAGGAATTTTCTTTCCAAACATTTCATCTCTATTTCAGCACTTAAAAAAAAACGGCGTACCTTTTGTATCTGTCTGTGTGTCTATCATCGTGGGTGAATGGGGAAAAAAACTATATTGTCAATATATGTCATAATGTCTGTGTATTTCAGTGAATGTGCCAAACAAGGATATTTTATTATTTTTTACGAAGTTTTACTAACTTGTTTAGTTATTCTTTTGTGTATGTCGGGGTGGAGATTAAAGAATGTAGGAATGGGCGTTATTATTTACCGAATCACATTCCGTAAATTCCTTAACCAATTTCAAGGGTTTCACGGTTAATGTTTTCTAAGTTCGTGTTTTAGATTTTATTATCTGTAAGTAGTAGACATTGTAAGTCGTGCAAGAAAAAATATTGTTGTGATATCCAGTTGTTAAAAGACACCGCGGCATGAAATCTAGGATTTTAATATAATTAAAAATTTTGACAGAAAATAAGTCTTAGAAAAATAAAAACAAAAGCCAACGCTTAATTTAACTAGTGATGTTTTAAATAGTAGAAATAAAACAGAATGCGTCTATTCGTTCTACATGTTTCGGTAACGAACTATTGGATGATTAAGGAAAATTAATTGAATAGAATTTGACATTGCTTTTTGAGTGATTATTATAAATTAAGCAATTTGCGATGGCAAGAAATACGTTGCAGGCATTAGTGACATACTTAGAGATATACATATAATTAATATTTTTCTCGAAAATATAACATTTCTTTGGGAAAACGTATTGTTGACCAGATGCTACTTAGAAGTACGATGCCATAAAAGGAAACTATCCTTGATCTCTGCTTCATCAGTCTCGAGAACCAAGGTGAAATATAGAAAATACAAATAAGCTATGTTGCCTTAAATAATGCAAATATTACTAGGAAACTGTTCGAAAATAGAAGCAATCTTCTATGGTAATTTGAATTACTCATCTCGACAGAACTTTGGAGGCTGATATAAATAAACTTTATTTTAGAAGAGGACAATTGTACGATACATAACAAATTAGATGAAGAAACTGCAAATCAAAATTTCGTATGAGAATGTTTTTAAAACATTCCATCTTCGTAATCATGGCCATGGGTATAATACGGTTAGCACCGGAACTGTTATAAAAGTTTACGTTGGGGTCATTTTTGAGGACCTGTCTCCACCAGTGTATTGGTAGTAACAATCGTTGCGGCCATATTATTTTTTGACGAAGCACTAGGCTATTTTGGTAACATTTTGCAAATGCATAAATAATAATAATAATAATAGGAGAGCTGATTCAGTTCGTACAATATATTATTAGGTTTTGGTCTTCTTTTAAACGAAAAATATGGCTTTCGCTTCTCAAATTAAGCTGCCGACGAGTTAATTTATTACCTAAATAGTCTGTCAAGCATTAGATAAGAATGATGAAGCGCTTGAACTTAGATATTACCAAGTCGTTTGACAGGTTTTTGCATGCTGTTTTTTTTTTTCGCACGATAAAAAACTAGGGTGTTATTTGCAGAATTTGCGATTTAATTCAATCTTTCTTATAAAATCACGAAATGAAGGTTGGCTTGTACAGCCATTCTTCTCGATGTTTGTACATGAATCCAAGTGTCATCATATGCTCTTTCTTTGAACCTAACTATTTTCATTTAATTCATAAACGACCTTCCTGTTATCATCGATTTCCGATTCTATATCTGCCTTAAAGATAAGTGTCATGTGGTAAAATTGACAGCTGACCTCGATAAAAATTAAGTGCTTTCCTTCATTGGTCTAGGCAACACATGGAAATTTCTAAGTCGAATGTTTTCCACTGACCTGATGTCGAACGATTACATATTGAATAATTGCTCGGTCTGCTGCTAGGAAAGTTGTTTCACTATGAGTGTGCTAGAAAATTATTGTCGCAATGCACATTTATAATCCTGGCGTTATATTATTCGTGTCTGCCTTGAATCATGCAGCCACATTTGGTCTGCTGATTCTGTTATATATATTGATATTCTCGATAGAATCCAAAGAAGTACCTACAAAAGTCCTGACCTGGCATTTCGGCTTAAGTCACATTTCCACCACCGAAACATAGATTCCCTGTTTCTTTTCAATAAATATATTCATGGTAATTGGCCTGATGAGCTTTGCTTCTGGTATGGCGACTTTCCGAATTTAGTCAAAGTACTATATGGGCAACTAGGTTTCATAATTGTACCATTGAAATAGATGGATGTCACAGTAAGTTCTGTGTTCATTATTTCTTCTCTAGTACATCTCGCTTTTGAAACTCGCTCATGACTTTCTCTGTCAACTACGTTTCTCAAAAATTGAAATGCAACGTAAATCGGTATTTCTGTCTCCTTGAACGTTGTCATTTATTGTCCTCTCAGTCACATCGTTTTAGTGGCCTTGTCGTTTTTGTTGGGGTGAAATGTTTCCAATTAACTACAAATGCGTTTATTTTCCAATTCTGTTCTCTATAATGTACCGTTGCATGTTCTGAAGTAAATATAATAAAACCGGTTGCAGCAGAATTTACCGACGACAATAAGTGGGCAATGTTGTCTTCATTTTGCTAATGACTTATGTGGGAAGAATTTTCTGCAGCACCCTGTATAGAATGAGGTTACGAGGAATTAACTGTCGACTTAACTAGCCTCAGACATAATTCGAAATTGGTTCGAAAACTCCTTCACGTTAATTACTGCAACACCGCCGTGTATTTCCACCAATCATACTTTCTCTGTATGTATACGTGCAGAAAGAAAAATGTATACGTAATTGATATGTATGCAGAATGAATCGATTATCCTCGTCTGTTAAAATATTAGACTAATATTCTAAAACCTTTCGAAACATTGTCTATTGCATATTTACTTTCTAGTAAGCCGGTTGAAAATAGCAGTTAGCAAAGCAATAAAAATAAAATGAAAGAAAAACAAAACTTTTCTCATATATTTGAAATATTACCCCAACAGTTATAAAATCAAAAGGTATTGTTGTATTCATATAAATAAATTGTTGTATGCGACGATTGAAATTTCTGCATTCAAGTTTGAATAGAAGAAGGGAAGCTAGTCATCAATTCATGTTTGCTTTCATTGTATATAATCTTCATAAACATTAAGAGCTTTCCAAGAAAATTGAATAGACGTCGACCCACTTTGCAAAATCTGAACAAACAAGCAAACATCCACGTATAGAAAATTTGGAAGGGGTTGTCGCTCAGGACGTGAGACTTTAAGCACTCACACGTGTGTAAACTTTTGTGAAATTTTCTTTACTTCATTAATCATTAAACATTAAAATGTATTTCTTCATAAACATAACATTTATGCAAATATATAAAAATTGTTATACATCTGATGAAATTTATATTGTGTTTATCTGGATAGATAACTTGTAGTTTCTACAATATAACCGTTGATGTAATTAAACCTTTTTATAATGTTAAATGTAACAAAGTATGTGCAACCATTCCATGGAAATGTGAATGCTGAAGCAGAATTCTTCGAAAGAGTGGCGTAAACAGTGATTATGAAAGCAATCACTGCATGTTCTCTAATATAAGGAAAAATACTATTACGATGCAGGCAACTAAGGTGCTATCCGTCTGATGGGGACCAGGAAGGAAGATTCGAAAGAAATATAGATGTGGTGGTTCCGTTGGAAATCAATGTGAAGATAAAAGAACATACCAATTCACATCAAGTCTTCGCTCGAGAATTAAAAAAACATATTAATTCTGATAACTGTCAGTGCGTATAATAACTTTAGGACCAGTACTGTTGTAAAACCTCTGAATTATACGATGGGTGTATTATGGACTAGAGTATTGCTTGTGGCAGTGGTCATGATACAGTTGTTTTTAGTTTCTTTTGCTTTGTTTTTTTTTTGTTTATTTTAGGTTAAGCACCAATATATTTTGGTTAAAAGAAACGCAAATACATAAATACGAAAAAGAAAGGGGATTATGGTTTTATAATATACTATTAGGTTTTGGTATAATATGCCCATTTTAATTATAAGAATGAATTTTCAGTTGTCTTGAATGTATATATATATATATATATATATATATATATATATATATATATATATATTATTAAATGGACAAAGTCCGACAATTATTTTTTAAGACATTTTTCATGTTTATACGTTCTTTTTATAGACATAAATATTTAAGTAAATACTCTGTTTATATAAAACAGTTTTTTACCGGCCTGAATGTCCGAGAGATTTTCATAGAAAATATGCGTTCTCCGACAGGAATCGAACCTGTATCCTATACTGAACCGTCATATAACCTGTCGTGCCTTAACCGATTGGGCCACAGAGGCGCGTTCGGTTAGCAAGGTCGATTTTACTGTTTGTAAACACAATTCTCTATGATTTTCTCTCATACATTCATATCTGATCAATGCGTATCCAAATGTAAACAAATGACGTCACACAATATGAAATGGACAAAGTCCGACAATCACTTTTATTATTTTTTTTCAGGCTATATTTAAATTGGCGAGTCAAATAAACACACATGAATAGAGGGGTATCTCCTTCGACAAAATACGGGCGGCTGTTTGACCTAGGAAGATTCTACAAGAGTTTGACATAATTGCGTCGATAAAATCCATTGTCTTTGTATGCATGTAGGCAATCTAGTGATGATTAAAACATATTCTGTTACGTTTATTTCAGTGGTGTACGAGGGCATTTGGGCGTAAGACGAATGTTCTTGAATGCGTTTTCGTGTCACACGCTCGAGTATTCTTGGTGGAACAACTCAAAACCAATATAAAATAGTGTGAACACGGTGTTGAAATGGTTCATAACAGAATTTGCACCATTGCAGAGCAAATATCTCCACTATTGTGCATAACAAGTTGGTGATGAACATGATCCACTGATCCTTGCTGGTTCTTCCGCAGACGATCTCAACCCTCTGCCCAGATTATCTAGAAATACGGCTCATCTGATCAGGTGACACGGTACAATTTTTTCATGTTTCATTAACGATGTTTTCTAGTTCAGGTAAAATGGAGTATTGCATGCTGTGATGTGTCTAGCATTACACTTTGTGTTATCAGACTGCAAAAGATTATAGAATGCAGTGCATGCAATAAGTTGACTTCTGCAATGACTGGTACCTATACGTGATGTAATGGCTAGAAAGCTTATCTCGATAGATCAGTTACGACCGAGTAATGAGTTTGATCCTCAATGGATGCACCATATTTTCGGTCTTGTACGACATCTAAGCTACGCTTGTAAAAGCACCATTTTGACTCGTCAATGGCTGAGAATCCCATTTTTTGTATCATCTGTGGGCGACCGCAATTTTCATTTACCGCTTGCATTTATCCGGTTTTCATAGATTCTTGATAGACTGTTGTTAATGTTGTCTGAATTACATTAGAGCATTCTAACAGCATAGATAAGGTGAGACATCACTCTGTCTACAATGCTTTCACTGTTACATTTAGCTGATTTCCACAGTGATACAATCTCTTTACGCAGTAAATATGTTTTCCCTTCGTTTATATTCGTTTCTGAAGTTAGGAAAAAGAGAAAACTGTCCGTGTATCATTGCCGACATAGATTTTTTTATTATAATTCAGTCTAAATTTCAGGCGAAGTATCTATTGATGTTAAATTCTAGTTGGTGTTGCACTTTCAGAGCTACAGAAACTCTAAAACCATAACGTTGCACATATGCGTTATTGGGAAAGAATTCAGGGTTTTTCTATCTTAGACTGCTTGTTACTCGAGTCTAGATAGCACACTACTTTCTAAATCATAGATGCGAATAAGAGATACACCAGAGAAGGAAACCTACGAGTAAGGGAGGCATTAGAGGAGGAGAAACGTGTGAGTAGGGGAAGCATTTAAGTAGAGACATTAAAAAGGCGTCTTATATCTTTCTTAATTGCATTAGTATGAAAGTTAATGCAGCAGACTAGACTGGAATGTGCCATTGTTTCCGTCTATTTCGGACAGCGAATTCCTAACGTCACAGTGGTAAGTAGCTACATAAATTATATCCACATTATCATGAAATATGTGAATTATTTAGATCCTCAAGCAATCTCCTATAACCGATCTATTGTTAGATGCAGGAAATATTGCTGGTTCATTGTACCGCCCCAGTAATTATTTGAATCCCCCTGTTTCATTCTAACTTTTCTAGAGCCAAATCATGGATTACACCCTACAACCACTTTCTCTTCGGTCAAATCGTTCCATTCAGAGAGCATCCTCTCAAGAACTGCTTTTTGAAACAGACTCCCTACAGGATACTTTCCCATTTACTCCAATCTTGACCACTTCAAGATTACGGTTAACCGTTCTGTTTCCGGCGTATGTTGTCCTTTCTTACGGTCATACTCAAGATCTCTCTGTCTAGAGTGGATCTTTGACGTTGTTTTCGGTGAACATTAGTTTTTTAACACACACACACACACACACACACACACACACATATATATATATATATATATATATATATATATATATATATTCATACATGTTTCATTAAATAATATAGATAAGTGTTGTCTATATATTTTTTGTAAGTTCTGTACATATCGTCTGATAAGCTTAACAACATTATCATTAAACAATAAAAGAAAATTACAATTTTGATACATATTCTTCAATCCAATCTAAGCTTTCGGCTTACATAAGCCATTATCGAAGATGACAATTACACAATATATTAAGCAATACACGAACAAGAAATTGATGATAGTCTATATATATAAGCACTCATATACACACACGTATAGTATATGGTTATTGGCGTGAAAAGTGAAATTGCCATTACGCGTTAAATTAATGTTCAATAATTTCCCGTTCACTCTACATTTCTACCCTGGCAAAAAGCAAGTATTACTCTCCCTCAAGCTAGAGGTTAAATAGAAAGTTAGGTTGAAATCTACTGCACATGTTGGCAAACCGTCTCGGAGAAGAAAAAATCCGAATTCCAAACTGGAGTGCTATGTGTGGAGATATCTTGACATTATTTGCATCATTTCTCTTACCAGTTCTTCTACACAATATTCCCCGTCGATAATCAAACATTCTCCCTACTTAGACTGGCTCTTCAATTGACAACTGAATGGCTGGCACTTCATAAGTCGAAATCGACGGGTGAGTCCACCGCACACGCAAATTATAAATATAGGTTTTATACATATTTCATCCACGCGTCAGCATTGGAAAATTTCTTCCTCTCAGATAGATTGTTACTCGTACGAAAGAACATTTCAGAAATAAATTTGATAAAAATAAAATAAAGTAAGGGAAAAACTGAAATTACTGTTAATCATTTTCAGTCTTTGGAAATAGTTTTGAAGGCATAAATGGCTCCATTTTGTCTGGAAGAATAGAAACTTAGAAAATATTTATAAATCACATCTATTCCTTTCCTGTTTAGAATGTCTCGGCATTGTGAGGTTCTTGCCTGTGAATGGGTTTCCGTTGTCAGTTTTGTTTCTTTGACAACGACTGGCCAATTTAGGGCATTTTGTTTATTTTAAAAATCACTGCAATGTTTATTCATTGGCCATAAGGAAATAATCACCTTAAAGAGCTTCGGAGAATGTTTTTGCTTTTGTTACCCATACTCTCCTTTTCACAGTACTTGATATATATTTGTGTAACAATTCATATAACATAGAGCTATGAAAATATAAGTAAAAGAAAAACTAAAATGCTTATGCCAGAGTTTCAATTCTTAGATGTTATAAAGTATGTGGTGGAAATTTTATTTAGAAACAGAAGTAAAGTGGAGTAAAATAGCGTTACGTTTTCAAATTTGGAATGAGACAACTCTCACAAATATTTTATTTAATTTAGCCTCATTAATGCCGTACATAAATACACATTTATTAAATACAATTTCTACATAGGTTTTGTTAAAGTTCTTCACAAAATGAAACGTGTTAGCATAAAAGTTTATCCTCCTCTTGTATTTTATACATAACTAAAAACGATACAAACGGAAGTCAATTGCTGAAATGTCCTGAAAAATGAACGGAAAGGTTCGCCTATGAAAATCTGGAGTCTAGGTGCTGAATAAAACATCAGTCTTCTAAGTGAAAATTTTCTTAAAATTTTACATAGATGATATTCAGGAGACATCTCAAGGAATCTAAATAAAAATAAGAACACAAAAATGACATTTTACAAAATAATACATTAAATGAGTTGGTTGCCAACTGTAACGAGACAGACGACTAATTTGAAATAAAAAAAATGATACTCTCATCTAAGTAAAAATAATTCACTCCGACGAAAATATCTAGAGAGTGTCTTACTCGCAAAGTCTTCTACAGTAAATTTGGACCCTGGCTCTTAGAAAATTTCACCATTTCTCGCAGATTTACTAATATAACAGTGGGGAATACCTACTTAAAACAGTGATGGAACGAAAAAGATTCTAAATGAATTCGGCTAGATAAAAAAAAAAAGAAACAATTCTAAAATTCGCAGCACGCGTCTGTGGAGCGCTTGTGTGGATGTACCAACATATCACATTTAGTCTGATAAACTCCTGGAAGTCGAAACGCGTTACAATTAAAATTTTTCCACTTCGTCATACAATTTGCCCAATGCATTTCTTGATATATAAAAATATATATCATCCCATATATGTTAAAGTTGTGTGTATATATATATATATATATATATATATATATATATATATATATATATAGTTCGAAGGTATGATATATTTATGAATTAGTGTTCAATATTTGGGAAAGAGCGTATGTAAATATAAAAATGGACATTGAAGTCAACACCGAGAAGCGACAGTCTGTTTCATGCTAAACGCAATTGTCAGGTAAAGAGTCTGACCATTGCGTTTATCATGAAACAGGCTGTCGCCTCCCCATGTTGACTTCAATATCCTATATATATATATATATATATATATATATATATATATAGGATGTAAATCCCAAATCACGTAATTCAGAATAATTATTTCAACCCGCAACATTTTACATGTAAGCCTTGTAAACCAGTGGCGTGAGGAAATGAAGTAGGAGATTAAAATTTAAATATTTAAAGAATAAAAGAAGCCAAGGAAGATAGAAAACGAAAGCAAAAAGAGGGAAAAACAGATGAAAATCTAGGCATGAATTCACGTAAACATTCAATATAATAGAGAATTGAGACATCAAAGGAATAAAAGAGGAAGAAAAAATAAAAGGAAAAAAGCAACAGAGAAATGAGAGTAAAGAGGAAGCGATAGATTTAAATTTAAATAAACCCCAAACTCATGGTAGTAGAAGTGGGAGTGCCTGGTTTAATTAGTCAGTTAAAATAACTTTTACCAATATTTCCAAATGTTAAACCCCTAACTTAGGGTTTATGTTGATTCTATCTCAAACTCAGTCAAATTTATACTAGTAAAAACCATCAATAGAAAGATTATGTAAGGAAAATTACTTAAAAATATTTGAAAATTAGATAGTTTTTTTAAAGTGGTAAGTAAAAAGGTAACATCTAAAATTAAAAATAAAGACAATGTATAGAATACAAATAATAATAATACATATAATAAATAAAAAAAATTATTAAATAAAATATTTATTAAATAAAATTAAATAAAATAAAACAATTAAATAACTTATTAAGTAACATAAGTATATATTATAAACTAACAAATACATAGAAATTAATATTAAATATAAATTAATAATGAAAATCTATAAATAAAATATTATATAAAAATTAAATAAAAAGATAGGAAAGGTATAGAATATGTTTACTAGTCTAAAGTAATACATGTAATAAATAGGATAAAAACATGAAGTAAAAAAATAATACTGATATATTTAAAGAAGAAAATATAAGCTAATAAGAAAATTAAAAAGAAAAAAAATGATGATAAAAATCTACTGAAGATAAAAATATTGATAAGATAAAATATCATAACAAAAACTAAGTTGGATGATGGCTATTAGATAGGATTGAAAAGTGTCTGTCTATATTTCTGAGATGAGATATTATGTACAGTATTTACATTAGTCGGACTATTGTCCTCATCTTTGTCGCCATATTTGTCACAACGTTTCGGCCGTTGTACGCTCCGGCCTTCTTCAGGTGATTGGAATTTCGAACGAACCCTTTATTTCGATCACTGGGGTAGACTCTTCTAGTTCCACGAGCCATGTACAGGACACATGGTACAGTGGATAAAGGCGTTGGTTAGATCCAGTGGCAAACCCAAAGAGTGTGAGTTCAATACCCGGTTCAGGCAGTGGATAACTTTCAGAGGGAAAATTACCAGGAGATAACTGATAACTGACATCCATCAGACATCGCTCGTGAAACTAGAACAGTCTACCCCAATGATCGAAATAAAGGGTTCAGTTCGAAATTCCAACCACCTGAAGAAGGCCGGAGCGTACAACGTTGTGACAAATATGGCGATAAAGATGAGGACAATAGTCCGACTAATGTAAATACAGGATTGAAAAGGGTAGCGATAACGATATATTTGTCAGATGATAACTAATTAAGCAAGATCAATAATATTCTAGATCAGTTTATACCTACTCCTGTGACAACATTTGGGACTAACTCATTCCTTTCCTTTAGCAGTATGCTTTGATTATCGAATTAAATTATTCTAATATTCTACACTTAGCACAGGTTACATCTATACTTAAAGTTATGAGTGTAGGCGAATAGTTATTGGCACTTGAAAGGGGAATCGGCAATGTGAGTACAAATTTCAGTTCACGTAAATCGTTTACTTGAGCTCCTAGTAATCGTTAAATAAATGGCTGTACTGGTCTGTGTAGAATTATATGGCGACCAGTCATAGAGAACAACCACTGTAGGAAAATTCTGTCTATATTGCCTATTTATTCACAGCTAATACAGAAAAGAGACATGTGGAGAGACTTTAACTCCTGTACTCCAAAAATAGCCATCATTCAAACCTCATATCTGCATGGATGTGTCTTCGTAAATGTACTGCCGGCCACCTTAAAATGCCATTGCAACACATTTAACGTTTCAAATGAATTTAAATATACAGGAAATCTAGCTGCATTCCAATAAATTATTCCATATTTTAACCTTAAATTGTATAACATCTTACATACAAGAATATGTCTTCTCACCGGACTTATTCAAACATTACTGCGAGGCGGTCCTGAGAGAAAGACCCACCAGATTTTACTCATTCTGGGCACAGTCTTAAGATATGGATATGACATACAGGTTGTTGAAGGCACAGAAACTAAACTTCAGGAACTCCGACAAAAGATAATAAAAAGCAAGCGTGATGAAAAAATTAACCATCAAATGTACGAGGGCAGAATTTATGCTTGTCGACGAGAGGAACTTAACAAGATAGGAACTACGAATTAGTGATGACCAAAGCGAGCCAGTACGAAAATTAAATATCTGTGACTTCTTCCTACAGAGGACAGATAATATGGCACCGAAATCCGTAGGCATAATGGAATAAGGAAATATCTCTTAAGGCTAGTGAAAGCATTAGGAATGGAATATTTTGTTAGTAAAGGTGAAATAAGAGTATTAAGATGTCATGCAAATATTAACCACACACACACACACACACATATATATATATATATATATATATATATATATATGATTGGTGTATACGGAATAATTTCCAATAACCAAAAAATACTATTCTTAAAAGAGTGCTCAATACAGAGTTGAGCAAATATAATTATTTATTCGAAAATTATAAGATAAATGTTATAAAATCAGACAAAATAGCCATTTCGTTTCAATACTTCTGGTGTCATTAAGTGATGGTGTTGAAGTCAACATTCAGTTCTCAGAATAATTATTCATAACTTATAAACAGAATATAGTTACTGTTAGTATCAAACTCAATCCATTTCATTATACAGTGTAACCCGGATATAAGATACCCGGATATAAGAGAAACCCGGATATAAGAGAGATTTTATCTGGTCCCCAATTAGAGACTGTGTTAATGTATATAAAATAGACCAAACCCGGATATAAGAGAAACCCGGATATAATCCGACAACTCTCTTATATCCGGGTTACACTGTATATGTCAATATTCTGTGTGTCTGTTTCCGGTTAAAATTAAAAAATATATATTATCGAGAATATATATATCTATGGTCCATTATGAAAGAAGCCATTTTTCTGTAAAAAAAAAATCATAGCATGATTTGTATTTACGAAGATTTTTAAATTAGAATACATTACAAATTCTGAGAATTAAAATTCAAAACGAACAGTAATAATTCTTATTCCCGATTAGGATTACCGTTCGTTTTTACTTTATAATTCTGTTGATACTTTCGTAACGCTATACATACATGCATGTATGTTTAAAATTTCTAATATCTTGAAAATATATTCACATATCTAGTAAATAAAAGCGTAACTTAAAAAAAAATCAATTTTAAAACAGCAAAGTAAATTTAAAAGTATATTAAATAGAATTATTTGACAAAATGTTTAATATTTATTTATTCAAATATTCCACTGTGTGTGTGTGTGTGTTCGGCTAAAGTTGAAATGATTAACATCTGTGTGTCTGTATTATTAAATAAAAAATATTTTCGGCCATCTTATGGAAAATGTTTTTTATTCAATCTTTAAAAAATAAAGTCCTTTGTCTTTTTGGTTTAAGAGAAAGAACTAATCTCATGTTTAGGAACATAATTTTCTTTCTTTCCTTTTTTTTCAACACTAATTATGACCAGTTGCTTCGCGTATACTTGGGGTCGAATGGTGACGGTGAATGTACAGACAAATCTCTCATTTACGGTCCTCCATCAACAGATTCGGATGCAACAAAATCTGCAGTTAAAATAAAATAACTTCCAAAATCATCATCGATGTATTTCAATATTTGCGGGCTTAGCGGAACCATTCGTATCATTCTTAAACCGATTGGCTACGGTCTCGGGCCTTTCACTTGTAAACAAAGACGGAAAGTACGATACATTAGCGGAAGCATGAGAAAGTAGGAGGGAGAAATCTATTATTTTTATGTTCATTAATATAGTAATTTTTTTGCCCTCATTAATAGCATCGAATCAGAAGGAAAATGTAAAAGGGAAGCGTACAAACCTAAGTATCAGAGACAAATTAAATCTTCTTCCATCTACGGAATATCGGCTTTTACAGACCACTCCACCCACCCTTTAGAGTCCGCTGGTGAGAGGTTTGTCTGCATTTTTAAATTTCTATTTTCTTGAATTTATTTATATATATAGTAAATAAAGCGTAACTTTTAAAAAATGAATATTAAAACAAAGAAGTGGATTTTAAAGAATATTAAATAGAATTACTTGGAAAAAGTTTAATATTTATTTATTTAAATATTCGTGAGTGTATCCAGCGAAAACATGTAAATAAATAAACTTAAATTAAGATATTTCAACACATTTAATTAAATCATTTTTAAAGTAAATCTATAGTTCGAAAAATAATTATCTACTATTTACTTTGGCGGGGATTATTATTAATAAAAGAGTAAATAAACTTAAATTAAGCTCTATTTAAACTTGAATTTATTTGTACATCTAGAGTAAATAGAATAGCAACATGAAACATGAAAATTAAAACAACAAAGTAAATTTAAAAGAAGAATAATTAATGCAATTTTTTGTTAAAAATGTTTAATATTTATTCAAATTAAATCCGCAATCAATTAAAATTAAGAAATATCCTGGGATGAATTCTAATTTCTTTAAAAAAATCTTACGTCAGATAGTGACGGGCAGGCAAACGGACTGGACCAACCGGTGAAAAGCATTTCAATCACTCTCACTTAACCTCAAACTTCGGAAACCTGAAAATCCCACAGAGAGTTAAAATAATTTCTGCTTTCAAGAGATGCTTACATACCTACGTACACATTAACAAAGTATTTCTCTCTCATATATCTATCTATATATATATATATATATATATATATATATATATATATATATATAAAATCTGTGTGTGTTAAAAACTGTCTGCACGAGAATTTTCTGATAGGAACTTATGAACACTTTCAATGTTATTGTATATATTATTTTGAGAGATAGAAATTTTTATCCTATCGGGTTATCTCCTCTTCGTTTCGTAACCTTTCAACAGGGGTCTCTCTCCCACGTGTATAAATACTCGTTCATCCTTCTCTCTTTCTCTTTTTCCTGCTTACGCCCACGTGTGAGCAACTACCTCAATTTCGGCCGCGGGCCGAAACCTCGCACGTGGGGCGAGGTACAAAAACTTTCTTTAACATATCCAATATGTGAACTCTAATACACAACCAGCGTTTCCCATATTCAGGGAACACGCTAAAAACAAAATCCACAACCGTACGGACATTTCAACTCAACACACACACAAACAACTTTCCATACAGACACTAACGTTTTATTCATGTTTTAAATGATGTATTTGTAATTCTTGTATCAATCTGTTTGTCATTAATATATATTTGTTTTGTACATATATATCTGTCTTGTTCGTTCTATTTTGCTTTCTTTGGACTCCATCATAGTCCAACATTACCATATAGCGGGACTGGCTAGCAGGAAGTCTTAGTCCAGAGATTTTATCCTCACATTAACCCGCCGGTCCCCTACAATCCGTACATGCAATATATAAATTTGTCTTAATTATCTTTGCATGCATTTTACAAAAAAAAAAATAAATTCTACCATATTTGAATTAAGGGCGTTATCCGAATATAACTACCTGTAAACAACTACTTTGGTGACTTCCACACTGAAAGACCTCAACCCTAACACAGATTCAGTATTACCCTGTATTAATGACTTAGTAATATTTATCGTCCATCTTATGGAAAAAAAAATTTCAAAAAATAAACGTCATAATTTTTTTTTGTTTATAAATAACATAAAAAGTATATTTTAAATTAAGTTTTATTAAATATAAAAAAACTATAGGGGGCCTTATTTATTTGAATATTAATTTAAATAGTTAAAACAAATACTCAACACGAGTAATATTGACCGGAAACATGTCTGTCTCTGCTAATTTTCATTTATCTAATGTTTTTCTTTCAAATACAGTCTTTCAAAATAGTAATTAAATTCATTTACGGAGAATTACTTGCTTCATTAATGTAATGTTTAAAAGTAAAACATGATTTATTAAAAAGTCTAAACTCCAAAATCGTAAATATTTATTTTTCGAAGAAGTAAGGCTTGCTGTAGTTCTTGATTTAAAAAAAAAGATTAAAATAAATATGTTTAAATATCTCAGTTTGATTGCTTTACTTTTTTAATAATAATTTTTTTTTGTGGTGTCAACGAATACTCGTTGCCACTTTCGTAATGCTCGTTGCATTAGAGAGTTCGTAATCAACAACTATAGTACGGCGTTGAACAATGCTGGTGTCAGACGCCTTCGAATAACTATCGCACTAATAGTACTTGCTGTAACCCGTATAGTGATCTGAATAGAGAAATAGTATAAACTAGAAATGACCAAACTGTAAAGAATTAGAGGATAGACTAGAAATGGGGATCAATTAGACACACACTACTTCCCATATATGCCTTTCTTCTATGATCACGTGGTCTAATTAATTCAATAAGCTTTATGAACACTTATCTAAGTTTGAATTGTTTGAAAACAGCATTAACAGTGTATTTATGTTAGTATTTACATCGAGAAATAAAATGATGTTTTACCTAAAAATATGGGCATTCTCAGCACCCCCTACTCCCAAGCGTTTTATTCGTAGTGTGTGTGTTTTTTTTAATTAGTTATTTTAAAAAAATAAAAAAAAATAATGAAATTCATACTTTCAAGATTGAATAAAAAGTATTTTCCATAAGAGCTGAAAAATATCAATAAACTACCAATAATAAACTCTTAGTTTGAGATCTTCCGAGCAACACCGGGTATTCCCGCTATATATATATATATATATATATATATATATATATATATATATATATATATATATGCACTTTGTGCAGTATTTCCTTCATTTATTTTTTTTATGTTAGTATTTAGGTAGGAATACATGTATTTTTCAGACGTCTGCTCTTAACCATTATTTCATTATTCTGCTTCCAAAAATTGGTTTGATATTTAAATGCAAATAATTCCTAGTTTTTCCTCGCAACACTGTTTCTCAGTTCCTGCTATTGTTACTGTGTGGGGCTGCTTCTTTAATTACCCATCTAATCCTGTCGGTTATTTTACGTTCTGGATCCATATGTATTTTAATATTTCCATTTTTATTTATTTTTCTGTTTTGAATGAGGTTTGTTGATGATTGATTATGTCGTTGAATATTGTTTATGTAGCTCTTTTTTTCTTCGTTTGTGTTTCTTACGATTGCATTACATATTATGCTATTGGCTTGACATTTCTTGTTACGTGAGCAATTTTTTTTTTATTTCAACAGCTGTGTTTGTTGTTTTACCGATATATCTTGTTTGTATTATTATCTTATTTTGTTTTATTCTGTTTGGCTGTTATTTTCTCCATTTTATCCATGCAGCTGTTACTGCTCTTTGGTGTATTTTCGTTGGGGGTTTTTGGGGTTTGAGGAAACAGTTTTTCATTATTTTTAATATTTTTCCAATTTTTATTGTATTCTTGCATGGTGGGTTAAACTATAGGGTTTCTTTTTCTGTTTTATTTCTTTGTTTTGTTTCTTTGTGTTGTGGAGTTATTTCCACAATAGAACTTGTAGTCGGACTAATGCGTCCTAAATGGGGTAAACGTACAGAAACGTTAGGAACTTGTAATAAAGTGTTACGCAGAGTAATCGAGTTGTGGTCGCTGATCACTTCTTCTCTCGACTACCTACTGACTCTTACTTATAATAGGTGGGAGAGTCTATTACCTATAGACTAGGTGTCTTCCACTATAACACTTTGTCTCCCTCTATCTTGTCTCTCTCTCTCTCTGTCTTGTCTCTCTCTCTGTCTTGTCTCTCTCTCTCTGTCTTGTCTTCTCTCTGTTTTGTCTCTGTCTTGTCTCTCTCTGTTTTCCGAATAATCACTATTTTTTAATGCTGTTTCATGTTTTTACTTTCGTTGAATATTTGTTGATTTACGTTGATGTATATGGGGTAGTTATTTGCTTTTCTTTATGGTTTGTATGCTTATTTGTTTAGACTGAATGTTATGTCTAAGAAGGTCATTATTTTTAGGTTCTATGATAAATACTAATGTATTGAAATCTTTATTTTTAGGTTCTATGCTAAATACTAATGTATTGAAATCTTAAGATTATTAAAAGCCCTCTATGATCCGATGACTTTCGATTAATGATGTTTGTTAATTTATTGATGATGTACATGCCTATGATTTCGCATATTCCTGCGCCTTCATAGCTGCCCATTTTTACGTTAGAACTACACTGTCTACAAGCGCCAAAACATAGACACTAAAGAAAAAAAAGAACGCATTTATAGGATCGAATATGCACACAAATAAACACAAACACACAGATGCGGACACACGAACAAACAAATATACACAGGCGAGAGCACATGTTTGTGTGCATACGGGCAGATACCTGGTTAAACGCAGAGCTTAAAAGTACTAGCATAAAAAGCGAAGAATGAAATACAACACTAAACGCAATGCCATCAAAAACACACTTAACATCTAATACCAATCTCAAACACAATTCACAATAAACAGATTAAACATAATATCAACGAATAACAACCAACAAAATTACCACATTTACACTCTTTATAAAAGACAAAAATAAACATACTAAACATAGAAAAATAAGAATGCATATCGGAGTCTGAACATATATCAAAATAAACACACACACACACATTAGATGCGAACACATAATCATACACAAGCAAGTATATGCATATTTTTATGTATATATTTATAATTATATGCGTACACACACACACACACACACACACACACACACACACACACACACACACACATAATCAACCACCGCATAAAATACATGCACACACAAAATTACAATCATAACCTCAAATAATAATAATAAATCTGAACACAACGGAGACATATACAGTTAACAAATACAAACACACACACAAATAGATACAAATGCACAAAAATGCACATCTAGATGAGCGTGTCCGTGCATGCATGAATATATTTATACATACATGCGTGTCCATACATAAACCTTCATAAACAGACATACACGCAAACCCCCTCCCCAGAAAAACGACCATAACGCAATAGCAATAAAACAGATGTCACCGGAGAAGGCGACGTTAAAATGAAAGAAAAAATGAAAGAATAAAAACTTTTTCAAAAAATGAAAAAAAAAGAGAAAATCGAAATCAACAAACGAAAACGAAAGTAACGCATTCAAACCATAATACATTACAAAGAAGTCGAGAAATAGTAACAGTTTGACTCTGTTTTGATTAGCAATTGCTTCAATGTAACTAGGACACTTTGAAGTAAACATGAATTAAGTGAAATAAATCATTTTGATTTTATTAACGCTCTATAGTTACCTTCGATATTGAGCAGTCTACCACAAAGCCCGCTTGTCTTAGATGACTTTTATCGGCAAATCACTGAAAAACCAGGTTATTTGGCTTCAAGAACATTCCTCAAAATTACCACTAGATATTATTTCTTTATATATATATATATATATATATATATATATATATATATATATATATATATATATATATATACATAAGTATTTAGAATATTAAGCAAATTGGAAAAAAGCATGTCCGTTAGGGTTTCATCAGACTGTGCATTGTTGATGTTGCCACGTCTACACACGCCCGCAAAACCGGGGACGCTTTTATTTTCAAACTATTTGAAATAATATATATAATTAATTTCAGAGAATAATTTTAACCTAGCTAAATTATTCTGTATTACTCTTCCTCTCTATCACATTTCTCCATGACTATTCCAAACTGCGACAACAGAAAATCTACCAAGAAAGGTGATATATTTTAAGATTCTGGACGCAAATCTACCTTGTGTGAACTAGCGATGAAGGCACTTTCCAGACATTTTCGTCTCAGGGGATGCTAATTTGTTTTAAGAGAGCGTTTTTCTGGCAATTCCTGCAGTTGATAGACTGAATTCCTGCAAGTTTTGACTTATTTTGCTTTTTATTAATAGTCATGGTTTTAGATGTAGTCGTGACAAA
>OZ038490.1:68143958-68173958 GCA_964036315.1 Acanthosepion esculentum
CGTCAGCAATCGAACCTCTATCATACACGGAACCATCATATTGTCTGACCTGCTATGCCATTTAGCTACAGAGGAAGCGTATTGTTATCTAAATGGTATAGCACGGCACGCTATATGGCAGTTCGATTTCAGTCGGAGGAAACAAATTTTTTCTGAGATGTTTCGGATATTCACGCTGGTAGATGTTGTTAATTCTGTTTATTATAAACAGTGCATTTATATTAATTTTTTATCTATAAAAATAACGTATAAATAAAAAATATATTAAAATAATTGTCGGACTTACTCCATTATAAGAGGCATAACTTTTGAGATATACAATGTCTGTTTTTGTGTATTTACTTAAACCTGAGAAAGTGACTGTATTCGCTTCATATTTATCAGTTTCCTTATGTATATCCCAAGATGTTATTGAATAAATACATATGTCGATAAACGTATTACCTTACCTATATCAATATGCATGTATATTCGCTTAATCTATGTAAGATCTTGTGTGTACTCTTACAAGAGCTCATTTAAGCGTACATTGTTTTATGCCTTCATTAATTTTGATATTGCGGCGAAAAGCGGTTCCAATTAGTAAAGAATACACAAAATGACCATTAACATAATAAACCAGCTGCAGGCCATCTGTAAGAGAGATTGCACTTCCAAGAAGAATGCCTGGGTTGGGTAAGAGATGTCGTGTAATGCGTGCAGACTTAGAGTGTCACTCCCTTATCTTGTGGCGTGAATCGCTGAGAGGGAACAAGTATCATTTATTAAATTTACTGTAAAGAAAGCTAACGGTAATTCTTTCAGCATATTATATCGTTGTAATTATGCAACACTTGGTAAATTGCACATAAGCTGTATCACGTCTCTCTATCAAGCTATCAATATACTCCTCCGTGTACATTATCTATCTATCTATCTCTCTCTCTCTCTCTCTCTCTCTCTCTCTCTATATATATATATATATATATATATATATATATATATATATATATATACAGTGTTGTTCGATAAAAGTGATTCAGCTGATTTTTTACTTAAAATTTTTTTCGCGTATTGTTTTTGGGGTCAAACTAATTTTTAATCTTACTAATATAAAGACCTCATCCCGACCACAGAGTAAACAATACTAAGGTATTCTATTGATAATTATAATTTTGGATGTAAATGAGATTTAGGGAAATTTATGTGCAAAAAAGTGACTCACTTATTTTCTGCAACTAGTAATCAATAACCTTTGAACCTTTAATAACCTTTTCAGCCCTTTTTGGCATTGACTTGGTTAGGATCTGGCAAATCTCATCCCCAAACATTGAATTCCATTCGGATAGGAAATTTACAATCAAATCTTCTTGGTTGCTCAAATACTTTCTCAAGAGCCTGTACTTTATAATGCTCCATAAGTTTTCTATGGGGTTGAGGTCAGGAGATTGGGGCGGCCCTGTCATAACAGTCAGCTGCTTCTCATCAACGTATTCCTTCATCAATTTTGATTTGTGACAGGGAGCATTATCCTGCATAAAAATCAGCTTTGTGGGGTCGATTTGCACCCTTTCAGCAGAATGGAGCAGTCAAGACTAACATTCTCTTGCACTGCTCTCTCCTGGGGGTCTTTCAATAGGTTTTAAGAAACCAGCATGAACAACCTGTTGCCTATGAGTGTTGACTTCAAATCTCATTTTCATATTTATATTGACATACGCTATATCTCTGATATTGAGCACATTATCCCATAAATATACCACACCTTATATTTATATATATATATATATATATATATATATATATATATATATATATGTGGTTCAGTTCAATATATATTGCAATGTATCATTCATACCAAAAGTAAATTACTGAAGTTAACGATATAAAATGGCGAACTCACTTCGAAAAATTTTTTAAAGATGCATTACACTAGTAATCACTCGAATGTTATGGTACTTGATTTTTTTTCTTTTTAATTATAAGCTGAATAAGTTCTTTCTTAAATACGCAAGTACTTTCGATTGTACATTCAGTCATCTTCAGGCATAGAAGTTATTCTTTTTGGTAAAATTCAGGTAGCATTCAAGACGAAAAAATATTATGCGAATAGAAATTTATTTTTTATGTACAGTCGAAAGTAATTGCGTATTTAAGAAAGACCTTATGCAGCTTATAATTTAAAAAAAAACAAGGATCATAACATTCGAGTGATTGGTACATTAATGCATCTTTAAAATTTTATTAGCGAAGGTATTTCGCCATTTCATATTAACTTTACTAATTTACATTTGTATGAATGATTCATTGTTATATATATCTGTCTGTCTGTACGCACGCATCTGTTGGTCTGTCTGTCTATCCACGCATCTATCTATCCCCTGTCTGTCTGTCTATCCACTTATGTCTAGCTACATCTATACCTACAACTTTTTAAAACAAAATCATCTCATGACTTGTTAGATGTACTAGACTTCTGCCAAAAGTTGAGAGTTTATGGTATACATCAGCTAATTTTTAAGTTTCATTTTTTTTATTCTAATCACAAAATGAAAGCTGTCTTTAATTCTCACTCTTGGAGATGTGTTTTTTAATTTTTTTTATTTATTTATTTGTGGTATTAATGCAAGTGTGCAGGTCCTTGCATCTATGTTTTTTTTTTAAATTTTCATAAATAACCTCCCAATGTCAACAGTTATCGGCTCGGTATTATGCTGATGGCACACTTATTTACTTCTCTCGTAATAGTAAATCTGATCGATTCGATAAGATCAAATGGGCAAAATTATCTGTAATTTGTTTATAAATAGGGCAAGGACAAGCTCGTTCATTCTAACTCCACCAATCATAAACTAGTCTCCGTCAATCAACTGAGTGAACCCTTTTTGACATTCATCATCATGGCTTATGCGAACCCTTGCGCCTAATGTGTTCCTCCATTGAATCGGCTGCTAAGCTTGCAGCTAAAAGATCTGGTTCGCTGTGTAGAGCTTGGCAATTTTTCTCGTGAGAATTTGTCTTAGATTTTTTATAAGTCTAGAATTCTTCATTGCTTTGAATACTGCTACCACATCTTTTCTCGTATTCGTTTATATAATTAGAGATTCTTTATATAATACAAAGAAGTATCTGCAGTGCTACTGGTTCTGATGTGACATCTCCGCTTCAGTCACATTCCCACCACCGTAATATAGGCTACCTTTGCCTTTTCTATAAATACGTTCATGGTAATTGTTCTGATGAAATTTACGCTATGGTATCTAAACTTTTAAATTTTATACGCACTACTAAATTGGCGGCAAGGTCTCACCAATTTACAATTGAAATGGCTAGACGTAACCGTACGTTATGTTCACAATTTCTTCTATCGTACTTCTATGTCGTAGAACGCTCTTACGGCTTCTTGCTTCCCAGTCATCTGTGATCTTCAAAAATGTAAATGCAATGACAATCGTTATCGTATATTTGTATAAAATGTGCTATAAAATGACAATACCACTATGTCTTGTCCACAGAATTAATCTGGGAATTTAACTATATTGTCGACATGGAAAAAAACATCTCTTACTTTAGAGCTAATTTACATTAACTAAAAAAAAAATGCTTGGACAGAAGCGTCTATGTTTTTTAAATTTGGATTTTAATGTAATTATAACAACAGAGATATTTCGATTTCATTTTTGCCTTGAAAAAGTCGGAAGACGAAACGCGTCGGCAAGATCTAAGATTTTTCCAATTGTCATTTTATACCAATATGTATTGTCCACAGAATTAATCTGGGAATTTTAGTGTATATATATATATATATATATATATATATATATATATATATATATATATATATATACCTACAGCTATGGACGTATGTATTTCTGTATGCATTTATCTACCTAGCCATTCTATACGTGCATCCATCTATCTATATATGCATATATGTCTTTATCACTGTTCTAGTTCCACGTGCCCTGTTTGATGGATGTCAGTTATCAGTTATCTCCTGCTAATTTTCCCTCTGAAAGTTCTCCACTATCTTAACCGGGTATTGAACTCACCCTCTTTTGGGTGTGTCAATGGATCTAACCAACGCCTTTATCCACTATGAGTAAACTCAGTGTAACTCAGCGTGCTGTGCACATAATAATCGTTAGGCAGGTATTGAAAAAGAAGCGTTGTGACATCTAAGTATTAATGATGTATTTCAAAATAGCGTTCATTAACATAAATGTATATTTGATAAAGCACAAAAAATATATTAACTATCATTACCTTAATAGAAACTTGATCTTACCTAAATAGGGGCTATTATAATGAATCCAAATTGTGTTTACCGAAATGATAAGGCAATTCTCAACTCGTGTGAATGCAAGCAAGGAATATTAATAATGTATAATATTACAGAATATAGATTTTAGTAGTAAATTTAAACTCAAGTTGAATCTTTATAACAGATTAATTTGAAACGAAATTGAACTGGAAAGGCAAACAGAATATCGAAAAATAAAAATTTATTAAAACTAAAGATCTATAATGTTCTCCATGGAATTGAATTAAGTCTGACCTCAAACTTGATTCAAATTAAAATGTGATTTCGGGGAAAACAGTTTAATAAATTTTATAGGATTTGAATTGTTTTGGTTAAGTTCTGTAATCAGATTAAACTGGAAATGACCTTTAGAAATATCCGACGTACCACCCGTTTTACGTTGAATAAAAGAATTTATTGGACGAGCTTAAAATATTTCTCTACATCACGTAAATATTAAAGGCTACAAAAGTTGTTTTAAATAAAACCTGATAAGTATTCCATATTTTATTTCGTTTGTATGGTGAAGATAGAAATTTTCGACGTTTTATCAGATTTTCGTCATGCAGTTTCTGTTACGTCATTATCAGTAGGGTTTAACAAATTATGTCGTCATTGTTTTTGTTTCAGAAGTAAATTCTATTGTGCATTCGGTATATTTTACTTTATCTACAAGGCCAGGTAATTTTAATTTTAAACGGATATATTTATAAAACACTTTCAATATATCAGAAACGTTTTAATTAAAATACTTTTGAAATGAGCACATTCAAGACATTCGAAATACAGATAAGCGAAAACTCATCTCGGAAACGATACCAGATTTTAACTAATGATCAAAACGCATGTTCCCTTTGGTGTTTTTCATTTGAGTTTGATTTTTGTTGTGAATGATCCTTATTCCTAATTTTGTGTACATCTGATTGTATTGCATTTTTATTATCTTGACATTTTCTCGATATATAGAGCGAAAACTATCGGTTCCCTTAGCTTTATTAGGCTTTAGATATGCTGCGTTCAAAACCAATCCAATCACCTTAGACCAGTTAGCAATTTTTCTCTTGGAACAGGCAAGAATCCATTCTCAACCAGCTATGCTTTAAATAACAAATCAAAACGAGCTTTCTTGTCATACGTGGAAGTTCGTCTATGAGAAAGAAAACCCAGTGTCATAAATAAGAGGGTTGACTGATATATTTCTTCTTGGTTGGGTGACCACTTGAAAAGTTCATATCTGGATTTAAATCCAGCTTCAAGAACGATGGATTGATCAGATTATCCGAACTTAAGCTATTTTATAGATTCAATAATTTGTTTTCTGTAGATACGAGAAAACGGAATTCACTACAATTTCCAAGTATATTATAAACATCATAAAAGATGAATGAACATATTTCCATTTCTGGTTTCGGGGAATACTTTTGATTGAAGATAGAAATGGGTGGTGACTGTATTTCTTATCTGAGTTTTGTTGTAGCAGAAAATGTGTGAGAATAAATGAAGTCCATTACCTCCGTTTTCCTCATGAATGTACTTTTTTGTGTTTTTTCTTCCTTTCATGTCTGCAGATGTGTTGAGGATAGCTGTTACTTGCCGATCTTAGCTACTGATAACTAATAGTTTGGGACTTATTTATGAGTCAACCGTCTGAAAATAGGTACTTTGTGAAAGAGTCCTAATTTGATATTTATTCGCTGATTTTGTCAGTATTTTCCAGCGCTTTGCCCCGGGTAAGTTCCTGAATATTATTTTTGTTCACTTGCGCTAGTATTAATTCTGTATGATTGATTTGTGTTTTTTTTTTTTGAGTCGGGGGGTCGTTTAGCTTTCGTAGTTTTCGGCATAAGATTGACGCCTAAACGCATAATAATATTTTTCTATCGTTCATCTAAAAGACTTTCAAATATATTCAGCATTGTTCATACATTTTCGCTGAAAGACAAATTTCAATAATCTTATGACACTTGTTTCTAAAAATAGATGATTCTAACTTTCTTAATCTGATCTTCTTAGTAAATGAATAATTTTTACATCCATTACCAGCTGGTGAACACATTTTTTATCGATCTTTAAATATAATTCGTCTGGTTTGTTCTGTATCTAAGAATTATATAAAAGATAATGTTTCTGGGGGCGGTAAAGAAAATGAAGTTTACGAAGTATTTTACAAACTGATGTGATTAACAATTTTATACGAATGACAGAGCTTGCCTAATATAACATTATCATAGAATTATTTTTTTTAAATCAATTCACCACAAGAAAGTCGATAACGTCGCTAGTATGCAACTGTTTACTGAGACTGAAAGGGATGATTTTGAAAGGACCCAGAAACCTAATCCTAAACAGGTAACTAGGGATAAGCTTCTATTGTTGTTCAAAATATCGTGGGAAGGGAATGAAACTGACAATAAGGGAATCAAATAGTCTGCTGATTATTTCTCAGTCACAGTAAAACGTGGGAAAATATTTCCCGCCCTAGCAACTGGCGCCGTGAATGACTCGTAATCAAAAATGTAGCTCGATACATGAAAGGCTGAAGAGTATATTGGCCGAAATACTGTGGGAAAACAATCACTATAATGGTACGAGACAAGGGCAAAAGATGTGTGTGCGGGAATAAATGTCTCGAAGTCGAAAGTAATCATGCTCAGAAGTCAGGTAAAATTGCCTTAGCATTGGTGATGCTTGATCGCGTGACCAATTCAGATCAACAATAAAAAGAAACATCGTCGCAAAACAACATGGTTTCACAGAGGAAGTCAAGGTATTTCCATTAACGCCTCGCAAAGATGCATCTTTGCTTCATCCTTTTCGTTTTCTATCGATCGGTTCCGGCAACAAAAGAACGACACGATGTAATACACATTTCGCGCGAAATCTTTTAACTTTCCTCAATAGGATAATTTCCTTCCTTCAAACTTTTTGAGCCAATTTCCTGTCTTTATTTCGCTTTCATTTTCTCTGTCGTCGTGTTTTGCTCCATCTAAAAGAGATTTCAGACTGTCTCTTTAGAATCTTTCAGCACAGGTTTCTTAGATTTATATCTTAGCTATCTTATCTAACTTATCTATCTATCTATCTATCTATCTATCTATCTATCTATCTATCTATCTATCTATCTTATCTATCTACCTACTTTATCTATCTATCTATCTATCTATCTATCTATCTATCTATCTATCTATCTTATCTATCCATCGCATCAATCTATCGCTGTCTCTCTATATACAATATATGCACACACACATTCGTGAGTATTGATAGATAAAATTGCGGCCGAAATGTTCAGAACGGCATTGTTTTTGTCAGAAAAGTAGGTATAAATTATTATCAAAGCTGTTTTATATTCTATAATTTTCACAAAATAAATACGATGTTATTTGTTATTGTCTGAGATTTTGGTGTAATTTGAGAGGATAATACAAAGGTTATGGATGATTTAGTGATTTACTGCAAAAGCCATGGCGGCCAAAATGATCAGAACGGTTGAAAAAATAACAAAATACTAAACAAAATACTGGAATTATTTAATATTTAGTGTGAAGCAATTTAGCTTCAATCACACTATGACATCTTCGACTGCATGAGGAAATTAAATTTTCAATTTCTTGCTGGGTGATCTTATTCCATTCTTCCTGAAGGGCATTCCATAATTGCTCGGTTGTTTTAGGATTTCTGGCTTTCGAACCTTCTCCTAGATTATACCACACATTTTCTATAGGATCTGGACTTTGAGCAGGCCAATCCATAACAATAACCTTTTCAGAAGTTCATGACTACATTAGCTTTGTGACACGGGACATTGTCCTGCATGAATATGGGTGGTCGCTTAGTTGAATTTCTCAGCACAGGCAAGACATGATCTTTTGCCAGTTGTTTATAAACTCCTGCATTTACTTTTCCATATAATCGCACCATATTATCCATATAATCAATGAAATGTACCGTTTGCCATTTTTCTTGAAACCACAACACCTGTTCTGTTGCAAAGGTGAGACGACACTTTTTTATTCTTGGAGCTGATCAGTGGCTCCACAGCAGGTGCTCTTGCTTGTAGGCCATGTTCAACAAAACGACGAGACAGCGTTTTTCGAGGTAGTTTTCTTTAGTACAATGCTCATTTCCCGAGAAACAACAGAAACAGTTTTAATTATGTCCTTTTTAACCATCTTTACCATAGCACGATCTTCTCTCTTGGTCGTTTTTCTTGGCCTACATGTAGACTTTCTTGCTTCACACGAATCACAATTATCGTAGACCTTAAGAATACCGTGAACAAGACTTTTTGACTTGTTAAAAATCTTTGCAATAGACCCACTACTTAAATTATCCTTCTTACGAAGTTTAATAATCTGCTGACGAATTGGTAACAGAGTAAGTGGCATTATATTAACAAAGTACACTTCAGATATTCTTACTAATGATTAGTAAACGAACCGTCACGTCAATAAATTAAAAAAAATTAGAGTTCGCCGGTTAAATATACTACAACACGGAGTAAAAGCAACCGTTCTGATCATTTTGGCCGCCATGGGTTTTGCAGTAAATCACTAAATCATCCATAACTTTTGTATTATCCCCTCAAATTACACCAAAATCTCAGACAATAACAAATAATATTGTATTTATGTCGGTGAAAATTATAGAATATAAAACAACTTTGATAAAAAATTATACCTACTTTTCTGACGAAAACAATGCCGTTCTGAACATTTTGGCCGCAACTGTACATCGCTATATTCCGACTTTTATTTATCTGTCTCATATATATATATATATATATATATATATATATATATATATATATATATATATATATATATATATATATATATATATATGATGTGTGTGAGTGGTTAAACTTTTTATTAAATATTAAAGACAACGTAAATGATATATTTCGACAATCCTTTAATGAGCTAGTCTTCAAAAATGCGTTTTACATTATCTTACCTGCAAATGAAAGCTTACAACGCCATGTAAACTCAGGGGTTATGAATCTATTTATTGACCTTTTTCTTTTTTTCTTTTTCTTAAATTCGGCGATAAAACGAGAACCGACTTTTCAATGTGATGTATTCATAAACGCACGCACACACACACACACACACACACACTCACACGCACACACAATATACATACCCGGAAAATTTTACACTTAACTTTTTATCCTAATTTATCTAATTACTTTCTTTCTCACTCTACATGCATATTCATTGTCTCGTTTTATTATGCCATTCTTCATGATAAAGTGGTTATTATACACATTTAGATGATATACATATATATTTATAAAGTTACCCAGTTCAGCTTTTTATTTTATTTTATTTTATTTAAAATACTTATACTAAATTATTCTATGTGCACCTTTATGCGTGTTCTTTAAATTTTGTAAGCATTTCACCCCAAACATGGCGGGAATGCCACTAGCACGCAAGGCGTGGGAGAGAGTGAGAGCAAGAGTAAAGAGGAGTGTTTGAGTTAAGGATATAGGGAAAGACGGGGATCAGTATCAGGCCATCAAAATATATCGTTTGACATTACTTTTGAATATTATAGCTATCAGCGAATTAATTAGGAAAAACAAAGTACCACTGGCGGGAAGTGTGAGGGAAGAATCTTTTGGAGTAAAAGAGGCGGTCATATTGTTTCGACAGAGAATGGTGGGATCGAGACGAAAACTTAGTTGCACGTAGCAGATGGGTTACCAGAGTAAATAGATCGTGAGAGCAGTTGCCATGAAAATATTTGTAGAAAAGACAGAGAAGCCACATCACCTCTATGAGAAAGTGACTGTAGATTAGATGCCAGATCAGGGCCCATCTTATAAGCATATACGTCACTGGATTTTATCTAGGGCATCGAGATGAACAACGGGTTACCAGACCGTATATGGTAACAGTATTCAATGCAAGGACGAATGGTAGATTTGTAGATTTGAAGGATGAACTCAGGCGAGAAAAACCTTATATACTATCGTATTAGTTAATGATTTTATTTCCGATATATACTTATTGCTACAGGCTGTAAGAAAGATCTAACGACAAAGGAAAAAAATGTGCAAAGGTATTGATTGTTAGAAACGCCACGTTGGAAGTTTTGAAGAGAGAGCAAAAATTGATAAAAGAAATTGGAATCAAAACAAAATGAGTTTTGTCTATAAGAACGTCGCAAACAGATATTTGAGAAAAAGTTTAAAAAAAAGTTTGTAAAAAAAAACTGGAATAATAGCAAGAAAATATCTGAAGAAACGCTTGTTGAAAAACGTTGAATTGTTTTTCATGAAATATCAACCTTTTGCAGCTTATGCAAAGAATTAAATTTTTTATTTAGTACTTGTTCAAGTCTTCTGCCTTTTTGCAGGTTATTTTACGGTCAAAAAATATTTTTAGATTGTAATACATTTTGGGGGGAAATGATAATTTTACTGATATTTCTTATTAATTAACCCATAGCTGTGGGCAGAAAAGTTGAATTCATACATTTCCCAATAGAATTTCCGCGTCAGTGAATATAAGACACCCGACTGGAATAGGAACTCAGAGAGCTGAGTTCCAATTCTGAGACGTTATCCATTGAACCACCAGCACATCGTAGCTTAAAGCAACTGGTTCTCCCAAGCGATCATCCATACGTTACATCGATGGTAGTACATTAACCGGTGTTGCGAATGTAAATAGGAAGATACAGATTATTCAACATTGTCTATAGGAAAGCAAGTGTAGAAGCTCTATCTTTCCAATAATTTGATGTTGAATAGCGAGATAAATGAACCTGATGAATGACTGAAAGTTTGTGATTCATAAATATAGTCAATAATCGTATAGAAGAAAATAGTAGACGGCTTCATATTTTGTCCTAAAGCATACAAGAGGATTAAAATCTTAAAATAGGAAAAAAAGTGCATTATTTACATTATTCGGACTATTGTCCTCATCTTTGTCGCCATATTTATTACAACGTTTAGGCCGTTGTACGCTCCGGCCTTCTTCAGGTGGTTGGAATGTAGAACTGAACCATTTATTTCGCTCACTGGGGTAGACTGTTCTAGTTCCACGTACCATGTTTTAATGGATGTCAGTTATCAATTATCTCCTGTTAATTACCCTCTCCAAGTTCTCCACTGCCTTAACCGGGTATTGAACTCACACTTTGGGTCCTGTCGCTGGATCTAACTTTATTCACTGTGCTAGAATAGTCTACCCCAGTGAGCGAAATAAAGGGTTCATTTCGACATTCCAAACACCTGAAGAAGGCCGGAGCGTACAACGACCGAAACGTTGTAATAAATGTGGCGACAAAGATTCGGACATTAGTCCGAATAATGTAAATAGTGTACATAATACCTCATCTCAGGAATATGGACAGATACTGAAGAAAGAAGGTGCCAAGTCAATTTTGGCAAGATACATTTGAGTCGTACAGATAAAAATCGAGAAGCTTTAAGCTTAAGGGTCTATCCATGCATGACAGAGATTTTTTTTCTCACGATGAATATCTGAATGTTGACTAGCTTGCCCTAGAATGACCCAAGGATATGAAATTAATGTAACACCTTCCAGCATCTCCACATATAAATATAAAAGAAATCGTGGTACAACATAAAGAAATGTACAAAAGAGAGAACATTATATCCATAAGAAAAATATATATACAACTGAGAATATTATATATATATATATATATATATATATATATATATATATATATATATATGCGCGTCTGAGTAGAATAGAGAAATCAAAGTGCAAAACATTTTTATTGAGAACGCGTTTCGCCTTCGGGAGGTAGGCGATTTCCATTTGCGAGTTTGGTGTCTTCCGGTCAGAATGAAATAAAATATATGTTATTGTTATTATCATTTTTTTATGTTATGTTTCCTGCTTTGTATGCTGTAGAGTGGGTCCAAACAATGGTCCTTAAGCCTTATAGGAGAATTGTTATTTAATTGATAGCACTTTACTTAGTATATGGGATGTTCCTAAAAAGGCGATCTCCTGGTCAACTTGTATGTTGTTGTTACCTTGCACACTGTTAATAAAATTGTCATTCCTTTTCACACGAGGACAAGAGCTCCGATTACTCTTCGTACAGTCTCAGTCTTCATTCTCCACATTGTTGCGGGACGTCAGGCAGGTGCTGTCAACCCCGCAAACAGAAAAATTAATGTAGGATAATACGATCGAAGCAAGGATAACAAAGGCGAGGGCTTTAAAATCTAAGCCAAATTTTATTCAGCAATTTGGGAAAAGCATGTTCAGGTATTGTCTCGAGTAATCCGATATGAAGTCGGGGAGTGCCAATCGAAAAATCGTCTTGTTTCAGGGCAGCAGACCAGAGGCAGGCAAGGCAGTGCTGAGGCAGGCAAGGCAGTGCTGAGGCAGGCAAGGCAGTGCTGAGGCAGCCTGTTCGTCCTTAGGGTGACAGTCACAAGGGATGCAGCTTGGTAGTATCTAGAAGGACTATCGCATAGGTATGTAGCTAGGCAGTCCTTAGAAGGACTATCGCATAAGCATGTGGTCTGATAGTCCTTAAAAGAACTATCGCATAAGAAGGTAGCTTGTCAGCCCTCAAAAGGTCTATCGCATAATAATTGCTCTGGGCTGCTGAATTTGGTTTGGTCCGGTGCTACTACAGAGTTCGGCAACCAGGACTGGGAGCGGCTGGCTTCACAGGTGGCTGCTGCTGGGCTTTGGCCTGGTCAGCTGCTGCTGCTGGGGTCAGCTTGGCTGACTGCTTGTGGTTAGCGGCGTGGGTCGGCCAGGTGAAGGTGAGGGTGAGCGTGTCCCTCTACCCCGGAGCCAAGATATTTGGTGGAAAAAATCGGCAGTGTTTATGTCGGCCGCGGTCAGCATCGTTGCCTATTTAACAATGTCTTTTGGTTATTGACTAAAAATTAAATTCTACTTTTGAATGTACACATGGGTTTCATTTGGGCCCCATGTGTATATAAATTAGTTTCTGGTCATTATTTTTAGTTGTGTATGTTATGTTTCGTTTTTTTTTTTGTGTTTTGATGTCTGAAAACGCTGAGTCACCGGAAATTAATGGCGTTCGTTCCGTTTTCCGTGGTGACGTTTTCAGATGTTTGAGTAGCCGGCAGTAACTTCCGGCCGGGTGCGATAACTTCTTGTTAATCTCTATCTCCAGGTACTTGCGTTTGGACAATTTCTTGATGATTTTCATGAAGGTGTTTCTCACAGATTGAACGGCTATGTCAGTTTCTTGTCTTTTATGATAATATCAGGTATGTTTGCTCTGTAGGCGTCTTACTGCCTAAGTGGAGTAGTTTCAAATTCAGTAGGTTGGCGGCTTTAATAGAAAAAATATTCGCAGTACGTCAAATGTTATTATAGTGGGTACTCGAATTTGAAATATAGATCAAGTTTGGATTTTTTAAAAACTTTAAATGGTGCTTTTACATCTGTCGGTCTGCGTATTCGAAAAACATTTTACAGATAACACTCGCCAAGTCATATACTATGGAAATAACCTTATCTATTCCCTTCGTATTCTGTCAGTAAAAAAGTTTCATTTAAACAGCTTCTTCGCAAGAACGTTAGTTCCGACAGGATGCTTAACTCTATCAACACAGTCTTAACCACTTCAAGTCTGTAAATGCTGGTTGTGTTGAAAAGGTTGATGTGGCTGCGTGTTGAATAGCATTTAACAATTAAACATTTTTGTATCAAGGAAAAACAAAAGGAAAACCAAATTTTGTTTCAACGATAAAATATATATTAAAATCAACAAATACAAAACATTTTTTGTAATGTGTGAAACAATAAGATAGGAGAAGTTGTTTCCCTTTAACCGTTAGCTCAAATATTAAAAGTTTTCTGAAAGAATGTTCAGAGTTCTGTATTACATAGAATGATGTTTTCAGAAGAACATGTAATAAATCAGTTGTGGATTAGATATAACTAACAGAGCTGTTGCAACTTGGCTTGTTACATAGAACTGATGGTGAGTAATATTTAAGTTCTGTGTGCGTGCAAGAGTAAAATGGAGAGTCTGTATAGACGTGTGTGAGTTGCTGAGTTCTGCTTCTACTATCTATTTTTGGAACGAATTCCGGTTTATATAACCATGGGTAGGCTCCTAGGGCAATGGCGGGAGAAATTTCGATAACACACAAAAAATATCTGATTGGATGAAAAATTACCCAATCGGTGATTTTGTTATAAAAGCATGTTTATGAATTAACAGTAGGAAAAATTCAGTGTTGTGAATGCGATCAGTAAATTGTCCTGTGATTGTTAGTATTTATTATTTGACCAATTACATTTGAGAAAAATGTAGGCGTGTCAAACATAGTAGTAATCGCTACAAGTCTATACCGTTGCCATTGTCTTTTCTATATATCCTTATGAACTGCTTTTCCTACCCCTTCTTCTGACATGCACCAACCTGAGAGTTTCCCTCTAACTTTTGTCGCTCTTGGACTTTGTATTGAATGAATAATTATGTAAAAATGTTTCTAAGAAATTGCACGCAGTGTTCTACTTGATTAAATAATTTCAACATAGTAGGTGTACATTAAACAAAAGAAGGTTTAAAATTTACTAAATATTAAGTTCAAAAGGTCGCTCACTTCTTGGACTATTTTTCTCATATCGTATTATTTATTGTACATATTTATATGTGAATGTACCATAAATAGTGTACAATTTTGAATTTTCTTTCAGCATTTAAAACTCAGAAATAAAAGCCCGTCGATGATGTTTCGAGTTGAAAGACTTACCTTTTTAAAACGCTGGAAATATGTTTCATGAACAATTTAGATTGCAAGAATTAAGTCACTGCCTCGTGAATCAGCAAAATTATTGCCACGCACACGAGAAGGGAATGCGTTCAGTGTTTTCTTAACAACAATATTCACTCTATACCAGATCGAAAGAGCAACACTAGTTAAAGTTTGTATATTCAATGACACAGTTTATGGGATATGTATTTGTTGAGTCTTGACTCATTGTTGAATCTCGACTAATGCATGAAATAATAATGCAACACAAAATGTACTTAGAACAAGAATGTATTATAACAAGAAAGTGTACACAATATTTACATATAGTATTTCTGTATATTTCTGGGAAGACCGTTCCTGGAGAATGTGTTGACTAAGTCGCAGTCGGGCAGAGTCTCTAGCTGGATCTCTGTATTCCCTCCCTGTCTTCCGGTACCAACCATTATTTATATAGTCGGTAGTCACCTATGCAGATTAGGTGGATCCTACCACAACAGTATTGATAAAGGTTAACCTCGTCTGCAACAGGCGAAGACTGTAGTGACCGGGAAGCATCCCCATGGGAGTTGATTCCGCAAAGTAGCTGTTCGTGAGAAGAAGCAGTTCATATTAAGCGTTCGCCAGTGGAACAGGAAGGAAATGTTCGTGGCATTGGAATCAAATGCAGATTTTATAGTTGCGATCTTACTTGGCAGATCCACGTGGATCGCTATTTTAAAGATATTACAGTCTGTTCAGCACTTCTGCATTTGGGGTGCTTCAGCTGCCTGGTATTTGTTCAAGCTCCTTTACATGGGAGATATATTACCTGCGGAAACCCGCCCACTGATGTAGAAATATGTTCATGCTTGTATGTGTATTTTAACAACAACTTTCTGTGACGCATCCTGTTACTCACATTAGAAAAAGATACAAAGGAATAATTATTTTTCTTTATGATTTGCGATAAGTAATTTTTTTTTATGCTTGCGCGTTATGCACGATTGAAATAATGAACCTCTTTTACACGCTGGAAATACGTTAGTTGAACAGTATAGATTGCAAGAATTAACACATGAAAATTCGCATAAGTTTTCACAGCAGGAGTGGGATTTCAGATATTTTTCTCGACAACGAGCCTGGAGAAGTATACAACAGACGTATTTCGTTTTTGCTTCCCCGCTTTCTTTACATCTTTGTTTATTTAATTTTCCTCCTTTATTTTGTTTGTTAGATTTTATCTATATACAAATACTTTCCATTCGTAAACAAAATAACATTTAAATTTTTTACTCGAATATATTGACTCTATATTTAAACCATATTTTTATTTATAACGTCTTTCTCGCTGTCTTCCATTTTTCTTCACGTTCCTTTTAAAACCATTTTAAAATGTATTTGTTTTTCATATTGTCGTTCTTGAGGTGGTTCATACCTTATTTCTGTCTCTATTTCTCTATTATTGCGTTTATTTTAAAATAGTAACTGTTTTTTTTTTCATTGTCTTGCTACTTCAACACTTAGTGTCTTGAATTCTCTTTTTATAATCTCACTTGCCTAAATCTATTGACCTTTTAAGTGCTGTGACTTTTCAATTTATTTCCTTACGCTGGTCGATGCTGTTCCAGTAAGAGATTCTTCAGTTTAAAACACCAAATAACAGACGACTGAATTCCGTCTGACTTGAGAGTTTTTAGTTATCGTTTTTTTTTTCTCTCCATATATCATTAGCATCACACGCTTCACCTTGCAGGCTGACGGAAACATCACGTTAAAACATTGGTTGCCATAAGAAAAGTTAAGCAACGTCAAGACTGGTTAATACCAGGTGTGGTAAGCTTGGGTATGCTTGTTGTGTAATAGCGAATAGCTAAGAATTGTGAAGAAGGCCGACATTTACATTGTCGAAACTTTGTGATAACAGCAAAGATGAGGTGTTTTGTTCGAAACCAAAAAAGTAATTAGTAGTTGAGTTGTCCTTTGTTCGTGAATACTTTATTTTATCGTTTGCGGTTGTATATCGTTCCTACCTTATTTTTCAGCACGATAACAAAAGTTAAGCAACGTTTAGCCTGTTCAGTACTAAGATGGGTAACTGCTTGGGAATAACAGGTACTCTAAGATTGGATGAGCGGATAATGTAATGGATATTGGCTTAATCGAAGAGCCGAGTTTTAAAATATTCACTTATGCGCAAATACTCTTTGCAAAAAAAAGAATCCTTTTCTTCTCTCCCATCTGTGGGTTAATTAGTAAAGTAATTTTCTAAACGTAGCTTAGATGTGGCACAAGGCCGAAAGTGTGGAACGCTAAGTGAGGATCGAACTCCCTTCTGGGTAGTAATTAATCGAGCAAGACCAGCTTGATAACCATTACACATCATTGGAGGGATCTAGGACTAATTAGTAAGACTTATCCATAAATCATTATCTCCATCACAAGAAAGTTCTTAAAACCTAAAAATACGTTCTGGCTTTAAATTACCTGCAATTGATTGATAAACCCTAAGCAACGAATGATTCAGTACTCATACTGTTTTGTATTCTAGGAACCGATATATTTTAATCATCAAAATCATTATAATTGCATTTATTATTATTAATAAAGTAAAGCCTTAGTAAAATTTCCAAACCCCAGTATGGCATCCAGTCTGATAAGAGTATACCAGACACATGCACCACAGCCAGTATGTCCAATGTGAAGGCAAAGTTTCATAAAAGCAGCACGTTACATGTGGAAGTCCAGTTTGAAATAACTTCGGATCGGCTAACCAAATCAATTTCGACGGTCTGAGATTGACGGTGTTGGTCAGTGTCTAGATGTGACTCCCAAATCAACGTGATTGCCTTATCCTTCCAATAAATCATCTCGACACAAAAGTACCGCCCAGGAAGTGAGATGTAAGGCATATCCACTATTAGAAACTATGCCCGATTTTTAAGGCCATGGAAGTGAAAACGAAACCTTTTGTGCTGGACGGAATATTTAATCTAGCCTCCATTTGCTAAAAAAGAATCATTTTGACACTGCTAGTCAGTTGTGATCCAGAAGTTATTTGGGTCAGGCCTGCTGTAGTCTCATGTCATTATTATTATTATTATCAAATATTACTGACGCAACTGTTGCAAAATTTGCAAAATTAGAGAAGTGCGCAATTCAAGAAAAGATAACGTGTTTAACAACAAATCAAAATGTTTAATAAATGTTAAAATAACAAAGTGTTTAATAATATATTGTCTTAAACAGTATGTTTGTCTCATTCAGATTATGTTTAAAACATTGATATAAGTATCAGATAATTTAAAAAAAAAGTCTTTTTACATAAGAAAAACAGTAGTACTTCTGATCAAATCGACAAAGCGAATGAAATCCAGTCGGATTGAATGGAATGCTACTAAAAAAGTGAGTTACAATATGAGTACAGTGTTCGGTTTAATTTTTTTCTGCCAGTTGTTCTATAAGAAAAATTACTCGAGCAGTTTAAATCTTTTGGAACTCTCCTGTCAATTTGTCCATTCACCCGGGTTCGCATATGTAATTATCTTTGTGTGTTTTATGGGTTGAAAGTTAGGTGCATTCTGGATATTTATTTCAGAATGTGCACCTTATGAACTTTACATCTCGTTGCTGTTGCTACATATGCATTATTAAATGGTTTCACTTTACGTTCAAACAATTACATAATAAATAATGATGACGACTGCGTTTCCAGATCCAAGATAGAATTATCAAGGTGAAGAAATGATTTGGTAGAAATGTAAAATGGGATTAAATGTTTGTTATATGCACTTAAATACGTTGCTATAATCGTAATAAATGTTGTTGAGAGTTGGTTATCAAGACGTCTTAGACTTCCCTTGACGGATTCAAGTTCTATTGCAGATCTAAAAACACATTTCTGCCCGCCTTCACAATGCAGGAAAATACTTGTTGAGTACAGCAATATACTACACCACGACACAAATTTCAAATTCACGAAGTTCTCTATATCACAATCAACCAACGTACACTTCACAAAATTTATAGCAACAGCAATTTATAGCAATAGCAACATTGTTCCTATAACTAACATTTAATATCATTTTACATTTTTACCAATTTCCGGTCTACTCTCTTATATTGAAGCGCTAGTTTTGCAAAAATTCCATAACTACAACGGAATTAAACAATTCAAATTATTTATGACAGAGCACGTTCGCATGTGTTGATATAATTTACCATCACAACGAAATGCAGATTTGATTGCAGTCCGAAAAAGTTAGTCTTTGTAATTTACCTTTTGAAGATGATCCTCGAAAAGAACGGAAGTATTTGGATTAGAAAAAAGAGATACTGCACCTTAGATGAATTTCATCTTAACATCAGGAAACTAATTAGACAACTGGAAAGGAATAGTACTGAACAAAATATGTCTATATATTATTCAATGAAAAATGTTTGAGTTACAATATACTGCCTATTATATAAACATTAAAATTCACCTAATGCAAGGCCTAAGCATTAATTAAAATTAAGCGTTAGTAAAAGATGTGTGTGACATAGGAGAGCAGGATGTGAGTGATCTGGAGGATAGACAAGGATCGACGCTGGACATTTTTAAGATTGCAGTATTTGGGAAAGCGATCATGGCGCAAACAGTTCCACAAAACAGCGGTTATGTAGAATCTTTCTCCGTAGAACATCCTTCTCACTTGTTTCTTGGAAAACGTAGAGAATGAGGGAGATCCAACGCTTGAGACGTAGGAAAACGCGTCCTGGCTACAAAAGTATGTTGGGTGGAGACAAATTAATCCCCAAATGGGGCGCATGGTATATTTTGAACTACTAAGCTGTAAAATGAGAATGTGCCGTTTCAGTCTAGATATATTAGCACTAATTTTCTTTTTCTTTTCTTTTTTAAATGATTTACTTATTATAAAGATAGTTTGGCAAAAAGTATCAAGTAGATTTTGGAGGGTTACACTGTATTTATCCCACTGTCTTTCACAGTTGAACGTAGAAAGAAATTCCTTTTGATGTCTTGGGTGAACTTGTCCTAATATAGGTTCAATGCAAGGAATCACTTTGATATTTGATTGATTTTGTTTTTTTATAGTTTATCAACCTTTTTGATGTTATTTAATGCCGAACCATATGTTGGACTTGTAAGAACTTTTTGGTGATAATAATGATTTTTTTTTATACAACTCTTAGTATTTAGACCACGACTAGAGGGGGGAAGAGATGGGTTATAACGAACCCGACTTGAATTCAAACTCCGATTTTTCATTCTGAGCCTTTATCCGATTACACCAACCTCACATCCAAGCTTATAGCCCATAGCATTCTCCAACGATCACCCATTTCTGTAATGATCAGGTTCACTTTTCTGTAAGTGCGGTGATTGAATAAGAAGTTACTAGATTGTAATTATTTTTTACAACGAAGTTGCAAATCATAAACAGATGTATCAATTGGATAGATATCTGTACATTTTATGCGAATGTTCCTTGGCATATCGGCAATATAAAGCCAAAACCTTGTACAACCAAGGAAAAAGACTTGCGGGATACCCCCAGTTATTTCATGATTTCAGAGTTCTAACCATTATCAACGACCTTAATTAACCTACCCGAAAGGAATGACTTGATAATTATGATCGCTCTTTAGTATATGTCATGATTGGAGATTATACGTAGCAACATGATAAACCACACGTCGCTGATATACGATCCTGCCTAAATTAATAACGAGCGCGTCACCTGTTTCTTTTCCTTTTTTTTCTTTTTACAATAATGTTCATCCTGTACTGGGTGGGAGGACCACTCGAGGTAGAGAATTACAGTGTATACAAACATGTGGTGAACATTATTTCTAACTCTGTACTTGAAGATGTTAACATTGTAGTGATCTCTACTTTGTGGATATACTTGAATAATGGTTCCACAAAGCAATGGCCCGTGGGAAGAAACTGCTCGAATGGAACTTACATCTTACCAAAGGAATACAAATGCAATGAATGTGGTTTGCTATAATGTGCGTAACTTGATGTGTCTTATACGTGAGTTCTAGGATTGGTGGAACTAATGAATGTAGTTCATTCATCTGAACACTTTCCATATAAATAGCAAGAGAACAGCTAGAGTCTCGCGACATCTCATCTGTGAGAAAGGAACTTGTAGAGTGTAAAATAATTCTCAGTAACAAGGACGTGGAGAAGTTTTTAACTCTATCAGGAGTAGGAAGGGAAGACTGGGCAGCTCAAGCTCAATATATGGAAGCAGCACTACATTTTCTCTTGATCTTGCTCTTTTTAATGTAGAGGATGTCATGGGTTTGTGAATAATGACTTAATACATGAGAAGTAGACCTAGAAGAGCGAAATCTATATTGCTTATCGCATGGAAGGTTGTTTTTTGCCGATGCGATCTTCATGATAATAGACACAGAGAAGCTGCTGATCGTTATAAGGAGGCTACCTGGGCGATATTACGACGGTATGAGCACTGAAGGGGAATTTTGAAAATAAGGCATGCTGCAGACATATTCCATAGACTTGAGAAACATCTTTCCTTCGGTTAGATGTTACAAGATTTTGACAACATCGGAGATAAGTCTAACCTAATGTTCTTAAGAAAAACCTTAATATTTTTTTCGGAACAATGCCCTGGGTAGTACAAGCTTTAATATGCCCGGAAAATTACCGAGCCGACAGAGACTAAATGCAATATGTGTGCTTCCTGAGAGGTGGGGAATACGGTAGGGAATTGTTCTGGCGTCTAATTTGATGTTAGATGCAAAGTTCATTTAAACGAGTTTAGCCTTTTCCAATGAGGTGGTGATTACCTCAAGACAATTTTTAAGTGTAAGCGCGGTTACATTACTCTTAGTTAGAATCTGGTTTGTGATTTTTGATAACTCTCCAGAATCGAGTGTTTTATTTTCAGCTTTACAATGAACTGACTGCGCATTAGTGATCTTAAATTTCTTTCGAATTTACTTGCAAGGATTGCGAATATTTCTGAGTTCGGCCAAGGCTTTGCTATACAGTTCACTCTGAGAGCCATGGTAGTTATGGCTATGTGACATATGACAGCAGGACTGACTTTTCAATGTTTGCCAATATGACTGAGAAATAAATGCCAATGTGGATATATGCAGTAATAAGGAAGACTGTTCAAGGAGCTATTTCTTACATATAATAAGAAAGAGAAATTCTATCGTAAGCTAGGACCATATTACTTTTCAAATTAATATGAGACAATGACTGAGGGAATTCTAGAAGGAGTATTGGTATATGAATCAAAATGAACATTAAAACTGATCGATATAAAATGTGATTTTCAACGAAAAACCTTTTTGAGCTTTCCTAAATAAAAGAATATATGAATATATAAGGTCTGATCAAAAGGTGTCTAAACTGTATCAATTTTAATGGGACACAGTGAGGTTGATTTGCACCGATTGACATTGAACGCTGTCAGGTTTTCAAACGTTTTCACTTAACATCCGTTGTTGATGTCAGTGCTTTAAAGGAATACGTGGAGAGTGTGGTCGATTCACCACGACACGGAGGTTCCATCAGTGATCCTGGCTTGTGCAACAGCTGCTCGACAAATCCAACATTCCCCAAATTCAACAACCAGCACATTCACAAGACTCTAGCATGTGCTATTTTTTTTTTCTCTTCAAAAATCAAATCCCATTTGAGAGGAACAATTTTTCAAAATATCGAAGAAATCCAGTAGAATGCTCCGGAGCAGCTTGTCACTATCGCAACAAAGTAGTTCTAGGAATACTTCCATCAACTGGATAAAGTTTTGCTTCAGATGTGGAATACTATTCTATAGTGTGTGCGTAATTTAATTTCACAGTTAATTTCAGTAAATACCTGTATTGTAAAGTAAAACTATCCACTGATCCTAATTTGAATCGTGTATGTCAATTAATATATACACTGGGCTATATTTAACGCACCCCATTAAAATGAAACGATGAACGATGAAACCGAATATCTACATACGTTGTTTCCTTCTGCTAAGAGTCATTGCTACCGTGTGACCAACCTTGTTATTAAATAACTAAAAATGATTGTAATATTCATAAAAACGAAACTCAAAATAATTTGTTTTTAATATGCAAATGAATAATGAGCAAATATATGAAAAAATATACTGGACAACTACAAACTTTGTTTTTAATATAAAATGACGGTGTTAATTTTTTTTTTTTTTGCTTTTACGTTAGCGCCGAAACCAAACTATTTGTTAAAATGTCTCCATAAGATTTTTTTCCCGTCTTTTATTCTAAAGACACTTTCACTTTCAATGATCTTTATTCATCTTTAAAGTTAGGAAAATATTATAATTTTGTATCTTTAATTTAATTTTTGTTGTTGAATCTGCGGTGTTACTTACTTTTAAAGTTCATCGAAATCCTTTCCTGAATTCTTCGAAGATGTTTTTCTAAATTCCTCTTTTCATTCGTGATAATCATCAACATTATTTCCCCGTTAACGCATTTTTTTTATTTGTGGCTTAGATCGACTCAGTATGAGATGAAAAATAAGTTTTAGGATAGGAAATAAAAGGACTTTTAGCATTACACGATCGAACCATAATTCGAATTTCTGTTTACTTTATTTTACAGAGTAACAACGATAACAAACCCATCACTAGAAAAACAAAAGAATTGATATATCAACATTGATACGTGATTATTTAGTAACGTCAAGTGCTTATCTACTTGTTTTCCCTTCTCTCACGATTGTGTTGATTTTGTTTAAACATTAATCCAAATATTTCTAACATGATTATTTATTCTTGGTGTTTCCTGAAATTATCTTTTTGCATTTCCTTCCCTGTTTTGTTTCTCTCAACTCAAATTTATTTTTAAGATTTTAGTTTATTTTAAATTTGTTCTTTTTTTTACCGCTTTTTTATTTTATTTTCCATTCTTTAATGGTCGTGTTCGTTAAATTGCCGTATTTAAGTTTTTTTTAACATTTTCCTTTGTTTTTACATTGTTTTCTATTTCATTTCTCCCTTTCATTTTGCCAATGCTGCTCAATCTTCTCAAAATGAAGGAAGGATTGAAGCAGCAGAAATGCGGTTCGACAGAAAGTGGCCGAGGATCGCGTAGGCCGAAAATGGGAGCAACGACGAGGTTTGGTGTGGAATGGAAACAAAAGGAATCTTATACATCACGAAGAGGTAGTTGAAATTTCTGGGGAACGTAATGAGGAAGGCGGACTAGAAAAATAGCAATGTCGAAGTTACACAGGAAAACAAATCGTAACATACTTGATGGGATGAGCAAATGGATGAGAGAACAGGGTTTGGGAGAAATAAAAAAAAACAAATAGTTTTATTAGAGAGGAAGATATGGAGTGCCTCGTTGTACGTCCTGAATGGACATGGCACACAAAATATCTGCTCAGTTTCGTATATTAACACTTATTTTTACTCCTACATTTTTGTTACTCTATCACATTTTTATATATATATATATATATATATATATATATATATATATATATATATATATAATAACACTAAAACGTATTTCATTACGGTCGTGAAAACGGCTCTAAATTTTCAGACTTTCAAATTCAAAAGAAAACAGAAAATATTTCTCCAGGATTAAATGAGAAAATTTATGTAAACTTGTATACTTGACAGTGGGGGAAAATTTGGAAAGAAAAATGCGTAATAAAGATTGAGAGAGTGGGTGTAAAAAAAGCCAGAGTGGAAAAGGACAGGAAAAAGCGTATGTGAAATTATGGAACGAAAGTTGATGAAACTTTGAGAGAGAGAGAGAGAGAGAGAATAATCGAGAGAATGTTTTAAAATTTTAGATTGAGACCAATAGAAGTTAATTTCATTTGAAACAACTGACTTTCAATTTGTCGACCTAATTTAAAATACAGATTACGGGAGAAAATATATATATATACATATATATATATATAATTTTAGGGATACGGTTATTTTCGAGTAACAATAAAAAAAGCTATCTTGATATAAATGATACAATGTCAGAAGAATGTGGGAGTATGCTGAAATGAATGTTGGCATGAAAGTTTTTTTCAAATACGGTTTCAATTTCTTTTTTTTTCTCCTTGCCTATATACCGCCGAGATACGTCACACTCGCTCTTAAATACACTTGCTTAATTTGTAACTAGCATTATAACATCTCCCACCAGTAAGCAAAAAACACAGCCACCGAAAAGCGCGCGCATGCGCGCGCGCGCGCGCGCACACACACACACACACACACACACACACACACACACACACACACACACATATATATATATATATATATATACAGACACACGCGCATGCTTATCTCTCTCCATACACTTATAACTATATATCTCCGTATCCCTATTCACACGCACACATCTCCACACACTGGTCAGCGCATTGTGATTCGTGTAGACCTGTCAGTTTCTTGCAATATCATGTGAGGTTGTCAAGGTTGCATTAAAAGCGTTGGCTTTTGATCGTTTACTAGCGCGAGGTAAAATCGAAGGTAAACTGATGACCTTAATTTCGGAAAGCGTTCTTGTGTTGCGAGCATGTTGTTAATTAACTTCGTTTATTTTGAATCTTGACGAGATACAACTCTTTGGCTGTTGAGCCGTTGTCTGGAGACAATGTGAAGCTCGCTTCTGGTTCCGGCTAGAGATGTCCGCCTTCAGTAATGGAAAGGGTTGAACTCCCAAGTAATCCGTGGCATCCAACCTCAATAAGTAGCACATGACATATCCACCCCTTTTCCACGAAGTCTGATCTCAGCGATTCGTAGCGGGTTTTCTTTCGCTCATCCGCTGACTTTCCGGAAACGTGGAACATTTAATTCTACGAGGAGGAAACGCTTATTGGAATCAGACAACGCTACAATGTCAGGGCATCTGTCTGAATGGTGTGTACCGAACATTGCTGAGGTGTTCTAAGATCAACTAAAGCCCTCCAATCACTGGTTGCACTCAGCAGTGTGATATTGGGAGTTATTTGGTTCTTTCGCACAGGCCATTCGCTTTCTTTGTGAAAACGGATCGTAGGTTCTCTGGTCGTTACCGAATAGTTGTTGGATGCTTCACACTATCTATTGACTTCCAGAACTTTTTATGGCGCTGCTTACACAAAAGTAATTTTTGGCATGCAGAGTTCACTTGACGTATAGTGTCTCGATCACTTTGATATAAAACGCATTCATTGGTATCAGTGTACACCCACAGCTTGAGGTTGATCGCATTTGGTAGATCATGGGTAGATGGCAGGAGGAATTATATTGCCAACGGCTTCATTGCAATTAGGCTATTCTATCGGATCAATTTCACTCCATGTAGTCCAAGTACGTTGTTTAGACTGAGAAACAGCAGTATCTGTTCGCCGCTCTTCCTCGTAATTCCTGATTTCTAGAATCACATTGTCTCATTTGGCCCCTTTTTGGAGACAAACAGATTGATTGCTTGGGTAACCCCCATAATCACATTATTTCGCAGGCTGAATTCTGCTTCTTGTGTGCCTTCTACTACCGAACATTAGGTGCCAATTTTGATACGTGGCTGTTACCTACGGACAAACTCATCGAACGAGTCCCTCATACTTTTGTGAAGGCGTACCTTCCCGACCTTGAACACATCCACGAATGAGGAGATGGGAAGCTGCATGATATAGAGTCCCACTGTGGAGAATCAGGAGAGAACTCCAAACCACTAGCGAAGTCAATTGTTGATATACAGTTGCATCTGCTGAATGCGTGACAGTAATATCATACGCCTGCAACGACAACAGAAGCCGGGCCAGAAAACCATGTTGGTAGTCGAGTTCTGTCGATGGATTCAAGTCCATCTAGTATCAATTTTCTGCACCTCTTTACCTCGATAGCAAACAGTCACTGGCTTCTCTTTGACTTTCCAGATCATGACACTGCCATGAAGTGAATCACTCTGACAGAGACCATGTGTAATTATAAGCTTAGGCATTTCTTAGGTTTAGATTTTATTCTCGTCCACATGATGAGAATATATTAGTTCTGCAGCATTTCATCTGCAGTAACTTTAGACGGGACTAGAATACTGATGTCATCCACGAAAGCTCCGGAAGGAGGAAGGAGTATTTGTTCCTTAGTGAGCACTCCCTTTGCTGTGTCCGGTGCATATCACGCAGTATGACTTCCATTGACATAATGAAAAGAAGTGGTGAAATTACACAACGCATTATGATGCCGACCACGAGAGCTTGTCACTTGGTGGTATTCTTTCCAACGGTAAACTGCATAATCGCTGTTCTGAAATATTTCGCCATGATTTTCCCAACCTTGAAAACTTCTAGGACCATTCCTACTATCTCATGAGGAAGTGGTTCATACACATTCACGAGATCAAGCCAAATTACACGAATTTAGTTTCAAATCATTGCATGGATTAAGTTCCAAATCATGTGTGAATGCTCCTTAAAATTGGCGAGGCTAGGTACCTCAGCCTTCTGGACAGCTGTGTGACATACGACGGGCAAGGAAGCCAAAATTACCTTCCTCTCTACATTAAAGAGGGATATGGAGCAGAATCTTTGCAATGCGTTTTGCATTCTTTCCCTCACGTATCCACATGCCATCCGTCAGGCACCATTCTTGTCGAACGCTGGTCGAGGATGGGAAGTTGCTTGAGGACGTTTGGACAATTCTTACATAATTTGTAGAATATTCAATTTATTCCAGGTGTACTACCTAATTTCCCTCGTTTTTAGTCTGCATTCATTAAACATGATCTCTTGGTCATGGGGCCTATGAAGGTAAATTATGGGTGGGATTGGATCATATTTCTTAGTATCAGAATACAACATTCTCAGGTGATCCTAAAGTTCCTCCTGCGGTACTCAAGTTTGGCACTCTTAGGCTCTGTAAACAGATTTTTAGCAGAAGCGTAGGGATGATTGTAAAATGATCTCCGAGACTGTTTTTTCCTTCCGACGTTATCTTTCTAGGGATTACTAAGATCATTTATTCAATATAATTACGCAGTTCCTTAAATCCTGGCCTCTCATGAATTGAAGCTTCTTTGTGTCGGCGTTTCGCAACACTCTGCTCTTAGTTTACACTTCTGAATCTGCCGTCTATTTGGTCGCTTCTCTTCTTTCCTATCCACACTTGCATTTACTAAACCAAACCACTCAAGGCACACCTCGTGCACAATTCTGCAGAAAGTTCCTGATCGATATTCAGCAAAGTAGTGCTGTGATTGCCTTTGGGCCTCTGGATTCTTGTTTTGCTTGTAATCTCTCCAGGGTGATGACTCTCAGGAATGGGATCATGAACAATGTGGATGTAATGCGGATTCATAATCCCATAATTAAACTTAGATTTTCCAATAGGCGATTTCTGTTGCCTGCACAAGCGTGCCTTATGGATACGTAAACCTTGCGGGCTTTCGAATTTCCAGCCGCAATCATAGGTTGGAGCCAGTTTCAAGTCCATTTCATTATCATTTGAATCGGTCAGATCGATTATGTATTCTTCCTCTCTGCTACTGACTCGCAAAGGGCATTTTACATTTGTTGGGCTAGTCATATTGGCTTTAACAATCCTCTCTTTCCAGGATTTCATCCCAAATTTCCGGGGGTGATGACATTTCGTCTTCGGTGTCATATATATATATATATATATATATATATATATATATATATATATATATATATCCAAATGTAAAAGAACGAAGAAAATATAAATTCAAACGTTCATAACATTAATTTAAAAAAAGCTCGATACAAGAATAGAACAATAAATAAATATTATAACATGCAAGTTACCGCGACAAAAATGTTTGTTAAAATTTCTAATGGATCTTCTAATTTGTTCATCAACAATTTAATTACAAATGTCATTGTTAATGAGTTTATTTGATATTTTTTTGCTCCAAGCAGAAACTTTATCCCTGGAAGAGTAAACTTTTGCAAGGTTAATTAAATTTTGCATAATCGTTTTTTTTTTTTTTTGTTTTTTTTTAAGTGTCAGAACCTCACATTCATATATATAGTTGAGTATGCACGTATTTATGTTATTTCGGTATTATGTGGCGATGGAGTAATGGTATTATTATTATTGGTGTTTATCCATATATCAAGAAAAATTCTGTTGCAATGGTAATATGTGAATATAGGAAGGTGTTGAAGTTCATGTATTTCGTTTGTTTTTAACTAAAATCGGGATATCGTCTATATATCTTAGGTAGATAGAGCGTTTATTAAATGATTTTATTATTTTGAATGTTAGCCATGTATATGTTGCTAAATGTTGATCTTAGCACCGAGCGCATGAAAAATCTATCAAGTTGTACGTATATACTATTTTGATTGTCACAGAAGGGAACACCAGGAATTCAAGTTAAGATCAGTTTCTGTAATATGGTACATTCAATTTTTAACGAAAAGTGAGATGGATTGTTGTGATATTCTTCATAATTATATCAATCGTTTCTCTAATAGGGACATTGTTAAATAAATTTTCAATATCAAGTGAGTCGATGATTTCATTATTAGTTTTTTATATTTTTAGAGTATTCGACAAAAGATACTTGAACGACGATATGCTGCCTATATATATATATATATATATATATATATATATATATATATATATATATATGTATATATATATATGTAGAGAGAGAGAGAGAGAGAGAGAGAGAGAGAGCAATTGTGTGTTTAGAAGGCAATCATTATTTTATAATTTTTAATTACAGACGACTGACAAGGTAAGCGTTTTATGTAATGTTTCTTGTGTTCTTCCATCTTTTTTTTGTTCTGGGCACAAAGTGAGCAAAAACTGTCCAAGAAGTTCTGCATGTCTAAACGCTTTCAGTTACGCTTTTAGCAATATTCAATGGCGATTTTCTTTTTCTTGTAAATGAATATACCGGTTGTGTTATGTATCTAGAGTTATAGGAATGTTTTATATTTCAGACACGGCCAGCACATTGTGGCAGTGTTCATGTAAATTTG
>OZ038490.1:68178958-68181458 GCA_964036315.1 Acanthosepion esculentum
TAGGAATTCTTAGCTATATTCGAACTGAATCCCTGCAGTCCCAAGGGTCAAATAGAAGGTCTATGGAATTAATGACAAGAAGATTTGCCACATTGTTAACTTCAAAACAATTTCCTTTCGCAGAATACATTATGTTCATGAGAGGAAACCCATTTTCAGACACGGCATATCTTACAGCAATGGTATGAATTATATTTTGAGCTATCATATATCGGCTATTAATATATAAGATTATTTTCGGATAATCCAACTGCCGGTCCTCTAAGCTCTTATTAAGACTCGGAATCGGGAGGATGCTATCACTGTGCATAATACATGGGTATTACTCAAATTTGATAGCATTTATTTGTGAGCTGATAACACTCTGAACCTGTTACAGTATTACTAACAACATATAGATACATGTCGACACTCAACTTCCAAAATATAAACACATGCCTTGAAATATCCAACATAATAAAAAAAAGTTATCAAGTGATATATCGAACGATTATATAGAATTAATTGTTAGGTCTAATGCTAGGAAATATGGTTATACTCGCCGGAGTCTGTGGGACTGTTATTAAGTCTACAATTCATCTAATCATTGAATATTGTGGCTAGATCTACATTAGTATTTTTCTGCTACGTACCGATAGGTTCTGGACATGATTGAAAGGAAAATCTGCAGTTTTACTGGTCCTGACCTGGCATCTCGGCATTAGTCACTTTCAAACTGCCATAACGTTGCTTCGATTTGCTTCATCGACAAATATTCTCACGGTAAATGTTCTGATGAGCTATCCACTTTGATGCCTCAACTTCAGGAATTCAAGCTCAGTGATCGACTGGCAGATAGTTCTCATAATTTCAATGTTGTAATTGCTAAATATATGCGTAAGTACTATGCTAAGAGTTTCTCCTTTCGCACTTCTCACTTGTGGAACTTACTTCTGGCCTCTTGCTCTCCTGTCAAGTAAGATCTTGAAAAATTTATATACAACGTCAATCACTATTTTCTATCACTTGAAAGCTGTTTTTTCTCTATACTCTGTTTCTCCCCAGCAAGATCTTGTCAGATTTCGTCTCTCTCAGTAACCTCTTAGGTTTTAGTAATATACGCTTTTCTACATAAAGTATTTTATTTAAATAGCAGAAGAAAATTAACGTATGTGACTTTAAAAAATGTATTTACACTATTTACATTGTTCAGACTGTTGTCCTCATCTCTGTTGACATATTCACGACGTTTCGAACGTTGTACGCTCCGGCCTTCTTCAGGTGGTTGGAATTTCGAACTGAACCTTTTATTTCGTTCATTGGGGTAGATGGTTCTAGCTGCACGTGTCATAACTCGGATATCTCAGTTATCTACCTTTTAACTCAATACTGTAATTTTCGGTTTAGCCGGAGACAGGTGTTGAATTTGGTTCAAGTTACTGGATCCAACCAACGATTTTATCCACTGGGCCATGCGTCGTTAGGGATATCAGTCTATGGACGTTTAGGACTAAGAAACTTGATATATTAATAACATTTTTTTTTCAGAGCACATATTGCATATCCCTCTCTCACAATCTGTACACATTCATCAACCTCACTAAATGTGTACACAGGTCTCTACCTATCTAAATCTGTGCACGTTTAGATGTCTGCCTAAATCTTTGCATATTTAACTATCTTTTTAAATCCGTTCACCAACAACCGTCTACGTTTCTTTCTAACTTTCTGTCTTTCAACTTTATCAACTTAAATAACGAATGGAAATTAGAAACATATTATCTTATACGAAACGTTACGCTTTTTTCATCTCCAGACTACGTCAATTACCATCGGCCAGTAAGGATGTTTTCTCGGTGTCCACACACAATAAGGACCATTTATCTTCGAGAAGCCTTAAGGACCATTCTTTTTTCCTAGTCAGATTGGGTTATTATCATTCAAATTTTCTTCACGTATCCTCATGCTACGAACAGCTGAGCCGACTGGTGCAGATCCACGACTACGACTGACATCACTTAGTGTTTTTCTGCACTCATTAGTGAGGGGTTTAAGTCTCCAATGAAATTACTGATACAAATAGCTCCTATATTGTCACTAGTTGGGCAAAATATAGGTGAGTTGCATAATAAAAGAAAACACACACTCATGCACACTATATATGTTGTAGCATAGCTACGGACGATAATGGTTATGTTCCCATTCATATGACTACTGTAGTAAATACTGTATATTGATCTGCGGTCGGAGATTCGTCTCCAGCTGTGCTGGTCAAAGTCTGTGCCTCCGTCGAAGGGCCGAATCTCGTTTTTGGAAGCTGTTACCCGACCCCGTTTTATACTGGATCTACGTGGAATATTTGGCCGAACGTATGGGCTCGGATACTCCACATTATATTCGACTTTGTGCCACATCTGACCGCGTGTGGCAGTTGGTAGATATCCTGCAGTTGGTAATTCATTTTGTAATTCACTTGACTCACTTCTTGGAGTTGACTACTTCTTCTACTCGCCACTGGCGA
>OZ038490.1:68186458-68213958 GCA_964036315.1 Acanthosepion esculentum
TCGTGTGAAAAATAATATCGCCCAAATGTCCGCCAAATCTAAAAAAGAAAAAAGATCATTAGACGCTTAAAATAATTCACATTTAAAATCAGTCCAAGTTATTGGAACACCCTTCATATATTGTTTCTATATTTCCGTTCAATCTGATGGTTTCCGATTTAAAAATTGAATACACATTTTCTCGGCTTCCATAAACTGTTAGCTTAATGCTTTTGCTGATGTTCATGTTATATTTTTGTCTTTTTTACTTCTTATTTTTCAAATATCGCGTCCTATTTTTTGCATTTTTTCATTATATCTTCAAGCGACGTTTTCTGCTCTATAGGTTTTCGTCATAAAATGTATTTAGCGTATTGTTTTCCTTAATTTCATAACCTTTGATTGAGATTGTACAATTTTATTCTATGTTTGAGGCATGGGTTATTTGTAGTTATTTCAATTTAAGTGATATATTATTCTATGTTAATGATAAGTATTTATCGTGTTTTATAGCGTTCAAAGACTGTTTGTTGGTGACATGTGACATAATTGACCTCATATCAGATAAATGACAAGTTAATCGGCGCAATATGTAGGTGGTTTTATAACCGATGCATGCGTTGTTTCAATAATTATTCGAGAGACATTATCCAAGTTTAAAAACAAATTCATATGCAACGTTGGTTAGTTGAAAATTTGATTATTTTGTATCGTTGGTGGAGAAAAAGTTGAAATTATTCTTGTCGTAAGTGATGAATTTAATTTGCTTTTGTCAATAGGTGATATGCATCGATGGACTAGGTTTTGTCTCGTTTATGATTCTGATGTTAATTTCTATGGATTAGTTTAATGGTGTTTTCAGTCCATGTTTATTATTTTTCATTTGGATTTAATTTACCTTTTTTTATGACTTTCTTAACAATAATATTGTATCAAAATAATTATTTAATATTTGTTTTATTTGTTTTATGTTTGTGTTAAAAAGATTTAAATGGATTTTATTTAATTATTTCTGAGGGCTTATTGGTATTTCTGCGCGCATTCATTGTTACAGTTGAAAAGGCATTAGTTTACGTTGCTCGGTTGGTTATAAACGGTGATTTTATTATTTTTATTATTTGAATAAATTCTGACGTTAAACATTTTTTAATTCTCTTATAGTGTATTCCTGTGTACAATTATGGATTTATTTTCGAAATCTCTTTTCCGATGTTTTTTGCTTTTCTTCATTTCGTTTTTTTTTTCTTTCATTTCGTTTTTTTTTTCATTTCGTTTTTTTTTTTCATTCCGTTTTTTTTTTTTGCCATTCCGTTTTTTTTCCTTTCGTTTTTTTTTCATTTCGTTTTTTTTAATTTGTTTTTTTTCATTTCGTTTTTTTCATTTCGTTTTTTTCATTTCATTTCGTGTTTTTTCATTTCATTTCGTTTTTTTTTCCTTTCATTTCGTTTTTTTTCATTTCATTTCGTTTTTTTTTTCATTTCATTTCGTTTTGTTTTTCATTTCGTTTCGTTTTTTTTTAATCTTATTTTTTTTTTATTTCGTTTTTTTTTTCATTTCGTTTTTTTTTTCATTTCGTTTTTTTTTTTTCATTTCGTTTTTTTTTTTTTCAGTTCGCTTTTTTCAGTTAAATATATGCTAAACATTGCGGGTAGAATAAAACAAGGAAATTATATAGTCTTACAAATAACACAAAATACTATTATCAAAAAGGCTTTGAAAACGACTACCAATGCTGAAAGCATTAACAATAAAGAATAAATAATCAAATTTTATGAAATTTTGAATAGATTTCCAAGAAGAAAAACTACAGGAAAATTTAAACCAGCAGGTGAACAAAAGATACTTAAGAAAACCGGTTTGACTTGTGAAGAGGCGACACATTTGGTGTCATTTAAAAATAACATTACACAAAAAAGACGGTATATACAATAATCACATTATCAATGATAAACTTTCTTTGATAATGGCTTATTAACGAGAAATCTATTCGGATATCGCTTAATTTGTATTCAGAAACATAAACAGAAACTCCTTCTAAAGGATCTCAAGTTGATCTTTAATTAAACCATCATAAATAAAAGCCTTCTGACAAAGTTAATCCAAATAAAAACATGCGTTTTCTAAATAGCTCTACTTCTCGATATTCGTACGTTTTGAGGGTAAACTTGAATTGATCTGCAAATGTTGGACACAATGATGATCGAGATATTCCTTAAATCGCAGTATGTCAATCGTATTTGTTATCCATATATAAATACATATGTATAAATATAATAGGCTAAATATTATGTATGTTTGGTTTGTTAGGTGTTAGTCCTATAGGGGTGTTTCAGTCTGTTTTTATGTCTATATCTTGTCGTGTTCGCAGTACAAATGGAGATGAATTATGCTTTTGCTGTATATCTTGTGGAGAGCTTTTTTTTTTTTTTATCGGAATTAATCACCCTCAAGCGAGGCAGTAATACCACTAAAACATAAGGGATTACAAGGTGTGGAAAAATTAGGAATAGAAACCTTAAAGATAAGCAGAAAGTGAAGAGGGATCAAGAGGGCAGTAGATAATGTTTGTCATTACATTTATATTTTTGTAGATTAAAGTTGGCTGGAAAACATGGAACCGAAACGGAATTCCCCAAGTGAGAAGTGAGTGAAAAACTGTTAGCATAGAACGTAAAGATACATCTAGCCAGCTCAGCTGTAAATTGATGGCATCTCGACGTCAGTCTTGTACTGCACTTAAATTCATAGTCTAGGTTCCATACCGAAAGGCTTACCCGAAACATTACCATGAAAGTATTTATAAAAAAGGCAGAGAGAGGTAATGTTACGGCGTTGAGTAATTGAGTGAATCCAAGCTGACAGATAAAGACCAATATTTTTTTTCTATTAACTTTGTTTGGTAGGTTGATGCTTATGGAATGGATTAGTTTATTAGTGAATAGTCGAGGCTAAATATTTCCATGTCCATGTCAGTCAGTCAGTTGTGTGCGATGCGTGACACTTCGCTTAAGCGATCATGTATTTTTCAATACATGACTGACGAGGCAGATTCTTTTTCCCGCAGTAGCTTGCCATTTCTTTCTGCGGTAAAACCAGTTGCCATCCAGGGCTATAGAACCGTGTCTGTACTGCTATTTACCCACAGCTGGGAGATGAAGAGTATTTATACCTTTCCCAAGGGTATTAGCACATAGGTGAATGTAATGGATTCGACTGGAATTCGAATTCAGCTCTCCGATTCCTCAATCCGAGCCCCTATCCATTACTCCACCGTGCCACCTATGTCCGTGACACATTATATATATATAGCGCGAGGGACAAACTGTTTATCACAAACACACACAAACAAAAAAACAAAACAAAAAAAGCATGCACACATTAATCCCAAGCAAGTCAGTAAAATCATTAACACAGAAGTGGTAACAATATGTTGTGGCCTGTTAGGGGCCAGAAAGAAAGACATGGAATGAAGAACGTAGGTTGAACAAGTGTATTGAAATAACATAACATATATACAAAATAAGAGTCAGCAGATAGAAGTGTCCGTCTGAACTGTCAGGTTACACTGCGTCCCGACTGCCTCTTTAAAAACCAACCTGGCTGTTCGTCTCGAAAAGGACCTCCAATCGGTTGTGAACTGGGGCAGGAAATGGCTGGTTAAGTTTAACGCCTCAAAAACAAAACTGCTCTCTTTTAATCACCACAGAGATTCTTCCCTGCAACCCCCCCCCCCCGATTAGAATGTCTGGCGCTCAACTTGTCGAGAGCACCTCTCTGCGGCTGCTCGGTCTCACGTTGTCTGCTTACCTGAGATTGAACAATTACATTGAGTGTATTGCTTCGTCCACCGCAAGGAATGTTGGATCCCTGTGCCGCGCCAGGAAATTTTACTCCACTGAATCGATCCTTGAAATTTACAAATCAACTATTCGCCCTTGCATGAAGTATTGCTGCCACATATGGTCTGCAGCTCCTGCTGTTTGCCTCGAGGTTCTTGATAAGATCCAGAGGCGGATATACAATGTAATTGGCCCTGATCTGGCATCTCGTCTGCAGTCACTCTCCCACAGACGTGCCGTCGCCTCTCACTGTCTTTTTTACAAATACTTTCATGGTAATTGCTCCGATGAGCTGCTTGCGCTGGTTCCCAGATTTCATGAATTCAAGCGTCCTTCGAGGCTTGCATCCAGTTCTTACCCTTTTACTGTTGAAACTGTTAAATGTAGCCGTCTCTTCTACTTCAATAGCTTCATATCTCGCACCTCTAGCCTGTGGAACTCCCTTCCCTATTACTGGTTCCCTATTACTGTTTCCCTGATAGCTATAATCTCCAACTACTGAAATGTAATGCCAATCGACATCTCCTGTTGCCTTCATCTATCCTTCACCTCATCCTTTCCTGTATCAGTCCTATCTGCTCTCGCTCCAAATCCTCTGTCGCCCCTAGTGGTTTCCCGCCTTGCCTGGGGTGAAAAGCTTAAAAAAAATCTTGCAGGTTACTATTTATGAAGGAGGAAGAGTTCATTCTAATGTAGATAGGTCACCATAACACAATATTCGAAGCATGGACGAAAGATAGACATTTTACTCTTCAGTATCTTAGATATTTATAAGCCTATCACGACACTGAACAAACTGGAGTATATATATATATATATATATATATATATATATATATATATATATATATATATAGTGATTGGTATTTGTTTGAATTTCCATCAGTCGACTGGTCGTCGGATGTGATTAGGTCGCTTAAACTTTTTCCTTACACACACTTTCGTCTTTCTTTCTGACATGAAGAACCCGAAACCAACACACATCATTGAAAATCATCGTTCAGAAGCTTTTCAACATATCTATCTATCTCTCACTCATATATATATATATATATATATATATATATATATATATATATATAGGGTATTGTGTAAGTATATGATATGGTTTGATTTATCTGCCTTTCATAATCTCTTTAGAACGGAAGTTCTATCAATGTAACTAATTTTATTGCCAAGACAAATATCATATTCGATGTTATGATTTCCTACGTTTCCAACCATCGCTGGTAGATATTGATCAAGCAGATTCAAAGCGGGATGCTTTCATTTAACATTGGATTGTCCCTAATGAAGAAATTCATTTAACCACAGCGTGGATACTTCTCAGACATTGCGATTCGTCGCCGTTGAATTGCCAAGACATTGGTAGAAATTTCAAGCCATTTATTATCGGAAGCGGACTTTTTATTTTTGTTATAAGTCAGAGAAAATGGTAACAAAAAGCACGCTAAAGCATAACATAAAAAAATGACAGTTAAAATGTCTAGGGGAACATATGCATCCATCCCTTGGATAAAGGTTTAGGATAATTTGATGAGGGAAGAATATTGCGAAATTTGATACATGACAAATTGACGCCAAGAAGGACAGAAGAAAACAACGCATAACCTACTAACCGAGCTTTTGTAATGGTTGCTAGAACAGTGTTTAGGAGAGATAACTCAGTGACCATTTATTAAGTTTCTACAATGAACCGGAAAATGTGGAGAGTGTGAGACTACCCACCTCTGCAACTCGTTGCACAAAGATATAGATCCCACGTCGTAGAATTTCTGTGCGGCGGATCGAGCGGGGGGCAGGCTCACAGGTAAAAGAAAAACACAACTACAAACTTGGGTAGGACGAAAAGAGGAGGGAAGACGTGTGACCTTTTTGTGGATGATAACTCTGGGCTGATTCTCGGCTGGCGGAAAAAAATATATATCTTACCTAACAATGTCCGGCTGCTAATGGGTCGCTCTTCGATGTTACGTGCTCCGGCCTAAATCAACCTTCCTCGAACCTAAACTAAGTCTAACTAACCCCGTGGCCCAAGGCGCTCCCGTATATATGCAGAATCCTCTTTCAGCATTTCCGGACAAGGGACACCCACGAATAAACCCATAACTTTTTCATGACCATTTCTCCCTTTGAAGAAAGTGGACATAAAAATATTTCTTAGCCTAGCTGACTCCGATTCAGGGACATTAAATTCAGACCCTTTTAAGTTTTGACCAGATCCGGTCTTTTTCCTATCTTCGTATTTTGACAAGTACTTAACACTTATCTACCCTTTTCGCCATATGTCCAAAACATGTTTTTATCTAGATTCCTAATCTAATCATTTGGTCTTGAAGTTTGATGCCCAGGTCAAATCTAACTAATCTTCTCGCACATATGTGTGCGCGCGCACGCACACACAGATGTGGGAGGTGTATATATACACACACACAGATGTGAGGGCGCACACACACACACGCGTGCGCATATATCCAACTCATAGTGTTACAAGAGTCAAGATTAGCAACATCATGAACAGAAACTGCATAAATGAGTAGTGATTTTCCAGCATACACATATATATTCGTTGATTGAATCCTTATATATATATTTGTGTTCCTTCCTATTTTATATGTATTCTCAGAGTCTTCACGGATTTGAATCTGTTTAAGAAGATGTGCCGTGTTTCTTTGTTAAATATTATCTCAACGAAATGGTGAATTCCGGGAATACATAAAAATACCAATAAAAGAAGTGATACCTCTGAACTACTAAAATCCATTACTTAAGTGACTTCTTTTGGTCCTGATAGCGGGTTATAAAGCTGGGTACAAAATGATATCAGTTTTGCCAGTAATTGAATAAAATAAAATCACGTGATTTAGTCATGTGACTTAAGTATACTTGTGTATCAAAATGAAATTCTGACTGAATTTAACAACCGGCGCAAAAACTGAGTCGCTAGAGAATTGCATTTTAGTAGATTTGTGCGTGTGTGTAAAATATCAAAGGACAAAAGGAAATATTAACTTGGCCAACGCAAGGAATACGTTATTTAATGTCTCGTTTTTCTGCTGCTGTATATATATATATATATATATATATATATATATATATATATATATATATATGATGTAGGGCACAAGGGCATCACCGAGCAGCCGCAGTTTCTTTCAGCATTGAATGCCATCTAGAGGTTATTTGTCGACGTTCGGTGTTAAATTCGCTGTTCAATTTTATATTTACATAAATTATGTCATTTATATTGTGTACTTCTATCTATCAATAAATTATAAAACTATATTTTATTCATAATATGCCATAACATTATTTGTCATATTTTTTTAATATTTGCAAGAAACCAACCCCCGACGAGTGGAATCCGAATTGTACGTTTTTACATTCATACGACTTAGAATTATCTGTCTTGCAGAGGTTTATTATATGTATTTATCGCAGCACGGATTATCTGTACGGATCTTGATTATAATTGGTTTTATGTGGAAGGAAACATGTCAACCGGTTTTCAGTTGACACTGTCAATGTTCACATGATTCTTAAATCATCATGGGTTATGTAACTGGATAAATATATCTAGGATAACACCTCTAGATATCTGATATCAGAGCAGACATGTCAGTCCTTTAATCAAAATAGGACATTGATGAATTTAGAGTTCATATTTACATTTTGGGATTTTGTTTGAGTATAAAACAGTCAGTGGAACTCGAATTTTACTCTTTGCTTTCTCAACACCAGCCGATATCCATTACACTGCAACGCACACTCGTGATTAAAACACGTGTTTCAAAAAGAAAACCAAAATAAATATTTTCCAATTCCTTTTACTGCTCATAATTTTGATAGATTTTTATTAGCACTTAATGCGGCCAAGTGCTTTCTTATGTATCAGCAGTATTGCGCGCGTAATACTCTGTCGACAAATAGGCGACGTCTTATATAAACCTTAATAATAAATAAACCTACAGAGAAGGCATAGTCCTGGGTATGACGATCAACTACAGAACTTCTGATCGTGAGTTAAGAGGTTTTGAAGAGCATGATACCACCTTGCTGTTGTTCCCAGATCCACCCTAACCTGGAGTAGTAGTATCTGTTAGTGTTTCAGCTATGGGCAAATAGCGAACCAGAAAAATACTATGAAATTATAAAATGCATTTTTATAGTAGAATTAAAAACACTGCCTATTTATAGTAGAATTACCAGCAGTGCATTTATCTGTAGTTGAAGCCATACATTGGCGTTCCAAATATTTATATTTCAGTATTAAATAACCCCTAGAAGTTGATATGACACTAGACAAAATTAACCAACCAAGACAATGACATCGCCGCATGAAAAGATACGATTAGACTGAGATTAACAGATAGAAAATTGCAATACGTAAAATAATGATTGCTTCTGCTATATTTTGAAACACCCAGATTATAGATTCTAATTTATATTTTTCAAACATTAACCTTTTTCTCTACTGTATCTGATATCATAACTGCAGTATTCTGTTGTTGCAACATTATCGTCATTTTTCTGCAATCATTATAAGCAGTGTAGATTGGAAATAAGTTTCCCGGGAAACAAAAACAGGTATCTCGTATAATCGGAAGCGAGGCTCTTCGTGGCAACTGTGTTACCTTTTCAGCTACAGACGTCAAAATATAACATCTATTTATATTTGGTCATATCGTCTTTTCTTACTTTCATTTAATGAGTGATATATGGCTATCATTTGTCATAGAGAGAAGCCTTCTTTACTTTTAAAATTAGAAAGCTTAGGCCTGCCTGAGTCACCTCGGTTTTCCGAAAATGGGGAAGTCCCCTGGCGTGTGCTCCCCCCCCCCCCGACGACTGAGCAACATCGCGTAATATACAGCCTCATTGAGTCGGGCGGGTAGTTGGAGGAAGCCAAAGAAAAAGCTTGTCAACTAGGAATTACTTACATTTTAAAAATTCTGGGATAAAAAAAACAGCCCATGAGACGAACACAGATTTAAATGAAGTATTTTTCAGTTACTTATTTCCTAAATTTTTGAAAAATTTAAATATTAATTCTCGTTGATATGAAGAAAATCTGAGATAATTCAAATATTGGAAAATGATAAAAACATTCTGATCCCTAGTTGTGATCTTTGGATAACGAGAAGTGTTACGGCAAAAAGCGTTTGATCTTTGATCTTTGTGATTAAAAAATATTAATCAGACTTCATTAATAATTAATAGAAATTCGCGTAATAATGAATTTGTGATTTATTGATCTCGTTTTTTGCGAACCTCGCATTTAATTTGAGATAGAAGTTTGATATGAAAATGGTAATCTTCTTTTGGATGAAATGAAATAATATTAACCGAATTCCTCAAATATTAATAAGATTTCTAATCATTATAATATATGCCCAAAAGATCGTCATTACATTCTAAATTTAGTATGTGATTTGAACCCATCATCAGAAGTGTCAGCTGTATCAGAACTTTAATCTGCAAGGTGAATTGCATAACCATTTGTTGCAGATTCGGGCCGCACATTATGTTAGTATCTCTCCCCGATATATATGCAAGTGGTTAACTAATCTGCGTTTGCGATGTGCACACGTGGGACACCGTGATGACAGGGCTTCACTTAGAAGTCCGACCCGAAAGGATAAAACAACATCTCTCTTAGAATTTTTTTTGTTTTGCGACAAGCACATCTACTTTCGAGGAACGTCGCCAAAACCTCACACTGATATTAAGTGAATGTCCGAAAAAGTCTATGAAAGATTTTGTTCTTACTCGCCTTTCCAAACATAAATTTACACATGTTTGACTGCCGGTTGTTTCATTTTTTTATCATTTCTCCCCAAGCAAGGAAATAAAGTCACTCAGACGCATGCGATTATTGACTGTGAGAGAGTAACAGAGAAATATAAAACACTTAAGGAGAGAGAGAACCATAAAAGAACGGGAAATCAGAAGACAGGAGATAACGATTGATATTGAATTTACAGTTTTGAAGCTCAAAGTAGACTGGAAAGCAAGAAGCCGGGAGAGATTTCCATACGCGAGCAATGCCACTAAGACAAAACGATTACCAAGATTGGAAGGACAAAAAAAAGAAAAGAAGAGAAATCTTAAGGAGAAAGAAGAACAAAAGTGTAGTCAACACAGTAGATAGCGACTGACATTGCTATTATTTTTTTAAAAACCAATGCATTGGATTAAATATAGCTTTTCCGCTACATATCAGGTGCTAATGTTGGTCGGAGAATGTGAAACGTGTCACTTTGCTGGAGGTTAGCATCATCCATGCTCATAGGAGACAGGAGGAAATCTTTCAGGTTACTCATTGAGTTAGTATAGCACTTACGGTTGCATCTAGTCGTTTCAACTGCAAAATGAGGAGACCTTGCCGCCGATCTGGCAATGTGCTTAAATCCATGTGATCGAGGTACGACGAAGGGAAGTGCATCAGAACAATTACCATTGAACTATTTGTAGAAAAAGCTCAGCGAAGTGACTGAATTCGAGAAGTCAGGACTAATAAACATTGCAGATTCTATGGGTTTTATCCAGAATCTAAAGAATATATAGCAGGAGCACGAAGACCAGATATGGTAGCAATATTCAAAGCATGGACAAATGGTAGACATAAATATGTGGATTAACTCATGATGATTTTGATTTTCATTTCGTATTCATACACTTTAGAAAGGTCTAAGTATAATTTAACGGCCCACTCTCTATCCCTAGATATTTTTCACAGTATATCCCGTCCGTACCCGGGTAAGCACGTTGACACAATTCTCTATGATGCATGTACAATGACCAGTATCTTATCTCTCGATGGTCAAACTTGACAGGATACAATGAAATTAGTCGTAAAAGCGTGTGATTTATAGTGTTAATAAATGCAACAAAATTAATAAAGTAAAATACTTACCATTAATCTACTACGAGTTGTCCAGTTCTATTCAGAATTAAATTTAAGATGCCGATGTCATTTGATCCTATAAGATAACATTGAAAGAAAAGGTAATGGCTTCAAGAATTCCCAAGATCGAGGTTAACTTTCACTCGAGACAGAGGACTAACCTATAATTGGTTGAGAAAAATTAAACAAAAAAAGAAATCTAAAATAGTTTCGAATAAACGATTTAAGCTTACTTTTTTTGTTTAATTGATATTGGGTTAATCAACTTTGTCCTGTCGCGTTAAAGTTGCAGACTCTAAAAGTATTATCTAAAAAGTATAGGTTTCAGTTTCTTTGTCATTTGAAATCCTAGGTGTCACACATATCGGTCTTATAATTCTAGGCAAGTGAGTCTCGAAAATTCTTAAATATACAGTTTCCTTTATACAGTGGACTCCTGCGTGTGAGAAAAGTAATATACGGGAAAGAGAAGTTATTCAGCAGCAAATAAACCAATATATTTACTTAAGATTTTATCACTTTTTACCATTCTTTTTAAAGAAAAAAAGTAAACAGGTCAATAAACTTGTTCCGGTTCAGTTATATGCCGGAAGCCTACAGATAGAGTTCTAGGCATTGTTAGTCTTCAATTTGTTTAGCCCAGGTAAATCTGACTAGGGTATTAAAATCATTGTGTGTGTGTATATATATATATATATATATATATATATATATATATATATATATATATATATATGTATATATGTATATATATATATATGTATATATATATATATGTATATATGTATATATATATATATGTATATATATATATATGTATATATATATATATATATATATATATATATATACATATATATATATATATATATATATATATATATATATATATATATATATATATATATTATAAATTAACTGAAATAAAATGTTTTCCCGCTACACAGTTATAACAAGGTTTCAAAGATGGAAGCTAAAAACTTCAAATTTAATTTTATAATTAAATCAAAAACTTTAGTTCCATTTCATCTTCAAGCGAATATTGGGAATAACTTATTTACTGTGTTTTAAACGTACATATAAATTCATAATTCGCTGTTGCCAAGGATACAGAGAAATCTAATCATTCAGACAAGGGGCGGTAGCATGTTCATTTTTATTAACTATTTTTCTATAAATTATGAGTTACGTTCGAGAAAGAGGTTAAGTCTAGGGAGGGTAGGTGTGTATTTTTCAACGAATTCTGACACCCGTTAAATGCCTGTCGTCTGTTTTTTTAATTATTAACGGCAAAATGTATTTCGGCATTTTTTCCTAGTTGTTTAATTTTTGAGGGGTGTGTTTAGGTTAGGTTGTTAGATGTCTTATTCAACTCCAATTTTAAAATATTTTCATTTTTAATTACTAATAAACAATATTTATTTTTAAAAACACGTAAATGTAATCGAATTACTTAATTTATTTAAAATTATTTTTTTCATAACAAATATTAGTATGTATATTACCAGCTGGCCTTTTTTAATTTTATTTTTAAATATTATTTAAGGAAAAGTTTTCACAATGACGGCAAAAAATAGCTATTTCAATTTTCTGATTCAGTAAATTTGTATTTTTATAAATTTAGTAATATATAGTTTCCTTTGTATGCACAAAGGACATGGGTCATTTAATGGTCTACATATTCTTGCTTTTCTTATTAATTTCCATTTTGCTGTAGGCGTTTTATTAGATTTTTCAAAGAAACACCTACTCTCCCTAGACTTAGCCTCTTTCTCGAACGTAACTCATAATTGATAGAAAAATAGTTAATAAAAATGAACACGCTACCCCACCTGCTCTGAAAGATTGGATTTCCCTGTATCCTAGGTAACAGCGAATTATGAATTCATGTGTGCGTTTTAAAACTCAGTAAATTTAAAAAATAATTTATTCCCAATATTCGCTCGAAGGTGAAACGGAACTAAAGCTTTTGATTTAATTATAAAATTAAATTTGAAGATTTTAGCTTCCATTTTTTAAACATGGTTATTACTGTGTAGCGAAAAAACATTTTATTTCGGTTAATTTAAAATATTTATGCTCTGTAAATTTAAATTTATATTGAGCACTGTTTTGTAAATATAAAAAAATATCACTAAGAACACCGGATTATATATATCACGGTTTTTCCTTTATATATATATATATATATATATATATATATATATATATGTATATATATATATATATATATATATATATGTGTGATAAAACAAATTATTAAGTCTGGATGAAGATACAGTGTTCTATGTAGAATATAGAATATTCTCTATCTCTCTCATATATATATATATATATATATATATATATATATATATATATATATATATATGTATACATTAATATAATTAGAAAAAACAATGAGATTTATAATTCAAATTTCATAGCAGTTATTTTTAATAAACAGTGATCGATACAACAGTAGTGCTTAAACTTATAATTGTATTTTTAAGAATATATAATCATTGCAACGAAGAAATTCTCATGTTTCAAAACTGAAACTTCAATTCATATTCCGTCATAAAAATTAAACTTAAAATACAAAGTTCCGTTCCATTATCAAGCGATCCTACGAACAACTTTTTAGAAATTGATTTGCTTAATTTATAAGTCCAGACAAAACTGATATTTTGAAATGCTGGTGTAAACGAAAATTCAATCTTTGATTTTGTTTTTTAGGGGTGTTATTATTGCGATACTGAATTGTCTTCGATTTATTGATGAATATACTCTACGTATGCTATCAACTTTACTTATTTACAAAACAAAAGTAGAAATTTGTGGTAGTATTTGTTCCAACAAATCGTCTAGGCTTCAATAGCAATGCATTTGGCATTTTTATTTTTATATAAATTTCAATTACGATTTTTTCAAAAGAGGCATTCAAATATTATTTAGCCATATTTTTAATATTTATGAAAGATATTTAATTTATTTTACTAATTGGGTTCATATATAAAGTTGAAATTAATATATTAGTTTATGAATATATAATTATATTTTCTTCATAATCCAATAAAAATGTTAGTTTCATCTTATAAAATTTACTATTACTTAAGAAAAAAAGTGGCAATGTCTACAAAAAAATCGCTATTTTATTTCAATGATTTAAGAATTTTTTAGTTTTCTGAAACCTAATATCTTACTTATCATGTATGCACAATGGGCATGGGCCCTTTACATTTTTACAAGTTCTTGTTTTTATTAATTTCCATTTTACTGTTGGTGTTTTATTGGTTTCTTTAAATGCTAGAAATATTTATATAAGGATGTTTGGTTGCAATATTTAGTGTTATTGACGGAACTTTGGTATTGGTTTCACCTTAACGAGTAAAAATTTAAAATTTCATCGCGTAATATATATATATATATATATATATATGGTGAAAATTTCCTTGAATAAAATCACAACAGAACAAAGAACCAAAATCTTGGAATTACATGCTGGATTTGATCAAACGTTCGTTTACCGGATAATTTAGTGAAAGTCAGAAATTTTATGGCCACCTCTTTCTTCTAATCGATTGTGCCCTAATTATTTTCTTAAGAAGAGTGAATCTATCAGACATTTCAGTATCTCAAGAATAACATCCGTACAGAATTTAGAGTGTTACCGCTTGACTTAAGCCACTTTCATGGATAAAGCTATAGAAATAGTACATGTTTGACGTAGGAAATTGAAATTATTAGCGTCGTATAATTCTTCACTATAAATTGTATTACATAATATATATTACATACATATACATATACATATACATACATATATATATATATATATATATATATATATATATATATATATATATATAAACGTCTTTTTTATTCATAGCTTTAGGATCCTTTCGACCAACGCTTTTTCAAAAGGCATTCCTTGGCGATATGCAAACACAAGACACCTTGGAAAATCACTACAAACACAAGACATATTAATAAACTTCAAGAAATCACAGGTGTGACTGCTATGCACTGAAAGTCGAAACAACCTGCGTCTACACAGCATTGAAAAATAAAACAAACATTTAAGAATTCTTCACAGTTCAAAACCACCCTGTGATTTCTTCGAGAGTAGTAACAACTTGATTTTGTTTGTATATCGCCAACGAATAGCTTTTGAAAAAGCGTTAGCCGAAAGCTATAAATAAAAAAGACGTTTATATATATATATATATATATATATATATATATATATATATATATATATATATATATATATATATATATATGAGAAAGAGGGAGAAAGTATTATTCCTCCACCACGACCTACGATCTTTTTAAATAACTTCTCAAAACCGTTTAAGAGAATTCCGCATATTGTATTTCAAAATATGTTGTTTTTTATCTAGGAATGATAGATTGTTCTCACAGCTTATCAAACCGTTATAGGTTTTATAAAACTGAATAATATTTCTGATTAGTGGAGGTAGATTTTAGTACAAACTGTCCCTAAGCAAACCACCGTAGAAATACTGACCGGGCTCGACGCGACCCGAATGAAAACAGGTATTTCAACGTAATTTGACTGTAATTTGTTCGTTTTTTTTTCTGAAAAGCTTGTTTTAATTTTCACACACACAAAATTAATTCACCAAACTAAAAAAAAATGTAATATTTTTTTATCTTGTCTTTGATATTAATATTCAATTTTATATCCTCTTGTTTAACCATTACATATAGCATTTGAGGAGTCTTGTTCTTACTCTGGCAAGTGGATCCTTTCAGATTTGATAGTCTTATGTGGATCATAGTCTTCTGCTCATTACACAGATATTCGGATTTAAATCACAGGTGCAAGACAATCGGTAGCATTCAATTTATCCTTCCTTGAGTTATTATTTCACCAAAGACGACGTATGCTTCGGGTTGTTGCCAGGTTAGAAAACAAAACGATAACCCAGATAAAGTTTTACTGTTGACTGCTTCATGCATTCTATCATATAAATATTTTTCTTTCTTCATATTTCCTACTAAAGATGTCATGATTTCAAACTCCGGACACACTGAATAATCTCCATAGCAGTATACTCGTGCCAGCGTGGTTCACTAAATTTACAGTTGTACATTGGATTATACAACTCTCCAATCATTATCCAAATATTGGTAATATCACTGTGGCCACAAAGAGCTAGATTAGTGTAATACGACCGAATGATACGATTCTAGAAGGTATTTTCCTGCGGTTTATCCTTAGCATTATTCAGTCTCTTCTTGTTGATGTCTATTCTCCAGAAGTGAAAACTATTTAATTCAGTGATATTACAATTCATTAATATGCACGGTTCTTGTAATTGCCTTTTTGTTTTGTTTATTTGAAGACATCATTTCCAAACTTTAAGCCGTTCTTTAGTTCCATAATGTGCTTTATTCTAGAGATATTGTACGCGTGCCATCAAAATTGACGGCAAGGAGAAATGTATTATAAGTAATGTTTGAAAGAAATTTTCGTTTAATCCAAGTACAATTTTGTAATTTAAGATTAAGTTCGTTCAAAACGTTATTAACTAAACAGTGTACAATTTAGAAGCATCTACGGAAGACATTCGTATATTATCCTCTTAAATCTTGCATATTTACAACCAAAATTATGTTTACGGCATCTGTCCCCAAAGCACAAGTGTGTTTGTATAAACATTGATAGTAATAATTGAGTCTGTAGATTCAATCTCTAATTCCAGAGTCTGCTTATTTGTCGTCCTACAAAGAGTGACATATCATCAGATATTTTTAAAAATGTATTCTTTTTCTCAAGCTATTACCAAATTCCACAAGATATGTTCCGAATGGTAACATAAAACTGCATTACTACCATCGAAGGATTTAATTGTATAAGCTTTTAATTGCTGTAATAAATGATATAAATGAAGGGTGTAGTGTGAATAAAAAAAATTCTTTCATTGAAAAATGAATTATAAGAATTGTTCCCTTACCTCTTATTTTAATTATAATTTTTTTAAAATTTAACATTAATTTCTAAAAATTAAAAATGTACACTTGAAGTTAAATGTGCTTCATTACAGTGTAACCCGGATATAAGAGACCCGGATATAAGATAAACCCGGATATAAGAGATATTTTATCTGGTCCCAAATTAGAGCCTGTGTTAATGTATATATAATAGACCAAACCCGGATATAAGAAAAACCCGGATATAACAGACTTCTTATCCGGCCCCGACAATTCTCTTATATCCGGGTTACACTGTATATATAAAACTCTCTTCGATAGCGATATCAATACGAGTCAACGGCACGAAGTTATTATGGCAATGGGTAGGTCATCACTATTTTGCACACTGCCCCTCAGTTGTTACACACACACACACACACACACACACACACACACACACACACACACACACACACATATATATATATATATATATATATATATATATATATATAGTTTCTAGACACATTTCTCACGAGCTTTTATCCAAGGTTCTTTGAAATCTTATCCTTTTGAACTCTTCTTGTCTCGTTCTCTAATGTTTGGTTCTATTTGAACTACTTGATAATAGTTTCGACTACAGTTCGTGACACATGCAAATGCTTTAATAAATTCATATATCATTATCCTACTTTGTCATAAACAACAATACTTTCCTCAAGTTTGAACTAATATATTTAGCTTTTGACATGTATTTTCCCAAAGAACAAATGAAACTCACTTAGATTGTTACCATAATTTCCAACGCCCAGAGCATTGAATAGGTTTAAACAAATCAGTACACAAATGTAGTTTGTGCAATAGCCCAAGGAAAACGATAGGTCATAAATGGATTTCTTTGAAATAATTTTATTATAGTGTGAAAATAAGAAAGAAGACTGTCCGTTGTAGCAATGTAGAGTTAAAAATACATTTTCTGTTTAAAACCACATGGGAATTATTTTTTTAAAAATTCATTTTTCATGCTGGAAGTAATTATTTTGTGTTTAAATGTCGACAGATACATATGCTTAGAGTTATGTGTAAACTCAACTCAAAGAATTCGAAATTTATACATATGCAAGAAATATCAGCGACATACTCGAAGAAAAGATGTTGTGTATCTTGTTCCTTGGGTACCCTCTTCAAGAGTTATAAAAACAGATATTTAGAGATATTTTGATGGTAAATCAAGGGAAGAAATTTGTACTATATGCTTTTTGTATTTCCATTTTTTATTTTTTACATTGTTATTGCAATAAAGGATTTTGCATTTCGAATAACTATCATTTAGTATAATTGTCCTTTTTTTATTAATTTTTACACAAGCGATTTACAATTTGAATAAAGGTTTTCGAATAATTGTTTTCGAACAATGTTCGCATAATCTGTGATGTAGTGGGTTAACTGAGAAGTGTTCTGTTTAACAATGGCAGGATATTCATAAAATGAGCAGGCAGGTATGATTTTTGCATGCGGCTGCCCGAATGTTAATGAACACGATATTGCATCAGTTTGCGTCTCCATCAATAAGGGAGACGAGTCATCCAAACATTTCAGCTGGTGCTTGTCGCATTCCCGAGACAGGATCCGTGGCATCACAAACTATAGATCGAGGAAGACAGATCAACCTTGAAATCCAGTTATCAGCCAGTCTCATGTTAAGTGGCTCTAGCATTTATTACATCTCATAGTATCGCATGAAGCGTAATTGATAAGTATGTCCTGTATCTGTGTGATTTTCAACGTGCACGGGGTCATTGACCCTCTGATCTGTAACCACGGGAGCACTTTTTTCTGATGGTTTATTGAACACACTGCCGACCTGTTTACTGTCTCTTCAGTTTTGTTTACGCATGTAACAATATTTGGAAGAAATGGAATGACAAATATACACAACCAATATTTGTGGGCGGAACGGAATCCCTATGGTACAATACCGGCTAGACAGTTTACGATTAATGCATAAGCTCGAATTATAAGTGACTGTCGGTAGATATATATGTTCCCCGAGGACGTCATACAAGAGCTCTCAACAGGGATTTTATTCCGAACACTATCTCAATCCTGCTAGAGGATGTAACCCTGTTAATATGAAAACGTATGTGTTTCATGCATGATGGGGATCCAGAATATTTTTGTCACACTGTTCGCGATACACTGGATGACGTCTACCTTGAAATATGTCCAGGTAAGGGATTACCTCACTTTGGATTTTTGTTTGGGGAGGGGCAACCAAAACAATTGGTATATTCAGCAAACATTAATAATGCAGAAACGCTTCATCAACGCATTTGAAAAGGTCTGCCGGTCAATGATTTGACTGGTCTATGCCTGTGTAAAATCAAGTTGAGGACATTTTGAACTTTTGTTATGAGTTGCTGTATTGTGGTACAATGATGACATCTTAGCTTGGTGCCAGGAACCCTCCACTAAAGGTTGTAAAATTATTTTCGGATTGTATCATGGATTGTAAATTTAACACCGTCTACCGAAATCTTTAAACTTAACTCAAAAAAGGAAGGATTTGTGGACATACGTATATATGAACTCTTGTCATTGTTTTGGTGTGATTAACCCACCCTAAAGTGTGTAAAAGTATCTTGATACACCTTGTATATTCATAATAAACAGTTTTTAATTCTTCTTGTTTGTTTTTTGTTTGAATTAAACTTAAACGACAGACACTGATATTTTTTCACGTCGTGTCGGAAGTAGTAATCGCTGATACACAAATGAGTAGTTCTTGTGACGGGAAAGCGGTAGCGTGGGGATATTGCTCTTGACCAATGCAAGTGCCTTGCGTAGACATATTAGTTATAGCTCAAGCAACGGCGAGGAAACATAGCGATGCTGAATTACCTCGTACGTGGTTGTCTGATTTGTAACTATGAGGTAGGCTTCGGAGAAGCCGCATCAAGTCTCCGAATGTCAAACTTTTTGGGATAAAGATATGAATGAACGAACAAAACATAGGTTCCAGAAATTCATGTCGGAAGAGTTGCGACTTTGAGATTAACTCTGCAGTGGCTGGCCAAAGGTAGTAGTTAATGATACCCTAAAGGCGTCCATACAGAAAGACAAGAACCTCTTCAACTAGAGCTGATACCTAACGAATCGAGTCAGATCCTGATGAGAATACTATTCGTTTCGTATGATCTTCTCCGTTCCGGTAGTTCAGATTTGAACGAAGATTAATCAAAATGCATAATTCTTTTTTGCTTGATCCTGAACCTGCTAAATTGATACAATTCATTATTTTAATAGCTGGTCTTAATAAATGGAAATCGTAAGCTTGAGTGGTGTCGGGATATATCCTCAGATAATTCATCTTCTCATGAATTTATTTTAGTGAATGGTTTTACTGGTGAGATATCTGTAATTTATTTTTCTTCGTTCATTCAATTTGCCGACGAAATCTGTAAAGTTCCTACTCTGTTTTTATTTTTTTTTATTAATGACCTTCCGTTCAAAACCAATTCTGAACTTTATATCTACGCTTTTGCCAAAATCATTTACTCCTGTCTCGATAGGAAATGTCCGGCAAGGTTAAAGTGGCAGCCGATGACCAAAACCACATTATGTCCATTGTTAACGGAGACAAAAGTTGGCTTGGTAATTAAACTAAACTTCTCTGCCATAATCATCTGCGAGAACACTCAAAGCCTTCCATCACTGATGCTAACCTCCATGAAAATAACACGTTGCGCCTTCTCAGCTGACATCAAATGAAAAGATTATATTGAATCCATTGCTAGGTCAGCTGCTAAAAAAATTAATTTGCTGTGTCAAGCGAGATATTTTTCTCTCCGGAAATTATTTTACATATCTGTAAGTTCACCATTCATCCATACTTACAATATTTCTACAACATATGGTGTGGAGCTCTTACCTATTTACCTTGAGATCATTCATAAAATCCAAAGAAGAATCAACAATATTATCGGTCCTGATTTGGCAACTCGGCTACAGTCATTTCCCACCGTCGTACGGTCGCCTCTTTGTCCTTTCTATAAATAATTCCATGGCAATTGTTTGGTTGAGCTCTTCACTATGGTATCTAGCCTTTTTGTATTTAAGCACAGAACTACACTGGCGTCGAGATATCATCAACTTGCATCTGATCTGACTAGATGTAACCGTAATTTCTACGCTAACAGTTTATTTTGCTGCTTGTGGAACTCCCTTCCGCTCCATGCTTTCCAGTTAACTTTAATCTGTAAGAATTTAAATGCAATGGCAATCGCTGTCTACAGTCCTCTTGATAACGCTTTTCTGTTCCTGCTCATTATTGTTTCTGTTGCTAATTCTTCTAAACGCTGTAACCCCTTGTGTCTTAGTGACTTTACTGACTTGCATGTAATGATACCGATTTAAAAAAAAAACTTATTTTGCAGTTCTCTGTGATCTAACAAACACAACCTGTAACTGCCACTACTCAATTGATGTATACATTAGATTTTTCTATAAGTCTTTAAGTCTAACTCAAAACGTAAAAGTAATTTAACTACACAACATTACTTCCACTGAAGAAAACAAATACATATATCACTTTTCGACATTACTTCCACTGAAGAAAACAAATACATATATCACTTTTCGACATAGTTCCCCTGGCGGGTCTGGTATCGTTCAACGAACTTCTTCTTTCCTTCCAAAAAGAAGTTATAAATGCCTGTCTCGTAAGCCACGTCTGAACCTTTTGCTTTTTGAAGCACTCAACACGCAGAAATATTACGGTGTCTAAGTCTTCATGGAGCCTGGTATGTGCAGATTCACGGATGTTGCTTATAGTTGCCGCACTTTTACTCGTTATTTGTGAGCCTTCTCTGATCAAGGCACATAGTACCTGGGTGTGTTCTTTATATGACGATGTTCCTGGGTAACTAGATCGCCTTTAGTCAGGTAACCCTGTTCTTCTTGCTTTAAAGCTCTCGGGCCATTCATAAATCTTTTTTAATCGATCATGCGCCACCACCGGGATATATATTTTGACAGGTTTGACTCATTCTGCGCACTACAGTGCATTGTCCCTCGATAGAGCACATCGATGAGTGGAGCGTTCATACGGCTAATCTCGTTGCTTTCTTCAATACGACTGAACGAGTGTAAGGTACTCGTCATCCCATGCACATGCGTGTCGCATGTCAGCACTTCGCTGTAGTTTTTACCGCTTAATTTCAAAATTGCTCTAAATTTCTGATTTATTCTCGCTCATTCACAATTCTCACTGACATGTCAATTATGAGGTCTCTATTTTACATATTGTAACGTTGTTATGATCTGACTGCAGACTTAGGTCCTAACGTTGCTCCTCTAAGAATGCTCTACTTTTTTTACAGGTAGAATGCTACGTATTCTCTTCCTTCTTTTGGTTTCATGGTGTAATTTTACCGACGTTGGGGTTGTTTGCGTGATTTTGATATCTTACAATGGAACACGTTGACTGCAGTAGTTCTCATACAGAATCTGACTACAAGCGCCAACTTTATCATAGTCAACTTAAACAAAATCTTTGAGTTGGATTTTAGCTTTAACTGAAATCTTGACGTTATTTTCAAGCTAAAAGGATCACTACGATTAAAATCATTTTTTTCGTAAATGAAAATATATCAGAAAAAGCAATGAACGAGATAATCTGCGTCATAATAAAAACTGCCAACCACAATATAACTTGTTGTTCGCTGTCAATGTGTTAAAAGATGGTGTCATAGAATGTATATTGATTTTACAAGCAGACTCTGTAACGTGAGATATAACTTAAAATAATGGCAGGATTTAAGGTCAAGGAATTCCATCCTTTATCATTTAGTAAGAACCTGCTTATAATTTGAGACGGAATAAAAACGTGTTCTAATGTAGAACAGGTACATAAAACAAATAGCTTCAATTAGTACGACCATGTGCTTTTGGAAATGAAAAACTCTATTTTAAACTCCATAGTATTTCGTATTGAAAATAAACACTTTTATCACAAAATCGGAAGGCAGAATCGCAAAACATCAATCAGAACATCAACGTTCAAAATGTTAGGCAATAAAATCATTTGCATCTGTCACCGTTGAAACTATACGTAACTAAAAATTAACTAGTACGATTCAATATCGTGTTTCATGTTAAATTCTTTCTTTGATATCTTGTCAAATTAATGGATAGCCTTGAAACTAGGGGACCTTTATTTCACTGTCAAAATTATTTTGCTGAAATTCTTCCATGCCTTTAAAAAAAAATAACACAATATTGTTTCTCTCGAAATAAAAACAGTTTTTAATATTATATACTAAATTATCATGTGTCATTCAAATCTGTTCAAAAATCTAACCATTGCCAAGTCATAAATATAAAGAAGAAAAAAAACTCTATCAGCGTTTTATATTAGGAAGAAATTCAGTCATACAATAGTGTGACGCACTTATTAAATGAAATTGTTTTTTATGTATCTTATGCTATACAGGATCACGTTTTTATTCAGTCTCAAATTATAAGCGGCTTTCTCATCAAATAGTATAGAATGGAATTTCTTTAGCTTAAATTATCTTTGTCGCCATACTTTTATTCAGACGGTAGATAATTATAAGGGCTTTACATCGAATAGTTTGATCTGTTTTATATTCCTTAATAGTACAGGTTTGTACGCCGGTTAAATAAAAAATATGATACCAATTACTGTAACTGAATTTATCCTTGTGCCATACTAGGGAAAGTTAAATTTAATAAAATCTGCATGTATTATAAAGAATTACCTCTGTACACTTACGATTCTCGTGCGATACACGTGTGTAAGCCCACACGTTTTTATGAGAGCTCAGTTTATTTTTACTTAAGCACGGACTCATGCCACCTTGTGTGTTATCGTTACCGACTCAGTATCTCCAGCCAAACACGTGATACTCTGTAATTTCCCCGTCTTCCGACGTGTATTACACACCATCCACCCCAGTCTGAAACGGCTCCAGAGGGGGAAGGTAATCTAAGCTTGATGGCAGCAATAAAATTATCTTGGGGTCTTAAAGTCGCTCCCCTGTTTCACCTTATCATTAATTTCCCACTAATCATTTACGGCGCTCTTAACTCTCCAATCAGAATATTTCCAACTCCACCTGAAGGGCGTTTGACGTGCAGATGATTGTTACCTAGGACGGAAAGTATAAAGAAGTGATTGATTTTTCTTGAAAAATAGTATGAAAGTTGCTACAGTATTTGCCTGCAGAGGCAAAGAAAGGAAGTGAATTTCATAATGTTAGTAAAATTTTAAGATGGTTTTTAATTGATGATTCATTGATGATTTTGCAGATGATTGCGCGAATGTATACTTAGGGATAGAGAAGTAAATTCTAACAGCTCAATTTAGATAATTCACGGCTTCCATAGACGAACTGATAGAATTATATAAGCAGTCAAATAAGCATATGAAGAGAATTTAGAGATGTGATATATAAATAAGGTGTGCACATTTTACACACACACACACACACACACACACACACACATATATATATATATATATATATATATATATATATATATATATAGATGAATGAATATATATATATATATATATATATATATATATATATATATATATATATATATATATATATATATAGATGAATGGATTTGTCGGTAACCTTGGAAACCCTCAATAATGAATCTTTCCAGTGCCGTTAACAACCGTAAATTTTAAAAAGTAAGTTACTCCAAAATTCGCTTGATGAGGAAATGGAACTAATGTCTTTGGTTTAATAACAAAATTAAATTCAGGGGCTTTAGCTTCCATTTCTGAAACATGGTTATCACTGTGTAGCGGTAAAACCATATTTTAAATCTATTAATTTATAATATTAATGCTCTGTAAATTTAAAATTACATTGAGCACTATTGTGTAAAAATAAAAATATCTATAAGAACAACGGATTTTATATCTTACTGTTCTTTCCTTTTTATATATATATATATATATATATATATATATATATATATATATATATAAATTTTTACAATATCTATATATGACAGCTAATTTCGCTGATTTTACAGATCATTCTTTTTAAGAAACTTTGTATAGCATTTCATGTAGACCAAAAGGGCATGTCATATTTAAGGACTTATATATTCTCGTTTTTTGTTTTTGTTAATATTTTCCATTTTTAATTTGGGGGTTTTATTGGTTTCTTTCAAATACCGAAAATACTTAGAAAGGGCTGTGGATTCTAAATCTGTTTTTTTTTCTCTTCATTAGGAGATATATCAATATAAAAAAAGCAGTCCGTTTTATAATCCACAGTTCTATAACATTAATTTGAAAACCAGTGCTCGATACACAGTAGAGCATATTTTAATATTATTATTTTAAAATATGTAAGTGGGAGGGGGGAAAAGAATTACAAAATTTTAAGTGTTTAGTTGTGGGTTTGTAATTTCTGCCTGTCGATAAATATCAGTCACGTGCCATTCTGTCTATTTTTAAGGACATTCATAAACTATATAATAATATTTAGATTAAAATATTTTTTTCAAAATTTATTCAACATCTCTTGCGAATAGAACAAAAACTTTAACTTTAATTTAAAGTTTAGTTTTTAGCTCTGAAAGACAATAATTTCTGTGTCTCGATGAATACATATCTTAAATATATATATATATGTGCCTATATACTAGCTGCATACTCGTATTCTAGGATACCCGTTTACTATGGCGGCTAGAAATCAATATTGCAGTCGCTCGCTCAGGCACAATTGTGTTTACTCAACACCCACAATGTCCACAATTGGTACGGCACGATAACTTATTTTTCAAGCCATTTCCCTATTTTTTCTAAACTTAGATACAAGTTCCTGACGAAACATTAGTTTCAAACGTCTCGCTTATTTTATAAATTAAACAATTGTTCCTGTCTTGAATTCGGTACAACTGGGTAAGACCATGGGTGGAACTGAAGTAAATCGCAATGATACTTAAATTAATATTTATGAGATATCTGTTCATGTAAGCGGAAGGAAAAAAAATTATCAATACGTTTTTGTCCTGTGACGATTTTTATCAATGTAAATGTAGTTCAATAAGGAGCGAAACTCGTTAGTAAAAGAATAATATAAATATGTCATATTTTATATTGCCTTTACAGGTACATTTTATTTATATCTGAATCATTACGCACACCCATCTGTCTCTGTCGTTATATATATATATATATATATATATATATTGTAGGGGTGTTATCACAGCGTGTAAGTAATCATAAACAGTTTATCATTTATATATGCAATATACTTGTGAAAAGGAAGTCACCAAATAACTTATTAACATGTTGTAACCTAGGGAAGGTTACTGAATAGAATAATCACACGAAGGTTGGTGATGAATACTTAGGACAAAAACAACAAAGATTCGTCAGCGGAACGTAGAAATAGTAGTCAACGGCTAGAAATGAGTCAAGTGAATTCCACAATGAATCTCCAACTGCAGACCGCAAGCGGTATCTACCACCTGCCTAATGCAGTCAGATGGGGCACGAGGCCGAATTTATTGTGGGGTTCCCCAGCTCGTAGTCTCAGCCAAAAAATTGCCCGTTGACTTGTTTCCCGAGATGACTCTGCTCTTCGACGTAACCCCGACTGGGGATGCTCTCTGACAAGGCAGAGAGATTAACCAGCTCGGCTGAAGACGCATCTCCAACTGCAGACCGGCTGTCAAATGCAGGTATTTACTTGACCCCCCCCCCCACTGAGTCAGGTTGTGACACAAGGTCGGTTTTTAACGTGGGGACCCGAGTGTTTTCACCCGGACCGCTGGTCTTGGCTGGTCATAGCTGGCCTAAGCTAGTCATAGCTGGTCTTAGCTTTTCCAAGCTAGTCTTGGCTTGTCATAGCTGGTCCAGGCCGGAGCCGGTCCAAGCTAGTCGTAGCTATGATACCACCAGCGCAGGGACGAATCCCTACACCAGGCAAGTATCGAGTGAAGCTCTCAGCCAGAAGGCCGACCAAGCGAGCGATCTGCGAACAGATACTACACAGTGATACAGGCCACCCGGCCGAGCAGCTCCCCGGCTGACAAATGCATACAGTATTGCTATTGTATTTATGGGAATGGGGGTATACGTATTATTGTCCGTAGGTATGCTACAATAAAAATTTGAGACGTGGAAGCAAAAAAAACGAGTATTATTTATTTATTGCTATGTGGTGTTGGAGAAGAGAGAGAGAGACAGTCACGCTGAGTAAAATTGTGTGTTTGGTGTCAAATGTAGATCAAACATGAATTTGACAGAATACGATAAAGAGAAAGCTTTCTTGCGTCGTATTTTTGTTGTGGGTTATAGCACAAATGTTTCTATAATAGCCTAGAAAACTCACCGAAAGTTTCGTAGACGTACGTGTTATTGACCTGTCCGTCTGTACTACTTGTCCGATAGGGAGAATGTCACATGTTTGTGTAGAAGAGAAAAGAGGGGTCGATTCTCATTGTTTTAGAATATGTGGATTAATGATAATTTTAATTGATATAATTACTTTCTTTTAATTATTGTTTACACATTAATTAGTTATATATTTTTATGGACACGAAAAGATATATATATATATATATATATATATATATATATATATATATATCGGTTTTGTAGTGCGTATTCAATTTATGTAACGTAAATCATTCAAAGGAAAAACAAAACTGAAGCTAATTATATGTCGAGAATCACTCTCACAAACAATATTTAATAATAAAATACAATCAACTTAGAATCTGTTAATAATACCAGATAAACCCGGAATTTATGAACAAGGATCACACTATTCATTAACGGATTCGAAGTT
>OZ038490.1:68218958-68221458 GCA_964036315.1 Acanthosepion esculentum
TTTTGTCGAGCACCTTGAGACGAACTATGGGGGCTGCAGACCATATATGGCAGCAGTATTCTATGCAAGTTAAATGGTTGATTTATAGAATGAAAGGACGGACTCAGGCGAGAAAAACCAACATACACACACACACACACACACACACACACACACACATATATATATATATATATATATATATATATATATATATATATATATATATATATATATATATATATATCAAATATATGTGGTATCTGGAAACCTCACGCCAAGAGGAAATATCAGTTTTACAAACTGGAACAAGATAATCGTACCGTAAAAAACAAAAGGAAAGAAAAAAATTAATAATCGGGCCTCACCAAATAATCATCCCCTACTATGTGCGGTGCTTTTCCCCTCTTAATAAAGTTTGTCATTTTTTATATCTCATAATCCCAGTTCTGCTATCAATTTTCACAAGCTTTTCAGGTTGATTATAGGCTACTTTCTTTTGCCAATTTTACATTCAATAAATCCTGTGAATGACAGATTTTCCAACCACACTTTCTTCATTATGTACCCTAAATTTTGCAACAGTCTATTACGTATAAATGTTATTTGTGCCACCATTTTCTTTACGACTTCGTCGTTGCTTACATATTCAGTTAAGTATCCTTCTGTAGAACCATATTTCTGTTGTTCCAAGTCTCTTCTCTTGTTATATTGTCCAACATTAACTATAATATAGGAGGACAGATATTACATAACATCTCACTGATTCTAACGGATTTTTCCTTTTGCTTCATACTTTGCGGAGCTTTCTGGAAGGCTTCTTTGCTATTTCAATTCTTAGATTTTTAACAAGTCCAAAGACAAATCTATAAACTTATCACTTCTGGACTGATATCTCGATTTCTTACACTATTCCACCACCGTAACGTAGTTTCTCAGTGCCGTTTCCATAAATGTAATTTTTATGATGAGCTTTTCTCTTTGGTACTTCCACTTCAGGAATCGCAGTACTAGATTGGCCGCAAGGTCTGATCATTTTCTATTGAAATTTGCTATTTGTAAGCATAGTTTTTTTCCCAATATTCTCTTCTATCGTCCATCTCGCCTTTTCTTTATTTGCTGTGTCTTATTCTGTCTTTTTCTCAGTTAACTCTTGGTTCATAGTGGTTTTTATCGCGTTGCTTGGCGTGAAATGGCTGGTGTTATATGCACCCCATCAAAGCAACTACGACACTGTTCGAAAAAAAGACGATTCCCTTCGATTTTTAACATATATGATGTTTTTTCAGTTTGTCACGCCACTTACGAAAACCGTTTCAATATTACATATCCAGGAAATTACTTTTACTAGCGGAAGACTTTCTCGGAACTTACATCCCTAAAATTGTGGGATACCTCTTGTATATCACAAGAAAGTAGGCACGGTGGAGTAATGGATAGCATCTCGGATTTAGGAATTGGAGATCCGATTTCGAATTCCTCTCAGATCCATTACATTCACTTACGTACTAATACCATTGAGAAAGGTATGAGTCCTCTTTTTAAAGGCTATGTGTAAATAGCAATATGGCTCTGGGTTGCAAACGGTATAGGAGAAAGCAACATTGAATTCAAAACTGCATAGAGCCATGGCGTTGCACATAGTGTTCAGCTAAAGAAAGGATCGTTCGCATTCTCTAGGTGATCACGACTACATACGAGAAATGAATGCTGATGATATCACAAGTAAGCATCAGCATGTTTTTTTTAAGTCCCAACAGAATTAAATCTTTCCAAGATTCGCTACATGATGATCCGAAATATTTTGACTTGTCAATCACCAGAAGTTAGAATCTATTTGATCAGTTTCTCATTCGTAAATATCACTGTTCAACGTCTTCAGCGTGCTGGATAGAAGGCTTTTTTTTTCATTTTAACGACTTCTTCCCAGCTATACAGTCATGCATGCATTCACACACACACACAGACGTTTTATAATGGTAACAGCTCGGATCGAATCCGGCAGCAAAGCCTCTGATCGATTGATTGACAGTTTTGAGGAGTATGTGACCACCTTTTACATGCTGTTCTTTTGAGGTAAGCTCTGACTCTGGGTGGTAGTTTCTGTTAGTGCCCCAGCTATGGGCAAATAGTGAACCCCAAAACAAGACTCTATTAATAATAAAAAAAAGGTTATAAAAAAAAACAACAACAAATCATCAATCAACATTGTAGGACTTAAATGGTATTAATCTATATAATATGACATTTTCTTAAATCAAACTAAATTCCAGAATATAACTACAACAACGCTACAGTATAAAACACATATAACCGTCTCTATTAATTATGTCAGCACTAACAAATTTATGAACAAAAGCTGAGTATCATCTACTACGTATGACGTTGTGAAAGCTTAATAATGTATATGGAATCTTTATTGCATCAAAACTGAGGAAAATTAAATTTCGGCATTAAATGACCCATAAGTAGCTGATATAAACTTAAATAGTCAAATCAAATGAACTCAGAACGACATATC
>OZ038490.1:68226458-68246458 GCA_964036315.1 Acanthosepion esculentum
GGAGCTAAGATGGCACGACTTCTCAATCAGTTGTTGCCTTTAAATTGATTCCTCGGGTTAGGAAATACACTAGACATTAGCTCCTTTGAATCAGATACCATATATCCAAAAGGCAAACAAACCCGCCAAACAAAGTGCCATTACCAACATCCAATAGATGCTTAGAAAATGTACGAGCTTCCTCATCACCACTGAGCTGCACTCACCTGGTGACTGTGAGTCTTAGCTTTTTCACTCTGCTCCACATTTAGGAAAAATTTTTAAGCTGGTATTTGTCTCGTCAGCTAGTGTCCCTTTCGGAATCATTGGAATTGTTTTTCTAAAGTCTCCCGAAAACAAAACAGTAGCACCTCACTAGAGACGTTTTTGCCGAAGATCCTGAATTGCCGTGTCAACAGCCTCGAAGGAACCCTTACGGTTCATTGTCGTCTCATCCTAGATGATCAATTTGCAATCACTGGGGGGTTAGCCTGTTATAGAAAAACGGCTGATGTTGCAGGTCGTCTTCTATTTATTGTACCGGTCCAAAGGGTGTTTGAAACACGAATGAGCTGTGCCGCCAGCATTTAACAGGGTTGCATCTATGCCACTTGACGCACCGTTAGATTAATATGCTTCATTTGGCGCTGTTTAGCCAGAGTGGGTTGATGATAAATATCTTGCCAGTTCCACTTGGTTGATCGAGGAAGAATAGATCTCTTTCAACTTTGCTTGAAATAATCGTGTTATAAATACCCAGTTGGTTCTCCATCAGTTTGAGTTCGTTATCATCTATATACGCCGTCATTTCCTCAGTGGTCTGCCATTGAAACCTCCGTAGGATGTCTTCTGCCATGCTAGTTTTGTGGGTCGTTAAATGCTTGAGAGGCTGACACAAGACACAATATGATGAAAAATGGCTGGCGCCGTTGATTGATGCCCTGTTAACTGCTGTCTCCTCCAGTGTCTAATTCCAGTGGTCATCGTCCTGTAGTAGTTCCTCTTTCCCGCAGATTTTTCCATTACATTCTACGCAGGTCTATGAATGATGTAGAACCTCTGACCGTGTGCAGCAACAGACACAGAAAGAAACTCTCCTGCTGATTTGGGTGCCCAGTGGGCACTCGACAGATGGTCCCGCTTCTGAAGAGAGCATTTTCTTTCCATCCCTAAAATTGCGCCTGCTCCATCTAGTGTGCGACCAGGTGTAGCAGACTTGAGTCTCAACATACAGTAGTGTTCGGGCAAAAAGGTAACGTTGGCGTAGTTTGAAGAAAGCTGTGAATGTTATTTCTGCTGTATTCCCATCTATGTTTCAAAGTGTAAATTCTGTTGAATATACATGCTGGCCATTTTCAAAGTGGGCAGCTACATTCAACACTGATGGATACTCATAGATTTTGAAGCCCAGGATGCGCGACATTGCCTCGTCGGAGGAAATATCTGCCCAAGGGATAGATTATATATAGATAGATTTCAATATTAATGGCAAGAAAAATTTTCAAAAAAAACTTTATTAAATTTTTGATTTCAGCTTCACTTTTCGTCGGGATTCGAACTGATATCGTCTAATTAAACAGTCATAATTAAAGTAAAAGTTAAAGAGGACCGGAACGGGGCTCAGGCCGATTAAGGACGTTTGGGATATTTAAGGATGTCTATTTCAAAAGCTAGATTTATATAACACGTATGTGTTTTTCAAACAGGTTGTGTTTCCATAAGACTGAATATCGGGGCGGTTATTGTCTAAGTATAGGTTGAATTATGAGCGTAGGTAATGTTTCGATCGCAATCGCTCAATGTAAATAATATTTTTCGTTTAAAATGACTGAATGGATCTGGGCAATGTCTTTGTATTGAATAAATTAAACCTGTCGAATTTAATGATGCTCATGGCAAAATTTGAAACGAATTATTTTTGGCAGTATAAACACATCACTGTGATGGTATGCTGAATTAATCTGATAAATAAATATATTTTTAGAAAATACCCTGTGATTCGTTCAAATGTAATGACCTAAATTTTAAAAATCAAACAGAGATCCATATTTCTCTGGCATTTTAAGTATTATAAAAGTCATTATTTCCTAACCAGTGTCACTTAATTTCTAAAAAGTTTGCGCGATTAATTATCTCCCTTGCTTAAACACATGTAAACACCGTTTCGCGTAGAACCCGCGTCGAGCTGCGATCTAGGGTTCCTAGAGGTGCCATTATAGTCTTAAAAATACAAAACAATTAGACTCGTAGCAGACTGGATTTTAGTTTATAAGCTATACCATTTTTCATCAATATTAGTTCAGGGGTTTAAGCGGCAATTTAATTCTGACAAACATGCAGAAATTGCCATATATATATATATATATATATATATATATATATATATATATATATATATATATATATATAGCACTAATCTATCATTCCTAAAAATAAAACGTAAACTATTAAAATCTACCGTATTTCTAGGCGAGCAGATTATTGTATATTATAAAAAATAAAGAAAACTCAAAACACTTAGAGAACTTTGTTTTGCAGAAACACCACACATCATTATTAGATAAATATATAGAATGAATATATTTATGCACTAGAAAAGTTAAGAAAAGCTTGTCACTTTTCAAATCACATGTCAGTCGTGTTCTATACGAACAAACATAAGTTGAAGACATTAAAAATTTCCAAGGCGTAATCACATGAAATTATCATGCATAAATTCATCAATTTTAATACTTTTTGTAATTTAATTGTTTTTAAATTTTAAATATTTTAAAGTGATAACATTTTTAGTATAGAACAATTTGTTTGGAATCTGATTAGCATTAGTGATGCAACATATGAAACTCTAATAAATGTGACTGAAATCACAAGATTTATCTGACTTTGGTGAGCGGTGTATCTGAGAAACTTGATGTAGCTCCTAAGATACAGTCTTTATATCTTAATTTCACTATATATATATATATATATATATATATATATATATATATATATATATATATATATATACACTACTAGGTATCATTTTACTGTTGAAATTGCTAGATGTAAGTATGTTCTATGCTGAGAGTTTTTTTTTTCTCGCACTTTTCACTTTTACACATTTCTTCTTTATTTCTTATTTAAATTGAATCATCTTGAAAAATTTCCCATACAATGTCACTCTTCGTTTTCTGCCTTCTCTCCATAATTGTGTGTTTTTTCTTTTTCTTATATTATTTCAGGCTCAGTAAACTCTTGGGTTTCAGTGGCTTTATTTCCTTACTTGTGTGCGAAGATTAAAAATCTATGTGTTTTTTTTGCATGTGTATATACACATATATGTATTTGAGTTTGTATGTAATAGCAGGTATGTAATTATATGCAACGAGACGGAGATGCATATCAGTTTCCAACTTAATTAGCTTTGAGTTATAAACAACTATGAGATCAACTGGTTTGCATTTGCTTAAGTCAACCACGAAATGCATCTGTGTTGTGCACGGTTGCGTAATTATACGCATGCTTTCTTTCTCTTTGTCTCTTTTTAATTTACACTCATTTGCATTCATGAATATTGTCATATTGTGTATAGCGATGATTCTAAAGATTTTCATCCAGATGATTATTTGGGTATTAAGTTCGATGCGTACTGTGTAATCTCGGACATTGTCTCGATACAAGATTAACCTTAATTGATTAAATATCGAATCGTAATACCGGCAATCCAAGCCTGTAAAGCAAAACTAATGTAACGTGTATCGTTTTCATTGGTTATGGTAGAATTAGCCGTTTCCATACAGGAAACATTCGATATTCAGTGACTAAACAATTAATGTCAGTTGATTTATTGATTTTCTTTTGTTTTTTACAGTTTATCAACCGTTTGCCATTTAATTCCCAGACATATTTTGAATTGTATGAATAAATTATTTTTCTTTTACGAGTAAATATTGTATTAACGATGTGTTTGATTTTAGAATGACAATGATTTTACGAGTTACAAGTACTACTCTTTTACCCATATATAGGGTGAGAAGATAGATTCATACATTTTTCTGCAGGTTTTTTGTGTAGACGTGAATGTAATAAACCCACAGAAACCCGGATCTTCGATTTCTCATTTCCTAACACCAGTTACACTACGACTTTATTGGCGGCTGAAGTTCATAAAATATCTTTCTTAAAACTTATTTTCAGCAAATTAACCTCTCAAATTACTTGAGCGCTATCGCTTTTTCTAGTATTGAGGCTATTCCTTCCAAAGCGTTTGTCTGTTTGTTTTTTTTGCCGTGTGGAAATCCAATATTTTGATTATGTCATTGTTTTCCCATCCACATAGAAGTGCTATCAATTTGTGTTTTTTTATTTTTTGTTGGAAGTTTTACGGTAACATTTTTTGTTATTTGCCAACGCTTTTTATTTGTGACTTGGTAGCGCCAGTTTATAGGATCTAATGAAGCGTCTTCTTTAAAGCCTAAGCGATTCAGTTTTCATGACTGAGAAAACGATTCTGCATAGTAGATATTTTCGACATTACTGAACGATCTGGACGTCAAGCATGACATCCATGAGAGGTTCGCATCTGACGAAGCTATTTAAGAACCATGACGCCTTGAACTTTTAATTTAGTATTTTGGTTTTGGAGCATCTTAGAGCTTTGGGACAAAACTAACGGTGGCTGGAACTGTCATGTGTTCATGTTCTTTCTTCTTAAATTACATTTCTTACAGCTAATCCATACACCGCATTTGAAGTGTTTCGAATATATTGTGCATTTTAAGTGTGTTCAAAATATGTGACATCTTTTCAAACCTAAGTATGTCATTTTCGGTACGAGGCATAAATCTGATATTTTTTCACTATTATAGTCTAAATTTAGTTTCACTGATTAAGATATTTACACAATACTCTGTCTGAAGCTCATGACAAAAATAAAAATTGACTTAAATTTATGCTAATTTGATATGGTCGATGAAAACTGAGTTTCATGATTAAATGGATTTGAGCTGAATATATGTAAACATATTTGAGCAACTGTCGGAATGTTATGTTAGGCAATATAATCCCTGTTGGTATACATGTTTATTCATTTGTAATATAGCGGTCAGTCAGTTATGTGCCATGCGTGATACATGCTTAGGCGATCATATATCTTTCAATACATGACTGACGAGGCAGATTTTTTTTTTAACGAAGTAGATTGCCATTTCTTTCTGCGGTAGAACAGTTGCTAACCAGGGCTCTAGAACAAGATCTGCCCTGGTATTTACCCATAGCTGTGGGGAGGAGAAAATGATTCATACCTTTCATACAATACATATTAAACTCAGTAAAGCTATACATGGTGATTTTAGTATTGAGTAATCATTAGCTACAGATTATCATAGACCACATCTACGGCCGCGAGTAAAATCATCCCATTATCGTAGCATTATGCCTAATTAAACGAGGATTAATAAATGATTCTCATTAGAAGGAGGTATCAAATATGCAAGTATATGTAAGCTAAAACAGTAAATTTTTATCTACATTCTGATAGATTCGTATGTTTTTGCATTTAGGTACATTGAAATCTGATAGGAATAAAATATTGGACTGTGGTAGAGAGAAATAAAACACTGGACTGATAGACAAGAATAAAAAGCTGGACTAGGGTTTTGATAAAAAGTAACAAACTACTAGAATTTGAATGAGAAAAATAAATAAAGCGCCAATTTTGTAAGATAAATAGAAATAAACCACTGTACTGGATAGCGACAGACAGTAATATACGAGTAGACTGCGACAGATAGATAGGAATGAGCGTGTAGACGCGGGACAGACAGACAGATAGATAGGAATGAGCGTGTAGACGGGGGACAGACAGACAGACAGATAGATAGATAGGAATGAGCGTGTAGACGGGGGACATACAGATAGATAGATAGATAGATAGATAGATAGATAGATAGATAGATAGGAATGAGTGTGTAGACGGGGGACAGACAGACAGATAGATAGATAGGAATGAGCGTGTAGACGGGGGACAGACAGACAGATAGATAGATAGGAATGAGCTTGTAGACGCGGGACAGACAGACAGACAGACAGATAGATAGATAGGAATGAACGTGTAGACGGGGGATAGATAGATAGTTAGGCATGAGCGTGTTGACGGGGGGAACACAGATACAACTATTTCTCATTTTATTCGCGGTATTACATCATTCAAAACCACTGGTATATCAGGAGCAAGAAATTGCTGAATTTAATTCAGCAGAAACTAATATTCTCTTCGCTTTTGTCTTACGAATATAATGATTAATACTCCTTGAAATATTTTAGTCTATTTACTTTGGGTGAGGCTTATGGGGAGAAGTCTTGATAAAGATTCCTTATCTATTTCGTGTCATATTTGTTGAAATATGATTGAATGAACACTTTTGCAAAAACTTCCCTATGATTACCACTGACAGCATTAAAAATCTTATCTTTTGTCAAGAGTAAAACTGTTATACACACACACAGACATACATGCATATATATTTGTGTGTGCATATTTTAATTATATATTATTTATTCTAAAACATTATGTTAGCATATCTGAGTCAGATGATAATAGTAATTGTCATATAAGTCTTTTCCATATACCGATGCATGACGCTTTCCTTCATTGAATGGCCACCAGACTCGGATCAAAATGTAGTATTATGTTATCCTCCTTTCTAATGATAAAATAACATTACCAGTTTCCATATAAGGAAATATTCGGCATTTACCGAGCAGCCATTGTTACTTTCCTTGGAAATTTGTGAAAGTTATTCTCTTAAAAAATTTTCAGGAAGATAGGCTTCTCTAATTCAATAACTTTTATTGCCCTTTCCAGTATTGATGGGGACTGCTTTCATTTATATTAGAAAGTCAAAATCGTGATTATGTCATTCATAGCGCTTCCAGTAACATGTGCTGTCCATTTCAGCTTTTGATCCTGTTAAAAATTCTCAAGTGGAGGGATTTGCTATTTTGTACAGTTCTTTCTGATGCTGTATCGCTAGTCTAAGAGGATCGAATAAGAATGATTCTCGCTATTTTTCTATCCATTGATCGTAGAAAACAGTTTTATACACGTAATAGTGTAAATGATTCTGGGTTTGGTTTGATTTCTTTTGTTTTACGGCATAACAAACCCAAAGGGTTATTTAATACCGGCAAAACTTTTATTGCTAGTAATATTTTCTCCAAAAATATATTGCTAGTAATTTTTCCTCAAAGATTTTATTGCTGGTATTAAAACCTATTTTTACACTTTCATAGTGTTTTGACCGGAATTTGCCTATAGTTGGAATCCTAACACGTGCTACTACCCTGGGTCAGGGTGGTCCTGGGAACACCGACACTTAAGAGGTGGTTTCACGCTCCTCAAAACCTGATCAGATGCCTTGCTGTTGAACGTAGTTTATCGTCTTACCCAGGACGCTAAATGTTTCTAAATGAGTTTGGCACTATGCACGTCTTCTATATGAAAGTCTTGATCTGATGTAGCCATTTGAGAACACGACTCGAGTTCTTAGGCTAATGTTTGTTAGTTTTGTTAATCATCGTCAGTCTCTAAAAACAAAAAAACAATCGCTGTATAGACTATTTTATATTCAATTTCATTATATGAGATATATTCCATTATAATTGATCCATACACCGAGCTATTTGAAATGTTTAGTATATATTAATTTCACATTCTTAATTCTTATGTGGTATTCAGTATAGATAGCATCATTGCTTTCAATCCGATTTCACATATGTTTCTGTTTTTAAATCTTTCTCTTGGGCCCTCTCATAAGTTTTATTCGTATTTTATATGATTACGTTGCAGAATTGATAGGAAGGAAACATTTTATGCTGACTGTATGTAAATGATTCATATTAACAAATATGCGTTTTTGGCGCATACGATACATGTAACAATGCATAATAACAGTCATAGTAAAGTGGATATATTTCATTACCGTCATTATAGCAGCGGGCATAACATGGAATTTCGTTGTTAAACGTTATATTTCGTAATTATTAAAACATAATGATTGAATAACAAACGTGCCGGCCTTTTCCCCCTAAAGAGATGATTTGAAATATTAAAACATCTTTACTAATTAAAGGAATGAATATAAAAGATTAAAATTATCACGGATTTTTTTGAGAACTTAAGACGTCAGGACATTTTATTTAAATAAGTACTGACAAAATATTTGAAACAAACAATATTCCCGTTATATTGACTAATTCACGGTAAAAATCTATACTGCTTAAAATTAAATTTAAAATCGACTTGATTTCTCTAATTGCTTATCTTTAAACATGTAAATATCAAGTTTTCTAATTATCTGATAAGATTAAGAAAGGAATGACCATTTAATATTCACCTTACATTTGCGTAAATATACTTTACATTTTAATTTTAAAAATGTCGTAATATTATAAGTATCATAAGTATGCGAATTGCGGCTGTTATTCTGCATATTTGATGACAAATTAAATTATATATATATATAGATATTTATGGTGGGCCAATGATAGGCTGATAGTATGCTTTGTGACGTGGTAGTGTCAACGCTCAAAACCAGAACTTCGCCGAACTTTTCATTCACCAAGATGGAGAACCTCCCCATTATGCTTTGGCATTAAGGGAAACAAAGAGCATAATGATTCACAGAGAATGAAAATGCTGATTGAAATTGCATTTACATCCTTCAAGATTTTAGTTGACAGAAAAACGGAGAGACTGAACAGATTTCCAAAACAGAGGAAAAGAAACTATTAGCATGAATCTGCGTTTAATATATAATTTAAATACACACATTGCGTCATATGTAAAACAAATTGAATACAAAAGAAAAATAATAAGGAAGTGACTGAAATCTGAAACAGAATTGTATTAAATATCACATAAGGAATTGTAAAATTATTTAAAAAATAGGCATATTACATAGAATATATCGGAACAAATACCATGGAATACAAGTTGGTAAAATAGAAAAAAATCCTCGTAAGTAAAACAGACGAACTAATTCGAAAACACTCTTCGGGTCAAACTTCAACCCTGATCACACTATATTGAAGATACCCTCCCCAATATAGACCCGGACACGAAAAAGCCTGTGCCTAAACGTAAACAGCAACGTAACTACTTAGGAGGAAGTCAGGAAAGCTATTAATAATGACTAATAAATCAGATCTTGACACTGAGATTGAACTTCGAAAATAGCCTTGTATCATGCAGGGTGTCTTGGATCAGAGACACATTGCAAAGCGCTGTAGTTTATAGTGCATTGATGAACTATGTAAACAGAACGATAGTCCTTAAGCGTATCAAATGTAGAAAGTTAGCTCAATTGGATCGATTATGAAGATTGTGCTAATATAATATGAAGGTCAGTTCGTCACAGTCCAATTTCGTTTTCATCCTGTTAAGTGGTTTAATGATGACATATATGTCTTAAAACAACTCTAGTTGATTGCATGCCTCTCCAGTGGAATATTGTATATCTTATATATTGGCCTCCTAACAAAATATGACAGAATCAATAGAGACCTCGTCTTCTTCTGCATTAGAAACCGTCTTCGAGCTCTGATTCCACTGAACGTAAGATCTCAGAGGAAATATATGGTTCCACAAAATTGTACAATGTCTCGTAAAGACTCCGGTAATGAAACATTCCATACCCTTTCAGGTGTAGGACAAAGAGAAATTGAGTAAGTTTTGCAATCTTCAGAATGAATATATATATATATATATATATATATATATATATATATATATATATATATATATATATATATTGATATCATTGGTAGTGCAAGGGTAAGGATTTTACAGGTAACACATTTCCTAAGTTTCATTTATTCCTTTGCTTCTATGTTACTCTCCTCTTTGGCCTGTGAATGTTACCTCTCCTAAATAAATAAGCTGCCTTGCCCCGTGTCTATTAGATTTACGTACTTCCATACCTTCTTCATGCTAAGGTGCAAGATTTTTTTTTATAATTTCGTGTTCAGTGGTTGATACTCCAAGTAGGTGGACGTCCCGCAATAATGTTCTAAACTCCTTTGTCACCAGTCATATTTCCTTGCCTTATACAAAGGTAACTATCGTATGTCTTTCTTATATATATATATATATATATATATATATATATATATATATATATATATATATATATATATATATATATATATATATATATATATATATATATATATATATATATATATATATATGTGAACAGTGGTTAGAGCGTTTGCATTCTGACAATGAGAGCCGGGTTCGAATCTCACCATTTGTCAGACTGGGTTTTATCCCAGCTTACGGCACCTGTGGAAAGTGCCTGAAAACCATACCACGGGTTGACTTAAGTCTTGTGAGTGAAATTGGGTAGACGGAACCCTTGGGGTCGACAGCTGTGCTAGTAGGAAATCATAAGTCATCGTGGCTCAGAGTATTGGTCTTCTTCAAACCGTTGATCATGCATGATAACACGCTCTTTCCCAGAAACTGTAACTTGGCGTAGTTGCCGTATAAACCACAGATGGGCTCTGCGGGTGTTGAATAAATATAAATGTGCCTGGGCAAGCGTCTGCAGTATGGACTGGATAGCCTACTAGACGGGAATACGAGTGGCCAGCTATACTATACTACATAATATATAACTCCGTTAAATAAAACAAATAGGTATATGTATGCAAGTAACCAGAAAAAAAATATGTGTGTTTAATGACTTGCTGTGTAACCTCTACCGCGCAAATATAAGAAAGAAAAACGACAGAACCATCAGAGCCGTATCCTTCACGGTTGTTAACATCATTATCGACCATTTCAGTGTTCCTGTTTACTTGTTGGCTATCTAGTGCGACTTTTTCTGTCCCTTCCTTTCTCTTTCATGTGAACATATAAATCAACGGATTTCATATCGTGTATATCTGTCACATAATCAAATAATTCAGGAGTGAAATAAATGAAAGAACAAGATGAAACATTCCCCCTTTGGGAATAAAACGGAACACACCCCTCTCTCTGCTAATCATAAGCTTTTGACATTAGAGAAAAGACGAATAAAGACGAAGCGAACCAGAAATGTACTATAAAATGCCTTTTTTACGGTTTAATCAATTAAATATCTCTGAACGAATATGAGCTACTTAAAGGATTGTCATCAGAGGTTTGTGTTTCAGAATTTAAATTATAGCGCACCAAGTGACCCATAGGATGGGCATCAAGTTCATTGTGTCAAAGGATCACTAAATTTTAGAAGAAAAGGATATACAACAAAAGATCGGTTAGAAGATATTGATATATTATCTGTTAAATAGCTGGTGCGAACAATTGTCCATGGACTAAGGCGACGGTTTCACGATTCATTACTTGAAAGTGAACGAGTGATAGAAAAACTGGAAAGGGTTCAGTAAGAAAACAATGCACAGAAAGATTATGTCTATATTTCTGAGATGACATATTGTAATTATTTATATTATTTACACTATTCGGACTGATGTCCTCATCATTGTTACCATATTCACGAGGTTTGTACGCTCCGGCCTTCTTCAGGTGATTGGAATTTCGAACTGAAAACTTTTCCTGTTAAGAGGCATTGCTCAGTGGATAAAACCGTTGGTTGAATCCAGTGATTTGACCCAAAGAGTTGTGAGTTCAATACCTGGCTAAAGTTGAGGTGAACAAAAAAAAGACTTGGAGAGTTGAGATGACGGGAGATAACTATTACCGAGACATCCGGAAGAGGCATGGCAAGTGGAACTAGAATAATGCATTTTTACAGAATACCGACCTTTTTCATGTATACTCTAATCATAAAAGTATTTACAGTGATATCACTTTGAAACACAGGTTTCCGTACGATCACCGAAGTTAAGCAACACCCAGCCTTAGTAATACTGAGATTGGTTACTGCTTGGGATGTGCGGTTGGTGGAATGGATAACGACTCTGAATTGGAAATCGGAGAGCCGAATTCCAATTCCAGTCGGGTTTGTTATATTCCCTAAAGCACAAATACTCTTAGAAAGGTATGAATTCACCCCTTCTCTCTCAGCTACGGGTTAATTAGTAAGACTTGCAACAGTAAATCATTATTATCTACAAAAAACTTCTTACATTCTAAAAATATGTCCTGGCTTTAAATAACCTGCAAAATATTGATATGCCGCAAAATCTTATCAATCAAACCATAAGTTAAAAAAAATGAACACGTCAATCAAAAGATTAAATTATTCAATCTTCTCGTAGTAATTGTTTTATGGTGCGGAGGGGAGTTAGCAAACAGAATTAGTTACAAATCATTGATCTGAAATATCTCCTAAAAAATTGATCAAACAGATAATAAAAATAGTTGGATGTTTTTAATATATTTTCTTGACGTTTTACTCTCGAAAATTAACAAAACAAATTTTAAAATTCTAAGTAGAGCTAGCACGGCAACCTTATTATTTAAAGATATTACGATAATATAAAATAACATTTAAATATAAATATCAATGATATCAATGTAATTTGTACAAATTAAATATGAACTACCATCTAAATAAGAGGATGTAATACAGAAAAATGAAATTTAAAAAAAAGTTGCTGTGAGATGAAAATATGGAAATTTCCCAGTAAAATTCGATGAGAATTTCACTTTCGAAAGTGTCGGAGTTAGTTCCTCCTCAGTTCTTTAATCCTCCAACAGGGGTCTCTCTCTCCTGACTATAAATACTGGCTTACCCTTCGTCTCTCTGTCTTTTCCGACTCAGGCCTTGGGCCGCCACCTCGCGTGGAGATGAGGTAAAATCTCTCTTTTTCCACTTAGGCCTTGGACCGCCACCTCGCGTGGAGATGAAGTAAAATCTCTCTTTTTCCACTTAGGCCTTGGGCCGCTACCTCGCACGGAGGCGAGGTAAAATCTCTCTTTTTCCACTTAGGCCAATAGGTGACCTCTCACAGATACAGCGGTTCCCAAATTCTGGGAACACGCTAAGAACAATACATGTACGTACGAACACTACAACAGACGCACATAATTTCTCCATACAAACTCTATGTAACTGTTCATGTCTTTGTGTAACTCATTATTAATATATACTTGTTTACCCATGTATATCGGTCTTGTTTGTTTTCTTTGTCTTCTTTGGACTTAATTAAAGTCTGACATTCCCATGTAGCTGGACCGGCCAGCAGGAAATTTTAACCTTCTGACATCTCTTCACATCTTCATCCGCACGGTCCGCTACAAAAGTGTGATTTATAAATATGATCTCGATATACTGAAAGAAAAATAAGGCGTCAGTTTAAACTTACGGAGGATAAGAATTTCTGCAAACCATGTAAAAATCATCCAAAAAAAAATAATAAAAGAATGGTCCTTATTGAAATCAGAAAGCATTGGACAAGACTTTAAAATTGCTGCAAACCGTTATGCTGAAAGTGTATGTATAATAACAATTTAACTTGCGGCGACAACTTAATTCACCACTAGACAGTTCCATTATTTAAAAAAAAGTCTTAATCTTATTTTTCGTCCTTTCACTACTTTATGAAAGAGACATGGAGTCATTTGGACTAAGTAAAATTATCAAGCCACATTTTATAGCTGTTTATTGCCATTATGGATGGCTTATATTCTGTACCTAACAGATCCAATCCACATATTACAATTTTGATTTGTTTTATTTCTATGGGAGTGTTTATTATTACGATGTATATTTTTTGCTACAAACTACTTATTGATGGGCCGTTTTAAATTATGAATTGCCTGAATGGCGCCATGTCTTCTATTCAATTTTCTCCCTGCTCTAGTTGAGTTCACCTCCACACAATTATTTATACAATGCGGGTATATGTGCATCTCTATCAAAACTATTAATCCGGATGGTTGAAAAAAAAAAGATGGGAAATATGAAAACATTGTCACCGTTATTGCTATTGCGGCAGAGCCATTTCACCCGGTGCTGTCATTTTTTCTAAAAGAGGATTTAAGGCTTTTTTTAAACAACTGACAGATTAAGAGATGGAAACATTCATAATAAGAGGAAGAGGCGGAACAGATCGTAAATGTTTCGTTTCCTTGTTTTTTATTTGTTATGATGGTGTTATTTTTTATTAATGATTTAATATTCTTTAGGTTATACATCGATTTTTGTCATGAGTTATTAAAATTTGATTAAACGTCTATATTAGATAATGATTGGAAATTAAAAATAAACGAACATCTTAAATGCACACTCGAAAAAGTTTTATTTTCTGTGAAAAAGTTTTCGAAGTCCTTCAAATAAGATATTTTCGCTAATGTGGCCATATATTCGGAAATAAGACGGGCTGTTAACGTTTTATCAACCTGATAATCAGTGCCTGATTCAAGGTTAACTGTTGGAATTTTTATCCAATAAACAAGGATAGAGCGAAATAAAAGTGGATTTGGAAAATTAGCCAAAGAATACAAATGTGCGACATCAATAAACGGGATGGTCTTCAAAATTTCAGTTCAGTTCGAAAACTTTCCTAGACAGTAATAAACATCGTCGTCTATTAGGTAACTAAGAATAAGTAATATTTGAATTTTTCGTTGATAAACATAAACTTGCAGATTTAAAAGATAGAATTCTAATATCGAAAGTATCTTAATTTATTAATATGAAAGTATATTTATCTTTTTATTTTCTTTTTCAAAGTACCTTATTTGACGGCATATAAGGAGCAGTTTTTTTTACTAAATATATCTTAAAATTCCCCTGCGTCTTATATGCTATATGTAGGTTTAACATTCGCGATAGTCGTCCGAAATTACCTGGAAACTCCTATTATCTTAGATTTTCGAGTGACTTTCATATACCTATTATCTTTATTTAAAAGTCTATTATGCAGATTAAAATTGTTATCATTGATAATATTCATTCTATTAATTTCATCACGTTTAATATTAGCACTTTGTTTCACTAAAATTATATGCAATGAATTCAAATTATATATTTGTAAAATATATTTCTTTCATTAATATTTTTCTTGCGATAACTTCCGCTTGCATTTAAATAATGCAATCAGAATTTTTCTATCTTATTTATTCCAATAAGACGTTTACAAGACGCAGGTTGTACAGATCAGATAAAGGATATAGGAAAGGATTTATAGCCTCCTGCTCTTTTTTTTCCTATTATTTTTCGTTTGTTATCATGGCTTATTTAACCAAAATAATACCTCATAGCTATAGCCTCGGCTGTTCCATTTATTATAATTTTACTAATTACTAAATTTTTCTTGATTTGCTTTGCTGAAATTGGGGGTGCCTCTTATACACTGTCAAATACGGTATTCATCGGCTCCATTATTTGTGTACCGTCGATATAAAAATAGTTATATTAATTTATTTTCAAGTTAGCAGGAATAAAACAGTTACATATTTGTTTTAGAAAATTGTAGATTTTATTGTTTGGATCAGAAAGATTCATTTGAAATTTCTGGGACAGAATTAGTAATAAATGCTTCCAAAAATGTAAGACTCGAAAGATATATTGTAGACAGGAACATTGAGTAATCACCTAATGAGTTTCTGTGAATAGGGGGAGGAAAAATGTAAAAAATTGGGCGGGGAGGCAAAAAGTTTACAAAGAACAGGAAGTTGTGGTGTAATATTCATGTCATTGTTTATCAAGTTACTAAACCGCTTTACTCTTGTCGCAGTTAGCTCCTCCTCGTTTCCTTAACCCTTCACCAGGAGTCTCTCTCTCTCTCCCGGGAGTATAAATACTGGCTGACCTTTCGCCTCTCTCTCTTTTCTCTGCTTACGCGCACGTGCGAGCAACTACCGCAACTCAGGCCGCGGGCCGCAACCTCACGCGTGAGGCGAGGTAAATAAAACTTTCTCTTAAAATTTCCAATATGTGAACTCTTATACACAACCAGCGTTTCCCATATTCTGGGAACACGCTAAAACAAAATTCACCCGTACGGACATTCAACTCAACACACACACAATAACTTTCCATACAGACACTGTAACATTTTATTCATGTCTTCAATGTATTTGTAATTCGTATTTTAACCTGTTTGTTATTAATATATATTTGTTCGCATACATGTATATCGGTCTTGTTTGTTTATTTATCTATTTGGACTCCATTATAGTCCAACATTCTTATGTAGCTGGACCGGCCAGCGGAAGCCTTAACCTAGAGATAACTCATCTTCTCTTCTTCCATTCACACCACCGCATGGTCCACTACACTCTTCTTGTGTGAGGCATGTGTTTGCTTTGGAAAAATATGATTGGGCATGAATCACAGATATCTAGGAATATAAATTCATATCATAATCGAAATATGTAATATGGGTTATACTTATCCACTGATGTCAACTCCAGTAATTATGATAGATAAATGATCAGTGATATCATCTTGAAGACAATTAGAATTGTTATGGATTCGATATCATCAGTTCTAGCTTTTTACTTTCCATAGCTGAGCTGACAGTATACTGATAAAATGTTGTATGTCAGTTCTAAAATATTACACTGTCTTACTTTACACATGCGTTAATTATTGTCACATCAGGCGTCATCAAGATAATGTCGCAAGTTGTTTTTCGTAAAATTTGTCAGGTATGTTATGTTTGGCGTTTGGACCAGTTGATATATTTTCACACACTTATGAGTCAAGTGATTTCATAAATTACAAAATGAAAAATTTTTTTGGAGTTATTTGTTATTAGGTTGGAAACAGTTTTCGTGCAATTTTTAATTAACGATATAAAACGATAATATTCAGTAAGCATCCTGGGTATGACAATCAACTCAATTCGGCAGGAAAAAAACCTTCGAATAGGAGGTTTTGAGGGGCGATGAACCACGACCGCTTAATTGTTTTTGCTCTCAAGAACCTGTTAGAGTCCAAACTATGGTCAAAATAGTATACCCCCAAAACAAAATATAAAAATATAGGAAAGTATAAAAATACATATTCAGAGTAAAAATTATACTCAGCAATACTTATGAATAAACAAATTTCCCAACAATACATATATATATATATAAAAATTCCCATCAATACATTTTTGTAAACATATATATATATATATATATATATATATATATATATATATATATATATATATATATTCAGAGCAAAACATTTTCATGAAAAAGAAAAAAATCCCAATAATACATATGTGCAAAAAAAAAATCCTAGCAATACATTTTTGTAACACAACAACAAAATTCTCAGCAATACATTTTTGTTAAAAAAGAAAAAAATCCTCGCAATATACTTTTGTCAAAATGTAAAACAATCCAGAAGATTTTATAAAAAAAAAAAAATTACCAACGATAATTTAAAAAAAAAAAATACTAAAGTTCCCAAGAAAATTAAACTTCGGCATTATATGATCCATAAGGTGCTGATATGCTTATATATCCTTCATACGCCCTTAAACAAGCAAAAAATGCAGTAAAATAGCCCATATCAAATATCAGTATAATCAACGACATATGCGATCTCCTACTTCCAATGTCAGGTAAAGCCATGGACACTATTGTTGTAAAATTTAGCCGGTTTGCTATCGAAGAAGCCACTAACTACAAATTTTAATTGCAAAAATTTTATCATTGAAAAAGTTATGCAGAATCCGGAATCTATGATATTAATTTGGCGCCAGGTCCAGTGGGAGGGAGAACTTTCCAATCCACCACCAGAAATTTTAAACGGTTGAGCAGTTTAACGTTTAGACAAGTGGAATCGTGAAAGAACATAATATCAGTAATTTCTGGAAGTTTTGGCGCAATTGTGCCAGCCACACTTTGCAGTTGTTGTAAGTACAGTTTAGGTTTGATTGACTGGTTGCGTCCCAGCATTTTCTAGTGAATCGCACATTTCACACCCCACCAGACACAAATCATGAGCTTCTTTTGATACATGTCGTGCTTTGACACTGGCAACGATGACTGTCCAGATCTTTTTTGTGTATCTCGTTCATCAAATGAAAACGCGTTTCCTGGGCAATAGTGTCGAGGCTTCCATGCGGCGTCGAGTTCAACGTGACTCAGTTTACGTGAGATCCTTATGTCCGGTTTGCTTATTTTTGTATTTCCGCCTAGTGATTCAAAATGGATTTGTATCTGACGGCACAGTTCTCGGCTAGTTCGCATGTTGTCAGGTGTGGATTAGCTTCCACATAGGTGCACAGATGTTCATTGCTATACGTGTGGGTCGACCGCTTCTTGGCTGAGAGTAGACATAGAATTGGCTATGCTGAAACCATTGTAGGACGCGCGACGACCAATTATATTTTCTACATAAGCTTGCTTGATGAGACGTTGCCATTTGCCAGCGTTTCGGCTGGACTTGTAATCATGCCTCGATAACGTATGTTGGAGAGTTATTTTCTAGGCCAGTTTTTTAACATATGAGAAGCTATAAACTGATGAAAATAATCAATCAGATATACTGCATTTACTTAGGAATAAATTGTCGCTTTTGATATTAGGATTTGAACAGAGATCACCCGTGAGCAATCACAGGTGATTCCGTTTTGAGTAAGTAGATAACGGGATAGTAAAATGTAACTGATCACCATTTCTACTTTATCCTATATTACTATACGGATTACTATTCGGTGTTTATTTTCGAGAAAGTACGATTAATGCGAATGTTATCTGAAGGCGTTTGACACCAGTTTTGTTCAGCAGCTTTATTATAGTTGTATAGGCGATTACAATGCTTGTATTACAACGAGCATTATGAAAGTGACAACGAGTATTCGTTGACATCAAAAAAGCGGTGGCGGTGAAGGATTCGTTCTACTTACACCAGGAAAGAATTAATCTGCAAAATATTCAGCAGAGTGCAGCGAAATAGAACAACTAAAATCAATCATGATTCAAATGTTGGCGTTACAAAAGCAGCAAGAACTATATCATGAACAGCAATTACAACTCCTACGAGGCTGGCATCCCGTTCCCACCCCTTCACCGTTGAAACTGTTAGATGTAGACGTCTCTTCTACTCCAATAGCTTCATGTCTCGCACATCTCGCCTATGGAACTCCCTTCCCTATTACTGTTTCCCTGACAAATACAATCTCCAACGGTTTAAGTGTAGCGTCAATCGTCATCTCCAGTTGCCTTGATCTATCCACTTCCCTTCTCCACTTCCTTTCATCTTTCATTCCTATCTGCTCTCGCTCTAAATCTTCTGTAGCCCCCTTGCCTTGATCGACCCTCCGTCCTTCTCTTTCTCCACATCCCTTCCTTTACCACTCGTATCTGCTCTTCCTCCAACACTTCTGTAACCCCATGCGTGATAGTGGCCACCAGCCTTGCTTGGGGTGATACGCTTAAAAAAAAAAAAAAAAAATACAAAAGTTTTTTTTTTAGTAATTTACCAAAACGATAGAAGGTAAAACTCCAGATTCATTCACTCCAGATGTTATTGGTAATTCAATCAGTGTATTTGTGTACAGTCCAGATGAAGGAATAACTTTTCCAGATTATTATAGAAGGTACGAATAGATTGTTCGCATTGGAACGATGAAAAGAAAGTTCGTTTATTATTAAGGAATCTGTCCCCTGTGGAACATGAAGAACAGTCTCATCAATATTTATCTCTCCGGAATTTTCGGCAAAATATAATTCACATATTTCAATACTACAAAAAACATTTGATGATAGGAGTTCCTTATTCAATACACGATGGCAATGTCTTAACTCTGAGAATGAAGATTGTCACTTATGCAAGTGTCGTCCATCGAGTATGTGAGAGGTTCAATTTAAATGAATTAACTCCTGACTTATTTAAACGCCAGATATTCGTACAAGTTTTAACATCTATTATGAACGCGGAGATAAGATCCAGGATACTTGCTAATTTAGAAAGGGATTGAAAATTAACTCTCCAGAAGATAGCTGAAGAGTATCAACCCATTATGAATTTGAAACTCGATACCGCAAGCATTGAGGAAAAAGATAATTCAGTTACATAGTGACCGACCATCTAAGAGAAAAAAAAACTACAAACGTTTTTCATCTCCTAACA
>OZ038490.1:68253958-68266458 GCA_964036315.1 Acanthosepion esculentum
ACATTTTTTTAAATTTTTAATCGTTCCTAACACGTCCGAAAATGTCGATAAAAATCTTGTTTTTTTTGAGTCAGCAAAATTGACCATTTTTTTCGATTTTATAGAATCAATGAAAATCTCAGTTTGAAAATCTTTTAAATATCAATTATCATTTTTTCAAAACTTATTTTAAGAAAAACAGAAATTATAATGTTTATTTAAAATATTTTGAACCAAGCTTAACTTAGATTCTGCGACGAAAAGATGTAATTTGAAAATAAAACAAAGCAGGTCATAAATTTTCGCGTCACTTGACAGGTGTTGAATGACATATTGACGGATTCCGTGAGGATAATATGTTCCACAGAAGGAGAAATGTGAACTATTTTACATTTAATTGAACAAATTATTTACCTCGTTATTTTTAAGGAAAACTTTCAGCGCTCTATTTTTTTTGTACTTAGCTTTCACCTTTACGTTTATGACGCTTTATGGAAAATATATTATAAAGAAATTAAAACAAGACTGTTACGAATGAGATTAAATTTCATAAGAAACGTATCTAATTAATTTATAGGTACCTTTCTTTTGAAATTTTATCAGAAGTGTACATAAAATACTACGGGCAGTCCAATTAAAAAACAAAAAAACAAAAAAAAAACATGATTTGCATTCTTCAAATCCTTGTGCTTTTAACTATTGTAATCACTAAACCTGACGCGAGCGAATTTCTAGAGTTTTCATAAAATTAGTTATGGGGGTAATAAATATAAAAAACTATTTCTGCCAAGACTTTAATAAAAAGAACATACATATAATAATTACGATCATCTGTGAATACTTTCTGAAAGTTTCATTAACATCCGACAATTATTTTTATTTTTGCAAGATTTCCCAAAATAATGGGTGTCATACAAAAAAAAAACGTGCTAAAAATTGTATATGTTATTTTACTAGTGCCGGTGATACAAAGATAAACAATGTTTTTTTAATCAAAATTTAGAATGTTCTAAAAAGAAGGAAACTTTTTAAGAATAAGGAAAAAAACTTTGGTATTTCCTCTTCGTGATAACATAAGCATTTAGACGATAAAAGTTTGTTTTAGTCAAGTTTGGCGTCTTTTTCAACATTCTATGCCTTTTTTTAGAGATTTCGTGGAGGTACTTTATATATATATATATATAAGGCATTTTTATGTTTACACATTCTTGTTATATGTACAAATATTTAAGTAAATGCTCTGCTTATAATAAACAGTATTAAACAACATTTACCAGCCTGAATGTCCGAGACATTTTCATAGAAAATATTCGTCCTCCGAGAGGAATCGAACCTGCATCCTATTCTATGAAAATATCTCGGACATTCAGTCATGTAAATGTTGGTTAATACTATTTATTATGAACAGAGCATTTACTTAAATATTTGTATGTATAAAAAGAATATATAAACATAAAAATGTCTTAAAATAATTGTCGGACTTTGAACATTTCATAATATATATATTTCATTTTTTTTATTGGGATTAATTTGTGTTATACATTTTTTAATGACCTGAGTTTGTGGATTTGAACGTTTTCTTTTCATTTTTTAACATTTGTTTCGACATGTATCCTGGCTGGAGAAAATAGTAACTCTTCCATAATTTAAGATATAGGCAGCAAATCTGGCGCATAGATTTATATTTTTATGAGATTCGATAGCGGCACTTTCGAGAATTTTCCTTCTAAACAAGTTACTTCCTTTTTTAATAATTTATTTAGATTAAAGATGGGTTTGTATGTATTTCTATAAATAACTAAGGCATTTGATAAATAATTTTTTTATAATCTTCTTTGGGGAGAAACGATTTCAAACGATGTTGTCATTAACCCATTCATTAATAACAGATTGAATACCGGATTTGATAGTTTTTTTTTATTATTATTATTACACCAGTCGCCTTTATTGACCGAATGCGCATGATCAATGCTTACTTCACCGTCATTGGCCAGTTGACTACTTCAAGAACATAAAATAATAGTCTGGGGTGAGTCGGGTGTAACAGGAAACTAATACCTGGGATTTTACTATAGACATTAATGCTTTTTGAATTAAACTATAATAAAGAGTGATTTCAAATATGTTAAAAAAATGGAATAATAGCTAGACAACAATTAGAAGAAAGAAAGTATACATTTCAAATGGAAAAAAAGAAAATGAATAGGAGTTACAAATACAAAAGGAGGAAAAGTTATTCAAATTACAAAGGCGAGAAAAATATAATTAAATATTTTTTTAAAAAATAATAGAAAATAGATGACTACGAAGAAAGGCGAAAGTGAAAAATTCAAGGAAGAATTCTAATACAGAAAGGAAAAGTGAAAAGAGATTGAAGTAAAATATCAAGGAAAGACTCGAAGCATAGAATTATGAATTTGCCTGAAGGACGGCAGCATTTGTGGAACCAAGCGTTAAATATGCAGATCGATAGCGTTAATTTGGAAAGTTAAATAAAAAAAATCTTTTATTTTTAATTAATAAACCGAACTAACATTTTACATTTGCAATCAAGGAAAAAAAAAGAAAATGAATTCGAAAAAGGGAAGACGAAATAACGAGACAAAATCAGAAAAAATGCAAAGCATGCAGAATGACAGAAATCAATTACTATATTTTCACGGCATATAAAACGTGTATTGTCCTAAACGAACGGCCCAAAATATTACCCTTCAGCTTATATGCCATGTTTAGGTAGTAGGCGGCTTGCTACCAACAACATTCATTTATGGAGGCAAGACATTTTCCTCAAATGTTCAAATTTATCTAGCCTGTATTCTTAATATTTTTTTATGAAACATTATTATTATTATTACGCAAGTGAGCAGTAAATCAACCTATTGACGCAGTTGTAATGATATACAAAACACAATATACCCACGATGTGTATCCCAGGCGCAAGCATCACATACAAATGTGCACAATATAGTGGCAGATTTTGATAAAGGCACCGCATAACATTTTAAATGGGGCCTAGTTCGTATTGCCGTCAATACATTTAAGCCAGTCAGATCGAGCGCTTTCCGGTTTAGGGTGTCCTAGAATATCTGGATGTGACACTAAAGTTGATTTATTTGCCAAACTCTTCAGACATAAATTATCGTAAACATTTTAGACAACTAGGTATATACTCAACTTTATTATTCTCTCCTTAGATTTCCGTTGTTTACACATTACCTTCTGGGTTCTAACCAGAGAGCTAATGTCAGAAATGGCTTCATGACATTTTCTTCTGATCACACACATTTTACATAAAATAAAGTTCTTCTTAATATGTGAGCTGTTTGAGTAGAATTTGCTGCCTTTCCTTCATTTATGAGCTACCCGAAATCCCTTCAATCAGTCTATCGAAACCTTTTCCAATCAATCCGAGGGCTCCATGGAATTATTGATGTCCTCATGTGCGACATTTTTTATATTTCTACTTCAAGTTCCTTGAATTTTGATTTTTCTTTTTTCACGATTTTCAAAGCTACATTAGAATCTGCAGTGACTGTCAGCATTATTAAATATTAAACATACAATATAATGCAGCCAACGTGAATCAACTGAAACTTAAGTAACATGAAGGGTGTCGTATTCATCTTGAAATTTTGCGTCTGTTTCTTAAGTATAATTAATCAAACAATTGAGTATGCCTATTATGGTACTCTCCTCTCGTAGTTCATTCACCCGGTGTGGGAGGGTAGAATTTTAATATGTAATTATCTTCGTGCGTTTTAAGTGTTCAATGGTCGGTGTATATTGGATAATCATTTTCAGAATGTGTACCTTATTACAATAAAGTATTTGATTAATCGTTCTTTCAAACTAATCAACTGACAGAAAATTTCAAGCTGAGCACGCTCCCTATCATATTAAAGTAGCTCCGTTTTTTATTTGTTTTTTTTTTTGTATTTTGGGGAGGGGGGTTGTATTTTTTGTTTTTTTGTTTCTTGTTTTTTTTTTTGTTTTTTTTCTTATTTTTGTTTTTTTTGTTTTTTGGGGTTTTTTGGGGTTTTTTTTCGGTTTTGTTTTGTTTTTGTTTTGTTTTTGGTTTTGTTTTGTTTGTTTGTTTTTTTGTTTTTTTGGGGTTTTTGGTTTTTTTTTGTTTTTTTGTTTTTTTTGTTTTGTTTTGTTTTGTTTTTTTGTTTTGTTTTGTTTTGTTTTTCATTTTTTATGTTTTTTGGGGTTTTGTTATTTTTCTGGGTTTTTTTTGGTTTTATTTTATTATGTTTTGTTTTTTTATGTTTTGTTTTTATGTTTTTTTTATGTTTTGCTTTTTTATGTTTTGTTTTTTTATGTTTTGTTTAGGTTTTGTTTTTTGGGGGTTTTTTTGGGGTTTTGTTTTTTGTCTTTTGTTTTTTGTGTTTTTGTTTTTTTTCACGCGAGCCGCATTTTATTAGCTTTGTCCAGTCGAGTACAACGATTTTATTCAAGACAAGCGACGCGTGTACAAAGACTTTTATATGTGTATGCAATTTTTATACATAACTTGAAGGCAGACATTTCGTGGAAATATTGTTAAACACAGTGTATTTTATTTTTCTGAAATTATGCTCTACTCTAATCGGTGCAAAATACTGGACGATTAGAATGAATCCTTTTGTGTATTTTCTTCATTATTTGTTAATCGCTCTGGTTGTTACATTTTTTATTTAACTTTTATAGAAAACACGACTTTCAGTATTAATTATAAAAAGTAATTACTTCATAAACTTCTATGAAAGGTTTGAGGTATTACATATACGATAAGTTTTCCTTACGAAATACCGACCAAATTTGTCGATACCAGCTGATACATTTTGCCCAAATTAGGCTCAAATGGCTCCTGTTGTTCTTCATGTGCCCTGTTCTTTGTAGAGCTTAATAAATAATCTTTTTTATCTCTCCTAAACCATGTCCAAACTTCCATTTTTGTTACGCGTTGTTTTCCTCAGTACTACATGCCTCCTATCTTCCCCGTGACTATCAGATTTTCCAAAGTCCTCTTTGCTCATTATGTGCCCTAGAAATTTCAATTGTCTCCTCTTGATCTTAAGTTTAAGTTTCCCTTTTTGTTTTCATTTTTTCTCTGAGCTTCTATGGCAGTGAATCCTGGACAGTTTTGAAATTTCTGTCAATAATAGTTTCCTTTTTTCTGTTCGAATAGTTTCATTTTTTTGTGTTCGAATAATTTCCATTTTTCCTGTTCGAAGAGTTTCCTTTTTTTCCCCTTCGAAGAGTTTCCTTTTTTTCCTCTTCCAAGAGTTTCCTTTTTTTCCTCTTCCAAGAGTTTCCTTTTTTTCCTCTTCCAAGAGTTTCCTTTTCTTCCTCTTCCAAGAGTTTCCTTTTTATCCTCTTCGAAGTGTTTCCTTTTTTTCCTCTTCCAAGAGTTTCCTTTTTTCCTCTTCCAAGAGTTTCCTTTTTATCCTCTTCCAAGAGTTTCCTTTTTATCCTCTTCCAAGAGTTTCCTTTTTTCCTCTTCGAAGTGTTTCCTTTTTTTCCTCTTCCAAGAGTTTCCTTTTTTCCTCTTCCAAGAGTTTCCTTTTTTCCCCTTCCAAGAGTTTCCTTTTTTTCCTCTTCCAAGAGTTTCCTTTTTTCCTCTTCCAAGAGTTTCCTTTTTTCCTCTTCCAAGAGTTTCCTTTTTTTCCTCTTCCAAGAGTTTCCTTTTTTTCCTCTTCCAAGAGTTTTCTCTTCTGTCCTGTGTGACGCTATTCCTGTTTCTTGCTTTTCCTGCAAATTGAAATACAACGCCAATCGTCATCTTTTGTCTTCCTGAATCATTCTTTTTTGTCCTTTTTTCACTCCAAAGTCTTCTCATTTTCTATCAAAGAAGTCTTTTCTTAGTGCCAATATCGCTTTGCTTGGAGTGAAAGTATTAAAAAAGAAAAGAAAAGTGTACATGAAAAAAGTGGAAACAGAAACACAGACCAAAAGATCAAATCTTATGGTAGGAAAAATATGCAATATGAGAAAAAATACCATATCAATTTTTTTCAACTACTTCATTTTCTTTTTAGTAGTCTACATTTTTATACCAAGGATGTTCATAGCTCTCCAAAACATTCTGCAGTTTATTGCTCTAAGTAACCTCTGAGCTTTTACCATACATCTTCGTACGTTTTTTTCTCCATCTATTTACTCAAGCACTTTAATAAGGTTTATTTCTCAGACAATATGCCGTGTGAATGTTGCTTGATTTTCTTTCTCCGCTATCGGGATGTACGCGTTGTGCAATGGAAAGCGGCTTTGAATTAAAAACTTCAGAGATGAGCTCGAATAGCAGTCGGGTTCGCTACATTCACTTATGCACAAATACCATTGGAAATAGTATGAATCCATCTCCTTCCGCAAGCAATGGGTTAAACAGTTAAACATATATCTGGAAAAATCATTGCTTTTCTCAAAAATCATTTATGCAATACCAACTCCTCACAAAAAACAAAAACAATAAATAAATAATTTTTCTTACAATCGAAAATGTTTCGGTTTTAAATAACCTTAACAAATGTTGATAAGTCATAAAAAATCAACCCCCCCTCGTATCTGTTCCGGAGATTTAATCCGACTGTAAGTACATGGTGCGGCATAACTACTTCCCACATAATGGCAAGGTATTAGCGCGAAGGAGAATCTATTGCCACTAATTTCTTACTAGTATGTGAAAGGTATTTCTGTCCCAACCGTTTTCATTTTCTTTTTAATCCCCCTATCACATTGGCAACATATGCTGTCCGTCTTATTCTCTGCATTCATTATTAGAAGCATGTCAAAGTGCTCAAAATCTGACCTTCATTCACTGTGGTATGTGATAACAGATATTAAATAGCAGTTCAGAACCCTACTCACTGTTATGGATATTTCCTCTTATATAGGATAATTTCTTTAGTTGATCATTTCGCTGCAAATGTAAGACTTTCAGTCAGAATCGACCTCACTACACTGTCCTATCAGACCGACATGTGATGTCGCTTAGGAGTTATCCATGATGTAGCGCACAGTGAAGTAAGACAGCAAAAAAAAAAAAAATGGAGGCAGTTATTGAGTTGGTTTAGAAAATGATTGGTCACAGATTAATCTAGCAAAATATGACATTGTAATTAGTGATTCTGACTCTTGCATTCTCTTTTCTTTACCATCAATAGGACATGTTTCCATCTCTAGTTTCATTATCATATTGATCAAGCAGTATTGTTGCAGACGTTGCTTACTGTTTCTTTTTTCCCCACCGCGTTTTTATTCAATTCTTTCATTCTTGATCCTGACTTATTCTGTATTTTTGTTTGCTTATTAAAATCTATTCATTAAAATTCTTTATCGGAATTGCTTTCGTTTTTCAATTTATCTTCTTATTGTATTGTATTCTGCTATTCTTCATTCGGCATTTCGGAATATTGTATTTTTTTTAATATGTTGAAATACCATTAATTCTTCTATCCACGATTTCCCATTCTTGTAATGTCTTCAATTAATCTACCTTTTCTTCAATCACTGAATTTTGTTCATTCTTTCTTCAAAGATTATTTTTCTATTTTCTTTCCCCGAATTCCTTCACCTTTTCTTATTTTTCTAATCTTTCTTTTTCTAATTTCTTTTTTTACCTTCTTTTTTTCTATTTCATTCTTTTTTTCTATTTCATTCTTTTTTCTACTTTCATTCTATTTTCTACTTTCATTCTTTTTTTTCTACTTTCATTCTTTTTTTCTACTTTCATTCTTTTTTCCTACTTTCATTCTTTTTTCTATCTACGTTCGTTTCTTTCTATAGCGTTTCTTTCTACGTTCGTCACTTTCTCCTTTCTCTTTTTTATTTCCTTTATTCTTGCTTTATTTTCTCTTCCTGCTTTCGTTATTTCAGAGACTTCTTTATTATCGCCTTTCTTAGAATATCTTGAATTCTTCTTCCAATCACCAATTTGTGATTTCAGAGATTTATTTTCTATTGTCTTTCATCTATAATTATTCACTCCGTTCTGATCTTTCGTCATCTCTTTTGCTCCGTCATTTCTTTCGCTCCGTCATTTCTTTCGGTATCTTCTTAACTTCCGTAGACTCTGAAATAGTTTCCACCACTGCGTTCATTTTATTCTTGTTCTCTTTTGAATATATTTCCTTACTTCATTTCGCTATATTGCTTTTTTTTTCATTTTGTTTTTACCATTTATGTCTACTTACAAACAAACTACTCCCCTTACATTACATGAACCAATTTAGTCCAAACCGTCCAAACCAACTGTCTTCGTATACAGTTATACATGGTGGAACGGGAGTGCACACTGTTGCTTAAGACAGACAAACGAGCAGGCAGGCTTTTATGATCGGTTGGTAAGTAGACAGATAGGGGCGCATAATGGGAGAGGAAGGAAGATCGTCATAGTAGATTAAGCATGTGAGCCATAATATTTGAGTTTCGTGCAAGCTAACATCCTTCCACTGCTTCTTCTTCTCTCCAGCCTTCAAATTGGAACAAGTCGTAAGCATTCAAGCCAATCATCAAGTGAAGAACAAGAATAATAGCCCAATTAAATCAAAGTGAATCAATCAGAAAGCAGACTATCGATTTTTGGTCATTGGTTGAAGTGGAGGCCGCCGACTCTTCAGCTGGAAGTACGTCGCTTACCCTGTCCCTCGTTTTCAGGCTGTTGACGAAAATACTACGTATATCACTGACCGCTGAACATTGAAACTCTTACGCCCACATGACCGTAGGCAGAACTTGAGGAAAAATGTGTACAATCCAGACATTTATGACTACATAACACAGTATGCAACAGCAATAAAGATAGCTGTACGAATAATCGAAGTAATAATTTGATTAATATAATACTTGTATCAATAAAGGCAACTAACTATGCGCTTTAATTAGTGCAGTGGTACAATAAATTGACAAACAAATAATGAGCTTAATTGAGATTGAATTGAAATGATGTTCAAATTTAACTATATATATATATATATATATATATATATATATATATATATATATATATATGTATGTCATCCTCAGACAGAATGTTTCGCTGTTTCACAGCTCATCAGTGTGGCTAGAGGTCCGGTTGTCTCTAGCTAGGATTGAAACCCGACTGAATTTGCGTCAGGCGGAACTTCTCCCACTAAGCCGTCAGCGCACGGCAGGAATGAAGGTGAATTTTTAGATTTAGATAAACACACAGTGACTGACAGTGACTCAATTCTGCCGAAGAGTCGTGCAATATTAGCTTAAATAGTCACTGTTTACAAATTCACACCTCAAACCAGAGAGCTCAACCGAAATTAATTTTTCAGGAGCCAATATTTTTGTCATCCACATACAAATTATATATATATATATATATATATATATATATATATATATAATTTGTATGTGCAGTTCTTTGTGGAAAGCGCTCAATATCGGTGATAGTTAACATATTCAGTTGTATGGATATGAGTATCTGACCCTGGGTTTCATACTTTTGTGATAATCAGACAAATTCTCGGGGTCACAAACTCCTATCCATGCACGTAGATATATATATATATATATATATATATATATATATATATATATATATATATATATATAATTAATCGCAAGCAACACAGTAAACCCACTAATATACAGTGTGTGACGATGGAGTAGAAAACAGAGACATTACTAAGGAGTAAGAACAATAGAAAGCTAGTTGTACTTTTCAGGAATATAACGATTGACATTGCAAAGTTGGCTGGAAAGCATGGAGCTGGAAGTGAGTGACAAGAAAATGTTAGCATAGAACTTATGCTTACATATCGCCAATTCAACTCTAAATTGAAGAAGACATGTTGTCAATATAGAACTGCTCTTAAATTCATAAAGTCTAGGTACAAAGTGGAAAGTTAATGTGAACAATTACCGTGAGAATATTTATAGAAAAGTCACTTACTGAAACCGAGACGCCATGTCAAGACCAATTATATTGCGGAATCGGTGGATTGTATATAAAACAAAATGTATAGCACGATCATCTACCATATGTTTCAGCAATAATCTAAGTATGGACGCTTGGTAGACTTATAAATATGTAACATAGATTCTGGTGAGGAAAATTAGATTTTTTTTCTCTTCCGTTTGTTTAATTCAAGATAAGTGAATAAACCCGATGCACATTGTCTCTAGTATATAAAACATTTCAATTACCGCATTGTAAGTATCCGTTATATAAAATTTAGCATCGGTGTTGGGAATTTGAACCAACCCACAACAAAGCAAAATATCTTCTTTAATATAAAAATATAAATCATTTTTATTTTCGTGTTATTAGAACTAATTTTTTCTCAGTGTGTATGACTGTTAAGTCTTGTGTTAAAGTACCTTGTTTGTAGTTGTTTGTTAAGATGAAAAGAAATGTAATTTCGTCGCGTGTATGTGCGAAAAAGAAAGGCAATAGAGAAGATGAGATAAAAAGTGTAAGTGTCAAGTAGCTTGGTGAGGAGCCGGATGAATGAGTTTGATGCCGCGTGTATCCGTCTCTCTCCAGAGACATTACATAAATACTCGTTAAATGGATCACGAAGCATGTTTGTATTTTATTGTCAGCAGGAATGAGACATGTTGGTTGGAAAATATTGAATATTTATTTTCAAATGTTAAATTTATTAGCCGGAATGATGCAAAGATCCTCCGATTAAGAAAACCTCTTTTTCATTTGATTATTGATTGTCTTGGTGTTTATTTTCGTCTTCGTTCCACATAGGAAATTGAACCGAGGCTGCGCTAGTTGTACTCTTGTCCAACACTATAAGATGCCACAAAACAAAAATACCAACCTGAAAACTCGAACCATATACTGAAATGGTCACGTCAGATCGTGACTCTGATATGGATTTCATGCATTCCTTTCAAATTCTTTCAGGAATGTCTAAACTGTCATGGCTTTTTCTTAGATCAATGTTTAAAAAATTGGTTTCTTGTGAATAGATTTTTCAGGATTAACGAAAAAATCCATCAGGCCCAACAGTTTGGCGCTATGAAATCACAAAAGAATCTTACTAAATAAAACACCTGAAGATTCGATTAGCAGAATTTATTGGCTAATTCATTCTTTTTTTTTTAGCGCTTATCAACATTTTGCAGGTATTTAAAGCTAGAAAATATCTTTACATTATAAGAATGTTTGGAGATAACAATTTACTGAGAGGTGGATTGATATCTTTGCCAAGGATATTTGCACGTAAGGGAATATAACGATCTCGACTGGAATTTTAACTCGACTCTCCGATTTCTAATCACGAGTCGTTATACATTACACCTGCCCGAACATCCAAGATTACAGAACCTGGTATTCCGGAGCGATCACCCCTTATAGATAGTGACCAGGATCGAAGTTGCATAACTTCGGTGATCTTAAAAGAACCGTTGATTCAAAGTCAAGCTTCGAACAGAAAACCACAGAACACATATCACTAGAAGAGGCACGATTTAATGAATATGTTAAATTTCCACACTATCTTAAACAAATGCTTTGGAAGGTAACTCTCATCAGTATTAGAAAGATCGCTAACAATGGACTTAAGAATAATAATTTCCTGTAAAAAAAATCTTAAATATATCTTTAAAAAAAATCAAATTAAAATAAAACTGTTACGTCAATAAATATTGAATGTTTCCTATATCATCATCATCGTCAACATCATCAAACATTTGACTCTGCCAGTCGTCGGGGTGGGTGAGGGCAGAAGAAATAAAACTTCATTTCTTTTTCTTGTGATCCTTTCAGTGCTCTTTCAGATAACTTGGCGACGCCCATCTATTCAATCTCTGGACCGAAAGTTGAAATGCACGGATAATTGTGCGGGTCGCCTTAGGTCCGTAAGCGCCAAGATTTTCAATTTAGAGTTGTCTTCCTCTTAGACCGATTTCAACCCAAGGCTACAAGACCCAGTCTCTCTTGCTATTTTCATATTATTGAAACGGTTAATTTCATAATTTCCATACGCTCTGCTTTAGAGAAATGGCTTGCATGAAAATCTCACTGACTACAGCTGGTGTTGTGAATTTCATCCTCACTCGCTATCGCCACTAACGATATTTAGGAAAATGAATCCGCTAGTGAGATGTATTTTTACCATATTCAGATTATTGTCCTCATCTATGTTGTTATCATAATCTATCCGTTGCTGCATACTGCGTCAATCATCAGGTAGATATCGATCTGGGTAACCTACAGGGAATTCTGAACGGGACACTTTATTTCCTCTACAGAAGGAGATTGTTCTCGTTCCACTGCCCTTGTTCAGTGATATATAGCCTAGTTGATATTTTTAGCACTGCTCAATAATTGCCCACACTGTGTCCAAATACACACTACCCGTCCCACTCAGAATCACTAATTCATCAAATTCACGAACCAATGATATAATTATCTAGGTCATTGTTACCCAGATTTATATACACTTGACGAAAGCTGGAGGGTGTAATGCCTGAGACGGTTTAACAACAAAAATGAAGACAATAGTCAGAATATAAATAGTGTAAATAATAATAATAATTCATCCCATAAA
>OZ038490.1:68273958-68293958 GCA_964036315.1 Acanthosepion esculentum
CCAAAATTTATATCCAACATCATCCGTCGTCTTTTATTACCTTGAACCCTGCTCTTTTAATGTTCAGTCTCTCACTCCTTTTTTTTCTTAGTTTCTTTCACGCTCAGTAACCCTTCGCGTCTTAGTTTATCGCCTTTCTTGAGGTGAAATCATTAAAATAAAAGCAGATATAACAAAGAAAATTAATTTTAAAGAGAGCCAGGATCGCTTACATTCTTTAAGTACATGACATTAAAAGGAACAAATTGAAAATTAATTAAATTTGAAATCAGATCGCAATATTATTAAAACAAATGCAATAATAAAACATAAAATAGTCAAACATGAGAATTTTCGGCCCATAATCAGAAACATGGGGCATCGAATATCCTAAACATGCTGATAAAAAAAAGTAACACAGTGCAAGTTGCTGTATTGCGATTGGTTTAAATATTCGGGGTCTGGTAATCACACTGAATAATTATAGCTTGTGCAACTAATATGAAGAACCTGTTCTGATTTGTTAAAAAAATACCGGTAAAGAAAATAGAAGTATAATCCTACCCAAGATAATTTATTTATTTTTCCCTTTGTGTGTTGTTCAAATATGAAGTACATTTCAAATTGTGCGAGATTGTTTATTGCACACGGTGTCTCCAAGATATCTCACGTCTAAGGACTGACGAGGTTGGACGCTTTTTAAAGTAGTGATCGAACGAATACCGGTATTTTTCGGCTGATTGTATCGTAGGACCCCAGAAAAAAGTGTTATTATAAAACATCCGGAAAATTATTTTCTCAGTATATAGTTCTGCTGGGATATATATATATATATATATATATATATATATATATATATATATATATATATATATATATATACGGGCATAAGCATTTATTTCATAAACGTTAAATTTCTTATATAAACTTTATTTTTAGCGGATATCCGTGTTTGAGTAGATGCTCAGTTTTATTTAAAACTTTATTTCAAAATAAAACTGAGCCTATACTCAAATACGGGTATTCACTAAAAACAGGGTTTAAAATAATAAAGATATGTCGAATGATAAATTAAATCCCTTAATTCTTTACACACACATATATATAGTGTGTGTGTGGGGTGGAACCAATATCCCTACATTTATTAATTCATTATTATTTTATTTACAACTAATGAATAAAGATATTTTCATATAATTAACTGTACACTGATGCATAATAACTACATATGTATAGGAAACAGAAAAAATTGATTTAATAAAAATAAATCACTTTTTATCCATTTTAAGGAGTGAAAAAATATTCGTACAATACAAAAATAATACATAATCTTTGTTTAATAGTTTGTAGAATAGCCGTTATTCCCATCTTTGTAGATTCTGCAATGTACTTAGGATAATTATCTTGTTTGAAAATCTAATCAACAGGAAGTTCAAGATTTTCAAACGAAATCATTAAATTAGCCTCCGAAATATTTTGATACGCTGCGGTATTCATTCTGTCATCTATTACGGATATGTTGCCAGTACCTTTTTCAGAGAAAAAAAATCCTAAAAATGATGGTGCCACCAACAAATTTAACTGTTGGAAATGTGTTCTTCTGTTGAAGGAATCGCCAACTTTTGTCCATACATGATTCCTAGAATTACGTTCAATTTTGCTTTCGTCTGTCCAGAATACTTTCCCAATAGAGAGTTTTTCCTTATCCTTATGTTCACAAAACAATTTCAACCTGGCATCTCCGTGTCTTTTCAATAGAAGGGGAGTTATCCGAGGGGAGCCTGACTTTAGATTGTTCCTATGAATGACATTGCCTATTGTCCGTTTAGTGACACAGATTCTTGATGAAAGCAAATCATCGTATTACTTGGGTTTTGTATAATTTGACGCATTCATTTCCTGGAAGATATTGTAGAAATCTTCTGTGGAGCACGTGTTCTTCTTTGGTTTTCAACAATTTTGAGATTTTATGCCTTTCAATGAATTAACTAATGGTAGTACATGGAATATTCAGGTTGTCTGAGATTTTCCTGTAACTTTTACCTTCTTTCCAGTGTTTAAGAATCAGTTCTTTTTGCAAATTTGTCAGTTCTTTACCTCTTGCCATGATGATAACCTCTTGTACGAATCTCAATTACAGAATATTCTGTTTGCATTTTTATGCTAAAATAACTACTGATAACATTATTGGAACATTCTAGATTACTAAAACAATTTCAATGTTTTAAAATCTGAAATTTGCTTTGAAGGAATACTTTTTCTAATGGATAAATGGGATCAAATCATATTTAGTTATTATGCATCTGTGTACACTTACCTAGACAAAATGTATGTTTATTCATTAGTTGGAAATACAGTAAATTAAAGAAATAGCTGATTATATTTCTAAGGAAAATAACCTTTGTCCAGTGATATAATGTATGCGATAGAATTAGAAAAGCAGTATTCTGGGTACAAATAATGAGGAAAAATTGCTTGGAGAATTTAATATGTAGAAGGCAAGTCTAGCAAGGGAAACTTCGAGGACATCATTTAATGAACTGGAATAAATGAATGGCAGAACGAAGACAACAGAAAAAGCGAGGTGTGATAATGTGGCAAGAGTTTCACATTGAAGCATTTTCAGGATGCTCTTGAGATTTTATAACAACTCACACCTTGGAAATAAAGTGCATATTAAAGGAAAATACAGATTTAGAAAATGACAATTTTTTTCATCCTATCAAAAATAATAATCATTTGTGTATCTATAATAAATAAATGTTTAAACCCCTTACCGAAAATCCCTTCCTTTCTTAAGTACCAGGCATGATGCACACTTGAATGATGATGTCTCTTTTTCAATTCAAGATTTTCTTAGCAGAATTCCATTCATGCTGTGGGTTACCATTTCTTGCCGCGATAGACAGTTTGCTAACCTAGGCTATAGAACCCAGTATGAGCTGCTATTTAACCCATAACTGGAGTGGGCAGATATGGATTCATATCTTTACCAAGTGTAATTGCGCGTAAGTGAATGTAACGAACTCGACTACAATTCGACCTTGACTTTCAGATTTCGCATTCCGAACTGCTATCGATCACACGACTCGGGCATCTTAGCTTACAGAACGTGGTATTCTCAAGTGGTCACCTATATAGTAACTAATCATTGTCAATGTTGCTTAACTTCGCGGATTGTGTGTGGGTGGTTGTTCCAACGTGATGTGGCCGGAAGCTACACACCCAGTCATTACTTAATTGATAAAGTTTCGTAATTTGACTATTCAGAACCGCCAGAATATATTTTTATTCGATTGTACGTACTTTGGAAAGAACATTCCTGTAAAATGAATTTGTAATCGATTTTATGCGAGTTTGGTCAGAAGCACATAAAAAAAAACTATTTTGTTCTTATTTTGTTTCGATTTTTCCGACGTCTCCCTCTCAGACATATTTATCTTGTATATCGTGACGATGCTTATTAACTTTCTTACTCCATGAATAGAAATAGCGGGAAAAATAGATTACCAATTTACCTACTCGTTCCTATTGCACCATTTCGGATACACATCTCCATTTCAACAAAAACAATAAGCATACTTTTATATACAAAATGGCTACCTGACACTTATTATTCGTATTTCTAACAACGACTATCAATTTTCTGCCCTGAAATTTGATAGCTGTCTAATGTTGTACATTTACTGTTGTAGCTATACTATCATTCTTATTTGTAAAATAACTCTTATAAATACTACAAGATTACATATTGGTGTACTTGCATATTTATAATTCTAGCATTTATCCGTATATTGAATATTGTCATTTATTTGGTCTGCTGCTTCAGCTATACATATATATATATATATATATATATATATATATATATATATATAGTGATTCTCTACAAAATCCAAAGAAGCGTCTGTTAGGTTATTGATCCTGTCCTGACATCTCGACTTCAGTCACTTTCACACTGCTGGGACATGACTTTCCTTCGTCTTTTCTATAAGTATTTCTATGATAGATATTCTAATGTGCTCTCCGCCTTGGAAACCATACCACATGAATTTAAGTGCCCCACGAGATTGGTAACTAGATCTTACCGTTTAAATGTTGAAATAGGTAGATGTAGCCGTAAGTTATATTTTAGTAGTTTCTTTTCTTGTATTTCGCACCTCTGGAAGTCACTTCCCTGCCATCTACAATCATCCGGAATTTAAAAGCAAGGTCAGTCGCCATCTTCTTTATTCTTGAAACGTGTTTTTTTATTGTCCATTGCGATCACTATAGGTTTCTTATTTCCTTCCCCTCCATTCCAATCTTAGAGGCATTGCTTTGGGGTGAAATTAATATATCCATTTCGCTGAATATGACAGACGAGAAAAATTCAATTATTTTATTTAGTTTTTCGAGCATTCTTATTCTTTCCGTTTGGGAGTAAGGGAATGATAAAATTGTCCATTGTCTCAGACGCTTTCGGCGACTTCTTTAGCCGTGTTCAAGGAGGTTTATTTTAGCAGTTGTTAATTTCTCTTCAAGTTGTATTTTTTAAGATGTATTTTTCTGTTTTTTTTTTCATAAAAAGATAGGCGTTTATTCTGAGCCTAGAGTGTTGAGCTCAGCTGCAATTCATGTGAACGTCTTTCTGTTTAAGAAAATTTCAACACACTATCCCCATTGTTAAATAAGACGAGGTTGATAGTGGGAGCGAGATGTTTAAAATACAAGGCCTCACTCACAGCGAAATGGTTCCCTAATATGATTCATATAGAATGTGTTTTTGACCATAATTTTTTAAGGTTTCATGTAAAGTGTGTCTCACTTGGTGTTGTTCCATAGAACTTTGATTAGCTAATTGACATGTGGATTGTCTACTCACGGAGATAAGTATATCATGATATAGGTAATTGATTTATGACAAGAATCAGTGTTTTTTATTGTGCAGTAAAATAGGTACACTGCATTGGTCATTGTTAGTTTAGATGTGATAGGGTTATTTTGATTAGTGGCTGAATCTCACCAAACTAAATGTTGAAAAACTAAATAAAATTTTGATTAAATCTACCATGTCTGTTATAAACAACGAAACATGTTTAAAAGAAAGAGTGTTGCGCAAATATATATATATATATATATATATATATATATATATATATATATATATATGACAAGTTGTTGTTATAATTTCATTGGATTTCTATTGTATACACATTTCCTTTCAAGTCCCAACCAGACAGCTAATGTCAGAAATGGCTTCATGACGTTTTCACTGATTATTTTTTGTAAACCAAAAAAATAACAACAAAAAAACAAATAAATAAAATCACAAACCATTTACATTGATAAAGCTCTTCTTAATGTGTGTGGTGATTTTAAGTGCATTTTTATTTGTTTTCCATATGGCATCGCCAACCAGGATCGTTTCTGTCAGTCTATTGGACCATTTTCCAACCAATCCGAGTGCTCCAACTACAACAAGTATTATTGATGCCCTCATTTGCTACAGTTTTTAGTTATCAACATCTTTGTATTTCGTTTTGTGGAGTAAATAGTACACCCCCAACGCCGCTGACTATATGAACTGGTCTATTACTAAAAAGAGCTCCAATTCAGAAGTAAGTTTGTGAGTCGCCGTTACATAGACAGTTTGCTGCTTGGCTTGCAATTGACAAAACCTCTATCTTCAGGAAAAGATTCGACTGAGACAAGCAAAATACCCATTTCTCTTAATTATTGGGAAATGGGTAAATTTCGATCAGTGGCCCGAGTGTTCTTGCTCGGGTTCCCCACGTGAAATCTGACGTTGTGTTGCATCTCTTCTAATTTTGGGGGCATGTTTAAATGACTCGGCGTTTAGACCCAGGCAGTTAGCTATTTGGCTCGTGAGTGACAAGACCTCTGTCGTCGGGCAGATGGTGGTGCAGTCGGTCCTCGGCCTATAGGCAGAAACAAGACTGAGAAAAAAAGATAGGTACATTTAGGTAACAGTTGTTGGGGATGGGTAAATTTTGGACTTATTCCCTGAGTGTTCGCGAGCGGGCTCCAAACGTTAAACCTGAACTTGTGTCGCATCCACTCTAAGTGAGGAGTCCTGGGTAGATATCTAGTCGTTTCGACACAGATAAATAATGTACCCGAACCCGGGGACTAGGTAAATTTTGAACATTGATCCGAGTGGACACGCTCGTGTTCCCCACAATAATCCCGACCATGTGCCACATTTCATCCCAGTGGGGGTACTGTGTAAATACCTAGTCGTTTGAAGTCAGGCATTTTTCTGCCTGGCTTGCAACTGACAAAAACTTTTTTTCAGGCAGAGGATGACTCACTCAGGGCTCTCTCTACGGAGAGAAACTCGGCTGAGAAAAACAGGCGTGTCATGTACCCGATCTCTCTTTTGCGTGGGCTGGGTAATTTTTGACCATTTGCCCGAATAGACACGCTAGAGTTCCCCACAATAATCACAACCTTACGTCACACCCTATCCACGTGAAGGCACTGGGTAAATAACTAGTCGTTTTGAATCAGGCCTTTTTTAACGGATCAAAAATCGGCTGAGAAGAACAGACAAGCAAAGCCTTCGTTTCCAGGGAATGCGTAAATTTTGGACAGCGTTCCGACCGTCCTGAGGGCTGACTGACACTTTCTGTGTATTTTTGTAGATATGAACAAATATACATTGAGGAAAGCAGCGTCTAGGAAAATGCTGCAAAAAAACGAGATTGTTATTGAGGAAGTCAATGCGATAGAGTATGAAAAATACTGGAATTACATTTTACCGAGGAAGTTCTTGAATCTAACCGAAAAAAAATGGATGAGAACGTTATGTCTACCGCTATCGTCAATAAAGAATCTAAAAGGTTTAAAATGAAATAAATTACCGCAGATATGTTCAAAGCAGTAATTTTCGTGCAAGGTTTAACAACTATAATAAATGCTCGAATACAACCAAAATTCAACAAAACAATATTACACTTAAGAAATAGTGGAGGATTGTCAGACATTGCGAAATCTGAAAGAAATTCAGAAAAAAAATGAGCACTGGTACACAGGAAGGACAAATGTACAAAAAGGTGAATACATTCTTGTTTCAGATCTGGTAAATTACATTTTGGAAAAGACTGTCCATTTGAAAATGCAGAATGTTACATGTGTGGAAAGAAAGGACATATAAAGTCACGCAGCAAAACCAAACCAAGAAAAATTCTCACAGATATTATGGTCACAAAAACAAAAGAAAATTTGTAAATGTGAAAATAACTACTGGACACCCGTAGTGATATTTCAATAATCAGTGAAACTATACAGAAGGAAATTGGAAATCCTTTATTAAAAAGGAGTTCTGAAGTTGTGATTTCAGTTTCTGTAGAGAATTTTTTTTTTTTATGAGAAATAACTTGAAATGTCTTTTTTCGTAATAAGCATGTAAAAACTAAATCTCATGTAATAAAGTGCTACGAATTTATTCGGAACTGACTGGATGAAACTATTGAATCTTTTGAATTTGCCAATAAACGTTTATTGTAAAAACCTAAGAGAACTAACGACCGATTTAAAACGACACATCGAAATCCTTCAGGAACAATTTAAAAAACAAATGTTTTCAAGATGTTCTGTCAAATGAACTGGGTTGGTCTTCAACATTCAAGGTGGATTTTCAAATAAAAAAAGATTGGAATCCAGTATTTAAGCCTTAATGGAGCGTACCATTCGCAGCATTGGAACAAGTCAATGAAAGAGTTGGACAGACTTGAGAAAATTGTTTTAACAGAAAAAAATTGACCATTCGAAATGAGCTGAACCAGCGGTATATGTAAAGAGGATAAATAATAAACTTCGTGTTTGCGCGGATTACTCGACAATATTAAACAGTTGTTTACAAAGTCCTAACTACCCATTAACAAGTCCAGAGAAAAGATTTTCGAAGTTGAACGCCAGAAGAATATTTTCAAAGCTGGATCACTCTGAAGCATATTCACAAATTCAGAATGAAGATGAATCTTCTGAATTAATGACTATATATACGCACAGAGGATTATATAAGTTTAATCGACTTCATTTTGGGATACAGTTGGTACCATCTATTTTTCAAAAAGCAATGGGTACCATGCTTGCGGATTGCGACTTCGCAGTGGCGTATCTGGATGCAATTTTGATCGAAAGTGTAACGAAAGAACATGTTGGGCATATAAAAACAATTTTGGGAAAACTAAGAATACGGTTTCAAGCTTAGTGAAGAAAAATGCCAATTGTTTCTGCAGAAAATTAATACCTTGGTCAAATTATTGAAAAAATATGTAGGAATATTTGTGCTGCAGCCCGTCTAAGTGGGGAGGTATGGGTAAATGCTTAGCAGTTTCATGTCAAGCAGTTCATTGTGTGGGTTGTGATGGAGAAGACAACTGTCGTCCGATAGAGGGTGACACAGTCGGAACTCTGCCAACGGAAATACTCGGCAGAGTAGAACAGACAAGCAAAGTGACCGTTCCCCGCAGTTGCAGCAGCCCGAGTGTTCGTGCTCGGGTTCCCTAGGTTACAAATCCAACTTTTGTCGCATGACGTCTAAGTGCGAAGGCATGGGTAACTACATAGCCGTTTGCGGCTTGAAAAGACCCGTGTCCTCGGGCAGAAGGTAACTCGGTGCTCTTTCAACAGACACAAACTCGGCTGCGAAAAACAGACAAGTAATATACCCGAGTCCGCTTTTGTTGGGACTGGGTGATTTTAACCATTGGCTCTAATGGACACGTTATGGTTTCTCACAATAATCCCGATCTTGTGTCATCTCTTCCAAGTTGGGAAACTGGGTAAATACCTATTTGTTAGGAGTCAAACATTTCTACGGATAGATACTCAGCTGAGTAGAACAGACAAGCAAAGTGCTTATTTCCCACGGTTGGAGGAAATGCGTAAATTTAGGATCAGCGGCCTGAGTGTACGCGCTCGGATTCTCATCGTTGAACCTGACCTTGTGTCGCATTCCGTCTAAGTGGGGAGGTATGGGTAAATACCTATCAGTTTGGAGTCAGTTTTCAGACTAACACAGACGCCACGGCAAGCAGAGGTAACATTGCGTATAGAGAATCGTTATACTAAATACATTATATGCGTAAGATTGTGGTATAAATATAGCCATAGAACAGTGATAGTTATTTGAAGATCTTCAGAAATATATTATTTTCTACGGGGACTGTTATGTCAATAAGAAAGCACATTCTGGTTCTGTGGTCTATGATGACGGTGTCTCAGTGATTAGCCTTCATTATTCTGTCAGTATGTTTTGTAAAATATCATAAAATTTTACAGGACCTATCTCTAACCGGGCCTGGATGTGTTCCTATCAGTTTGTTTTAGTTACCTTCGCTGCTTATTTTCCAGTACAGATATTGGCCCATTCTGTCATGTCGAGATTTATATTCCGTGGATGCACTGTGCAACCTGATCAAAGGTAGTCAATTGTTTCTGGATATTTATTTCAAAATCTGCATTTCGGTTGAACAGTTTTATCGTAAGTGTTCTTGGTATATTATTATTATTTTCTTCAGTTTCTGCACAATTTTCATTTTCAACTGGAGATCTGGTATTATAGTTGCTCACCATCAATTCGTACCTTCTCAGGCAGAAATCAAATTACGTAGAATATTTTTACACAGACTCGCTGAATCTGTAGGATAAGAGCTTTTACACCGATTTTCTCTCTGTAGGATTTTAATTTCGGTGGTTTAAACCATAAAACCCCCAATGCATTACTTTGATAATAGAGGCCTGGACGTCCCACATTCTGCCAATTTCAAAACGACATCAGACATTCATTCCTTCTAAAAGATGATAATCGACCTAAATGTATAATATGCCTGGAAACATACATGTTAAAGCATTTTATGATCGACTGTGACGAATTTACCTTTACCAATAAAAGCCTTTATGAGATTATTAGCCTTAAAGGACTTTTTCAGAAACGTTAATGTAAAAGCCATTTTGACATACTTGAGGAAAACTTAATTATACACCAAATCTTAACCCAGACAACATCACATATAACCGAATTATACAACCAATTTTCAACTATACGTCACAAATTTTAAATCTTAGATTTAGTAAAATATTATCGAAAAAACAGTTTCGGCATTACATAACCCACGCGGTTTGATATTCTATTAAAACAAACTAAACAAACCTGAGTTCAGTGTATTCGTAAGCTTCTCATTTTTACCTTGATATTATGGTCGCCACGAAGAGCCACGTCTATGAAAAATCATATATTCTTGCTTCCTTGTCAACTATTATTTTAATAGGAATATCATTATATTTACTATTAGTAAGAGTAATAGGATTCCTTAGAAAGTTCACAAATTATCTGATAGATTATGGCAGGCCTCCTCAGATGCACTGCACCTGTTTCAGTATCCTGGTAGAATATAGCAATTTAGTTGTTTGGATAACTCAAACATTGTTAGGAATTCTAAACTGACTAATATTGCTTCTAGTACTCTTGGCACAGTCTCAGTTGTGTCGCCTCTCACTTATGACACCCTACATCCACTTTCCACACATTTCCTAGATGTTTGGCTGGACTTTGGTATCATTAAGTGTTATCGCTAAAGATTGCGCCGGAGTATTTTCTAATTAGCTCTATCTTTCTCCGTATCATTGAAGACTGTTTTCTGGTCAGTCTCAATTTCCAGAATTTCTAATTTGTTTAAACCGTGTTTTTCAAACTGATTGCACCACATCTTAAAGACAAAGCAGACAATTACTACTTTCTTATTCTTCTGGATGACATTCCAATTCATGACTTTGGTGATCATGTCTTTCCACAATTTACTTTACATTGCAGCTCTTATTAAATTTTGTCTTTTTGGGGCTATATCTCCTAATCTCACGTCTGACAACCATTTACACACACTCGTTATATAGGCTATGCGGTGTTTTTCTGTTCCTCTTGCTTTCTTATTGTACTTTAAGTTGCGAATTCTCAGAGTCCTTTTTCCTCATTATTTGGCCTAGAAATTCCAACTGACCCTTTCTGATATAAATTATAAGTATTCTTTTTGCTTCCAAATTCTGAAACTTCGCTGTTGCTCCTATGGTCAGTCCACGATTTTCTCAGTATCCTTTTGTATGACTAGTTTTTTTGTTGCAGTCAAACTATACATTTTGCGAACTATAAAGTTTCTTATGTGAGGAGATTGTATTCTCCATTTTTTCTCGTCATCATACTGAAATATCCAGCTACCAAAACCTTCCGGATCTGGATATTTTATTGAACTTATTTATAATTTGTCAGATCTAGTTAATCTTCCTGAAAAGTGAAAAAAAGTGCAAGTTTATTATTACTGACTGACAGTCTTACACACTCAAAAGCTGAGGCTAGGTTATAAATGTATAATGTTTTATACCCGTAATCTAATAAAGTGTACCAGGCACAAGTAAGACAGTCATGTGTGCAAGATATATTGAGAGGTTTTGATAAAAGCAGCACAAAATCTAGAATGATTTTTCCGGTTAAAATATCCTCGCTTTGGCTAAACACGTCTTCTCTGATTGAGAATGTTTCCAAGTATCTAAATGTATCTCCTTCAACATTTAAACCTAAAAAAGACCTACTATGATGCTCCTCTCAAAATTCTCGCTTGGGTACAGAGATGGACAGTGGATTAGCCCTCTTGTAATCATAATTATTCCAAATGAATATATATATATATATATATATATATATATGTATATAGATATATATATATATTGGAGGATTAAGATTATATATATATATATATATATATATATATATATATATTAGACGATTAAGATACTATTTAATATTTGATCACTTGCAGCCTTTAGCAGTCTTTTTGATTATTACCGCCATCCACTCACACAAGCTCATCGGTTAGTGTTGTAGACCCAGAATAGGTCCGATAGAAAAACTCGAACTCAGCAATTTAGTGAAAATATATTATCAAACAAAAGAGCGAATACAAAAGTGTTGCACGTCCGACTGACGGCAAAGTACAGTAGTCAAATCGTCAACTGCAGACAGCGATATTTACTTACCCGCCCACGAGGGAAAGATGTGGCACAAGGCCGAGTTTTACGTGGGTATTCCGAGCCCGTAGGATCGGCCAAAAAATGCCCGTAGACACTGTAAAATCAGAATCGGATTGGTCAACCTCCCAGAACGAGACTCTGCCCTTCGGCCGAGCCTCGTCTGGGTTTCCTCTCTGCCCAGAGGCAGAGAATTCGACCGACTTGCTGGAACAAGTGGCAGCAAGGCTGTCAACGGTGGACAGCTCTCTTGAGAGGCGTAATCTCTCCGTATACATAGTAATAGGACGAGTCCATTTGGTCCCTACAGGTAGGTCCCATAACAGTTAGGTAACCCCAACGCCTTCTCTCTACTTTGGCCTTGGTATGACGTTGAAGATTATGTTAAACAAGACCTCCTTCATCATTATATTTCCCAGAAAGTTCAAGGTGATGGACACATCACGTTGAAACATCAGTTCCCGTATGAATATCAAGTTAAGCCAAGTCGAGCTTTTTTAGTATTTAGCGCTTACAAATATAAGGTGCTGTATTCTTGTATGTGCGGGTGGTACAATGGATGATGGCGCGACTTGTTAATCGGATAGCCTAGTTCCAAATCCCGTTGGGTTCGTTATATTCACTTACTCGCAGATACCTTTGAAAATATGTTTCCACTTCTTCTCCCACCAGCTATTGGTTAATTAGTAAGAGTTGTATAACTAAAAGCATCATTATCTTCCCCCACAAAATAAAACAAACTTACAATCGTAAAAAAAAATCTGGCTTTATATAATCTGCAAAGGGTTGATAAACCGTGGAAGAATTAACCAAAAAATCAATTAATCGATCAAATTTCATTTGTCTGAGTAGAAATGTTCTTTTTGTAACCATTTAACTTAAGATTGCCTCGTTGCTTATTCGCCTCCATGCATGGGATGCTTAGTTGTTTTTTTTAATCTTTTACACCCCAAGATAGACAGTAAAGCCACTAAGATACATGGGGTTAATGGATGTGTAATGAATCGACACAGAATCTTTACTAATGAGCGGGAATCGAAAAGAGTAATCAGGGGGGCAATAGATAGCGGTTGGCATTGCATTTAAATTTTTGCAGATTAAAGTTGGCTTGAGAGCACAGAGCCGGATGGAAGGTCCATAAGCGGGAAGTGTGAGGAAAAACTGTTAGCACAGAATTTACGGCTAAATATATCCAGTTTAACAGTAATGTTATGAGATCTCCACGACAGTATAGTACTGGCCTTAAATTTAAAACGTCTCTGTACCATAGAGAAGAGGTCACCAGAACGATTACCACGAAAGTATTGATTAAAAGACACATGGAGGCATCCTTACGGCGGCGAGAAAGTACCTGCCGCCGAGCCACCAGATCAGCACCGATAATATTGCTGATTCCTCTTGGGATTCTCTCTCGGAGCTCAAGATAAATAGCAGGAGCACCGGACCATATGTGGTAGCAATATTCCAAGCATGAACAAACACTAGACTTATAAATATACATGACATTTCTGAAGAAAACTACTGTCTCGCATAGCACAAGGAACCAACTATTTTTATATAATTACATTTGTTTCCTATTCTCTGGGGAGATTTTCCAGCATTTCCCGGCGATACAAGAGGATTGATACCATTATAGCATTCCAGTATTTTTAAACAACCATAGTTGTAGTTCCTATTTCCCACTTTTCAGTAATAATATTCTTCTCACGATAACTTGTATAAATAAAACTTTCTTATCTGCAACTGTCTTTAATTCTAATCGAAAAAAAATAACATGTTCAGTAACTAGAAAGAAAATAATGAAATATCTATGACCACACTGCTTATTAAGGATATCAGCAAACAAATAATGAAATATGCATGGCACACAGCATTAACGCAAATAAGCTCATAAGACTATTCGATTACTTTAATTCTAAACGGATAACTGCACAGGGAAATTATCTTGAAACTCTCTTTATTCTGTTTACTTTATCTTTTAGTTTTCTTTTCCTTACAGCTTCGTCTTTGTGTATAAAATGGACATCAATATAAAATTACCAGTTAAATGATGTTAATAACATATTCAAGGATAATTTGATGAATATTATCTGTTTACAGGGATATATTGCGGATATTTTTTGTTTTGTTTTTTTCTGTTAAAACAATTTAGCCAAGTAATTTTCCGGCATTCTTGTCTGGTTAGTGGTTCGTATGTTTACTGCTTTTTTATATGAATTGTAATCTAGCCTACTGGCTACACAAAGGTTCCATGCTACTTTTATATGACATACTACGTTCCATACTCAGCAATGTCGCACAAACGCCCCCAAAACAAAACTGCTCTTTATCAATCATCCGAGGACGCATTCTGACTTATGGCTGATGCTAACCTCCAGAAAAGTGGCTCGTTGTGTCTTCTTCGGTTAGCATTTTCCACGGATATGAATTGGAAAAATTATATTGAATCGATTAAATCTAACCCTAGGAAAGTTGGTTCACTACGCCGTTCTAGACAAGTTTTCCTCTCTAGAATCGATCTTAGATATTTATATGGATACCATTTGCCCACGCTTTGCTCTGGTACTCCTGCTATACGTTTAGAGATTCTTGATAAAACCCAAAGAAAAATATATAATGTTATTGGTCCTGACCCGGCATATGAGATTCAGCAACTTTCCAACCCCCATATTGTAGTTTCTCTATGACTTTTCTATTGATACTTTCATAATAATGGTTCTGATGATCTTTCTTCTACTAGGGTTTAATTTTTAAACTTCTTCTTTTTCCTCCACCCCACAAGATCTTTCATAGTTAGGACTTCATAGAGACAATGAGGCATTATGGTGGCTGTGGTAAGAATCGTCAGTAAGAAAGATTTTTTTTTGTTATAAGTAATATTCTGGTGTATTTGGGTCAGTAACTGTTGCTACTTAAGTTAAAGACGAGACAGATTGAAGACCAGCCTTCCCCTGTCCCACATTTTTGCCTTCTGCCTATTTGTATAATGAAAATGAATATTACTTTCCTCTATGTCACCTTTGGAAATGTATAGATAAAAGCGTAAGTTCTTATGCTAACTATTTCTTCGGTCAGCTTTCTCATTTGTCGGGAATCTTTCCCCGTTTTCTTGCTTCCCCGTCTTCTTGCTTCCCCGTCAACTTGGATATACAAAAATCTAAATGCAATGTTAACCGTTAACATCTATCTTAATTCGTGTTCTTTCTTTCTCCTCTCTCTTTAATAGTATTTGTTCTCATATTCTCTAACACTCGGTTACACCTTGCATCTTAGTAATTTTATTGCCTTTCTTGGTATGAAATAATAATGATAATAAAATAATCTTATTATATTTTTCTCTTTTATTATCATTAAGAAAAAATGTCATTGTTTTGGTTCGCCGCTGTATTAAGTACTCTTCCTTCACTAATTTATGGTCAGACGCTCACTTTTCTCCACTCAACGTTTGCCCTCTCATCGAACATCTGTTGGGTCTTGTGTTCATTCCAGGCCTCAAGCGGAACTCATATATATGACCCATTGTTAAATATGCAGGGAAAAACAGACAGCTGATGTTATCACTGCAAGACTAACCTGATTTCTTTCTGCCAGGTTTTCAAGTTACTAGAGTCAGATTAAAAGGATTGTAGGATTGCTGAAGTTGCACAATCCGCTGTGTCCCCACCTTCATAGGGTTAAAACTCTCTTACGTCGTCTAAGACATATTCTCAAATCAGCAGCCTCTTTCCCACATATGCGACGTTACAAGCCTATCGCACCTCCATCGCTATTACCAAGGCAAATGCTCAGTTGCAGTCTATTCTTTAGTTCCACCATTTCAGACATCCGGTGAGTCGAATAAGTTTCATTTACCCCGTATTCCAAAAGTTGAAAGAAAGTTTCACTCAGAGAGCTTCTTTTTTTCTTAAAAAAAAATGCTACCTAATTAAGGAGTTGTTGATTCCCTGGACACTTCAATCTTAACTTTTTCAAGTCAAGTCTCATTCACATTCATTATCTAGCCTCATATTCTTTACTTTCTCCCACTTTCTCTTTCACATCACCCTTCATAACCGTTTGAACAGTAATCCTCTACCTTTTATGAAAAATTAGTATAAAAAGCGAATCTTCATTTAGAATAAATGGTAAGCACAGGAGATGAGTAACTTTTTTATTAGGTTGGTGCAAAAATAATGTCGTTTTCTCACATGAAGTTGAACGTCAAAAAACGACATTATTTTTGCACCAACCTAATACGTACTGTATTATTTCAGTGTTTTGGTTATTATGGCCCCATTTTTTACGAAGAAACGCTTGTCTATTTATTGTCCGAGTGTGTGTCCCCTTTCGTCAATACTTACATACAAACAGATTACTCACTGTATCTTGTGAGTGTTAAATTTTCCATGCCATATCTCCTCATAATATTTCCTAGTAATTTCAACTTTCTGATTTGATGTGTTCTTTTAGTTCCCATTTTCATTGTTAACGCCTCTGGTATTCCCAGCATTCATCTGTACAACTACATCTGTCTTTTGTTAGTCTTTTTTTTTTTCTTCGTCTGTAAGAACAATGTCTAGCTTTCATCACGATACTGAGAATAAATATGACATGGCAGTTGAGAAGTCTTTTCTTTATTTATAAGGAAACTGAGGAAAGCGTCACTCACTCTGCCTTCACTGCTAGGATGATTGTTTTTGTTTTTTTCAATTCGGAAAAAAAATATGCCAACGAACATATAAATAAAAATAATTCAGAAATATATTTATTTATGTATATATGCATACATTTTATTAGCGGGAAAATGACATGCAGAAAAAAAAAACTGTTGTTTGTCGTGAAGTCTGAATTGCTTATTAGGTCATGCTACCCCCCAAAAAATACTTAATCAGAAAGAGAGAAAGGGATCGGTGTATTTCTCTTTATTTCTTTTCGATGCAAATGTATTTTGTCATTTCCCAATGCGATTCAACATAAACCGAATTGACAATGAGTAAATGCACCTACTTCCTATCCTGTCCCTTCTCCAGAATAAACGCCTGGTCGTGACGTGGCATAGAGTTTAGTGTGTACTGAGCACGTTGCATGTGTTTATTTATCCAGACACCTTGCATAACTGCACATAACAGGGTTGGTTTGGGTGGGTGTGACTGTATGTAAATTAGTGTTTTGCAAAATATCTCGTAGATGCCCAATAATGTTTAAATCTGGAGAGCACAGACACGTTTCAGTTTTTTTGGGAAATCCTCAGAATTTTCCTGTGGCCAATTTTGTACAATGAGTTATCGTAATTGTTGTGGTAGGATCCACCTAATCTGCATAGGTGACTACCGACTATATAAATAATGGTTGGTACCGGAAGACGAGGAGGGGAATCAGAGATCCAACTAGAGACTCTGCCCGACTGCGACTTGGTCAACACATTCTCCAGGAACGTCTTCCCAGAAATATACAGAAATACTATATGTAAATATTGTGTACACTTTCTTGTTATAATACATTCTTGTTCTAAGTACATTTTGTGTTGCATTATTATTCCATGCATTAGTCGAGATTCAACAATGAGTCAAGACTCAACAGTAATGCTGATATTGCTTCTGTTCCCTTAGACAGATATTCGGTATGTACTGACGAAACAGTCGGTGCTAATTTCGGTTGACATTTATAAAATGTTTCTTTTAAAATATTTTTTTTGAAAATTGGTTTCTCAAGCCAATTAAATGTTATCGCACTTTCTAATAACGATGAGAACTTCCCTTTTTTTCATTCTGTTGAATGTCAATATCTTGATCCCGTCATTATTTTCTCTTTATGCCAATCATTTTCATTGTTGATACGGTTGGAAGTCCTCAAGAGGCATGGTTTCTGTTGTCATTCTATCTCAAAAGTCAACGAGATTCGGATAAGTATGATACTCTCTAAGACCTGAAGGTCTCATTCGTTGAATACATTTTTCGCTATTGATCCGAAAATTGGTTGTATATAACTTAAATTTTAAACATGTCTGAAGGGATTGGGTGAAATAAAGATGAACCTTTTAAATATTACGAAGGAATTTAACTTGATTCAATTTCTTAAGTTAATGTTTTTGTTTTGTAGTATTTTGCGGCGTTGGACAAAACTACACCCTCTCAACGCAGCCTAATCAACTTTCGATTTCATTCAATGTTAGGTTTGTTAAAAACGATGCATACTACACCGTTATGTTTAGCCTTTAGTTATTCTATAAGGCGTACTTTTATGATGTGCGTTATATTAACTTGCTTGATGGAACGACTATCGAGACAGATATGGCAAACGGAGACACGTGCAAATTGCCAGAACAAAGATCGCTGAATGTCAGAGGTGAAAATATAGCTTCCTGATAAAATCCTGCTGTTTGAGTTCTTCGAAATAATATACCAACATCATTAGAGAGCCAGAAGTAAAGTAAAAAAAAAAAAAACATCCACGATGGATACCCTGGTTCCATAACATTATGATGTCTCCACCGCACTATCTATCCGAGATTCTTGGAAACTTGAATCATCTGACCAAGTCATTCAGTGCTATACATTTACAGTCCACTGGCGATATACCTTAGCAGAAGTGTGCTATCATTAATGGTACACTTATTGGAGGGTCTTCGTCTAAGAAACCCAATGCAGTATCCGTGGCACCATGCTTTAATCGATTAGATTAGTACCATCTGTGTTGAAGCGATATATGATTAGATGCAATTTTGATATGCTTGGAGGTCTTCCCCTTGTTCCATACCTATGCTAGCCTGTTTGCTTTTTCACTTTTCATTGAAGATGTTCCACAATTCACCTTTTTAAATAGGCTCCTTAATTTTTCTTGATGAAAGAGTTAGAGAAATTAATATCTATGATATGAAACCCTTATTCACTCTGCGTTCAAACGGTGTTAAACATGGTTTGCTTTCCATAGTTGACAAAAGCTATAATCTTACGTTTATACTGATTTTTTAACTATTACCTCACAGCTACGCTATCAGACTGAGTACATCTTTCAATGCCGTCACTTATTTCGCAAAACCCGCTTTAAATGCACCACGTCCAATTAATATTTTTCAACATCGCCGAGGGGTATACCAGGTTCTGTAAGCTTGGCGGTGCTGGTGATTCAATAGATAAATCTCGTAATTGGAAATGTGTGGGCCAAGTTTAAATTCCAGTTGTGTTCGTAATATAAACATTCTCGAGCTGTGGATTGATTAATAGGATTTGTATAAGTAAAGCATAATTATGTAAAAAATGTGCTTAGAAAATAAGTATATAATAAACTAACCTGCAAATGGTTGATAAGCCGCAATAAACTAACCTGTAAAACGTAGATCAAACCGTAAAATGAAACGAGTTAATCAACTTGTGCCATAATTTATTTGGTGTCTTGAAAAACCATTAAACTTAACATATCTTTTAGTTCATGCATATTTTTAGCGAATTCGCCTCGAACCTAAATAAGCGCTACGTTATTTATTATGCCGATAAAATTACTCCATTACGTGCTTCATAGTTAAGGCAAATAATTCAAAGAATATTGGCTCGTTTTGAAGTCTAACTCAAATAACTCTGAATTGGAAGACAAAGAAATTATTTGAAGTACGAGCATTAGAAAGGTTTACGCATGTTCTTTAGTTTAAAATTAGTAAGAATCTACTTTTCACAAGGAAAAATGCCTTCCCTTAAAACGTATCTTTCGAGGAATGGAACCAAAGGCAAACGAATATCTTAAACACATGATGGACAGAAATAAACATTTCCATTAGGTATGGACGAAAGTTTCCATTAATGATAAAAGTCGCTAATCATTTTCACAAAAGGACACTGGTATATTTTCCATACAGACATAATAAAAACATTCCACAATAATCTCTAAAATATTTAACGATGCAACAGAGGAATTCCAACCGGAATTCTCAAGTTCATGAACTCGCATGATGCTTATTCAGTAACATAAAAATTAAGATTAATCAAAAAAAATCAAATGGCGAAATTATGAAATTTACACAG
>OZ038490.1:68301458-68356458 GCA_964036315.1 Acanthosepion esculentum
GATGGTTCGTAATTATTAGCTTAATGATAAAATAGGTTCATTGCGAGTTTCAAAACTCTGAAATAACAGTGGAAATCCCGTTATTATATCGTTATGTCATAAAGTAAAATTAAATATTGCAAAGAAATTTTCATCATCAGTTATTATATTATTCATTCATGAACTGGTCGAAAATTCCCTCGACTACTCCTGTAAGCATCACAAAATCCTGATATTTAAAAAAATCATTTGAGCTTATAAACGTTAATAAAATATGGCGCTAACAATCATAAATAGAAAATATGTCATTATTGAAAGAAGTAAGAGGGTACAAATGAAAATATTTGAAATGGCAATGTTGTGCATCGCACTCATTCCAACTTTACGCACATGAGTGCTGTCGCCTAATCTATCTTTTTTAAATCAATTCACCCCATGCAAGGTGGTAATACCACTAAGACGCAAGGGGGTACTAGGAGTGAAATAGAATGAAAACTTGAGGACCGCGAACCGGAGATTAAATCGTAAATAGGAAACAAGTATTAAAACCCATTACTGTTCACAAAACTGGGAGGAGTGTGAACTGGCTGATAGGCGAACCTATCCACTCCTATTGCGAAAAAATAAATTTTAAATATACTTTCAGAGATATTAAAAGAATCGTGTTGAAATAGATTTTAGAAGGAACAGAAAACCTAATTTTAAATAGGAAATAAGTGATAAACTTCTACTCCTGTTCAAAATATCAGCGGGAGTGTATGAACCAGACGAGAGGTCAAATTATATTTTCCTTATTATAAAAAAGTTATAGTCCATCTATCCATCCATGGATAAAATTGTGACTTCTGTTTGTCCATCTGTCTATCCGTCCTCCACACACCCCGAAATATTCATATATTGAACCCGATTTTTGTTGAGAAATGCAAACAGGTAAGGGGATATAAAATACATTTGGTTTTACTAGGGTGCATAGCTTAGTACAATAATATTTCATTCATTTCTTTGAAAAAAATAAAGTTTTATTATGTAAGATACATAATACTGCCACTATTTAAAAAAACAAACAAACAAACAATTTATTCGATAATATTAAATGCTGTGAGGATTCTAGTAAATGAAATTTCAGAGTTGAAGCGGAAACATTAGTGTTTTTCCCCTCTTACTTAATGAATAGTAGCGACTTTACATTTAAACAGCGTTTGTTTTTGTTTTTTCATTGACTCCAAAAATGAAAACAGGCTAATTTTGGTATATCGAAGACTATTAAGAAATTATCTATCAGTTCACTTCCCCTTACCCTCCAAAACCTATGAACGCGTGCGAATGCGCGAGAGGTCAAACAGGTGAATGAAAAAAGTGTGTATTTGCCCGATCACATGAAGGCATATAAAGAAAAACAAATTTAAATGTTCTTTAATTAGCATGTATGAAATCTAAAACGAAAGGAAAATTCCATTTCTTCAGAGAATCCGCTTAAAAACAAAAGTGACCAAATGTACAGATTTGCATCTTCAGATGTGAATGAAGGCAAGTATAAAAATTAACAACGATAACGGGTTAAATTAAAAAAGAACAAAAAATAAAACGGTATAAATAATAGGCAACAATGTAAACATTATTTTTCTCTTTCTCTCTTTGAAAGAAAACAAGTTCTCAGATATGTCTTTTCCATCTTCTGCCGTGTCAAAACTGAATAGACCATTATTTACGAGATATTGGCTGAGCGTAACCTACGTGCTAACTAAGGAACAAGTAGAATTATTTGATGGTTATAGTTCAGCGCAATCAATGATGTGTCCTATGTAGCTGGGAGAACAATGTCCAAAATGAAATACTGAATGCTCTGAGTACTGGAACAACCATCGACGGAACATAGGACAACGAAAGCGAAAGGTCAATATAAATCACAATATACGAACCCGGAAACAAAGCAATGTATTAACTGAGAGGAATATTTAGTTTGTTACAAAGAAAAAATAATGTAAGCTGCCATGTCGTATATAATTAATTCTATGACATTGAATGATCATCTATTTACGGATTAAAAGAGACTTGAAGTTAAAGAATACTCTTCTCTCGAAGAACTAACTTAAGACCTTTGACTGAGAAATCAGTGTCGTGCGAATTCTAGTCTGTTTCATATATATTTACTTATGATGAAAATGTGGAAAAGACAAAGCAAAGTCCGATTATGTGAGTTTACTGTTTTTTTTATTTTGTTTTTGTTTTGCTGTCAACGTCAGACGTTTCGGTCTAATAGACCATCTTCAGGAGATGGTTATTGGAGACATATTTATATTAAATTTAAGTTAAAATGAAGAGACGATAGATACAGGAGTCAGTGTTCTCGTTCTTGGATTCGGTTACGCTGGCGCCGCGTGGGCGGCTCTGCGAAAACGCGCTCCCAAGAAAGAGATTTTATCTTAAGTGGAAAGGGGGAATTCTATTTAAAAACTATAGCTTATCGGTACGTTTGTCAAGCATTAACCTTGCTAGGAAAGCTGATATGTAACCGAATCCAAGAAAGAGAACACTGACTTTAGAATTTCAGTTTTTCTGTTTCTGACTAGTCCTGTATCTATCGTCTCTTCATTTTAACTGAAATTTAATATAAATATGTCTCCAATAACAATGTCCTGAAGATGGTCTATTAGACCGAAACGTCTGACGTTGACAGCAAAACAAAAAACAAAATAAAAAATCAGTAAACTCACATATTCGGACTTTGCTTTGTCTTTTCCACATTTTCATCATACCGTCGGATCTACATCTACATATTTGCTTACATATATACTCATGCACGAATATGTTTGGGAAATTCCAGGACCAACGAAGGGTCAATAAAAAAACTGGAATTACAGACATTTACAAATACCATCATAAAGGGACGATTCTGTTTTTCATTTTTTTTATTTTTTTATAAATCATGAGAGAAGACGACTTAGAGAATTTCATACCTACAGAGTATACTGAAAGCGTCAGATATTGAGAGAAACAGGGAGTAATTTTTGATTAGCTGGAAGACGGACTGATTTTCTTCTTTAATAGTCATGTCCCCTCAGAACGTAAGCGATCATGGCTTTTCACAAATTCCCGTCCCACGTAGCTCTTAATAAATGTTGTTTTTTTGTTACGTCATCTAAACCCTGTTCCGCTATCCATTTCCTCAAGCTCATGAAGTATATTATACGTTGTTTTCCTCTTGCCCTCTATCTGTTCCGTGAGTACCAGATTTCCATGGCTCTACTTATTCCCCGTGTCTCTTGTCAATCTCAACTTTCTCTTCTTGATGTCCAGTATGAATTTCCTATTTATTCCATTTTCTCCTGAGTTCGTTCTTACAATTTCGGTCCTGTTTATGCTTAGCATCCTTCAAGACTCCCCTTCATCTTTGAAAAGAGCCAAATATTACTTAGCGCCAGAAAAAAGATGCAAAGAAAGGGAAATTATTGACTTTAAAGTAACAGAAAAACAACTTAGTAAATTTCATTTTTTATATTAAATTCAGTTTAAAATCTACGAAACTTTGTAAATTGAGGAAATCTATTTTATATCTTCAAAACTGAGAGGTTACCTGACGAGGTTTGGAATTTCTGCAGTGTTTGCGATATGCAGAAGTCAACTGAGTTGAAGTTCGACGCAGTTTGCGATTTGCAGAAGTCAACTGATTTGAAGTTCGACGCATATTGCAATTTGCAGAAGTCAACTTAGTTGAAGTTCGACGGAGTTTGCAGTATGCAGAAGTCAACTTAGTTGAAGTTCGACGCAGTTTGTGATTTGCAGAAGTCAACTGAGTTGAAGTTCGACGGAGTTTGTGATTTGCAGAAGTCAACTGAGTTGAAGTTCGACGGAGTTTGCGATTTGCAGAAGTCAACTGAGTTGAAGTTCGACGCAGTTTGCGATTTGCAGAAGTCAACTGAGTTGAAGTTCGACGCAGTTTGCGATTTGCAGAAGTCAACTTAGTTGAAGTTCGACGGAGTTTGCAGTATGCAGAAGTCAACTTAGTTGAAGTTCGACGCAGTTTGTGATTTGCAGAAGTCAACTGAGTTGAAGTTTGACGCAGTTTGTGATTTGCAGAAGTCAACTGAGTTGAAGTTCGACGGAGTTTGCGATTTGCAGAAGTCAACTGAGTTGAAGTTCGACGCAGTTTGCGATTTGCAGAAGTCAACTTAGTTGAAGTTCGACGGAGTTTGCAGTATGCAGAAGTCAACTTAGTTGAAGTTCGACGCAGTTTGTGATTTGCAGAAGTCAACTGAGTTGAAGTTTGACGCAGTTTGTGATTTGCAGAAGTCAACTGAGTTGAAGTTCGACGGAGTTTGCGATTTGCAGAAGTCAACTGAGTTGAAGTTCGACGCAGTTTGCGATTTGCAGAAGTCAACTTAGTTGAAGTTCGACGGAGTTTGCAGTATGCAGAAGTCAACTTAGTTGAAGTTCGACGCAGTTTGTGATTTGCAGAAGTCAACTGAGTTGAAGTTTGACGCAGTTTGTGATTTGCAGAAGTCAACTGAGTTGAAGTTCGACGGAGTTTGCGATTTGCAGAAGTCAACTGAGTTGAAGTTCGACGCAGTTTGCGATTTGCAGAAGTCAACTTAGTTGAAGTTCGACGGAGTTTGCAGTATGCAGAAGTCAACTTAGTTGAAGTTCGACGCAGTTTGTGATTTGCAGAAGTCAACTGAGTTGAAGTTTGACGCAGTTTGTGATTTGCAGAAGTCAACTGAGTTGAAGTTCGACGGAGTTTGCGATTTGCAGAAGTCAACTGAGTTGAAGTTCGACGCAGTTTGCGATTTGCAGAAGTCAACTGAGTTGAAGTTCGACGGAGTTTGCAGTATGCAGAAGTCAACTTAGTTGAAGTTCGACGCAGTTTGTGATTTGCAGAAGTCAACTGAGTTGAAGTTTGACGCAGTTTGTGATTTGCAGAAGTCAACTGAGTTGAAGTTCGACGGAGTTTGCGATTTGCAGAAGTCAACTGAGTTGAAGTTCGACGCAGTTTGCGATTTGCAGAAGTCAACTGAGTTGAAGTTCGACGCAGTTTGCGATTTGCAGAAGTCAACTTAGTTGAAGTTCGACGGAGTTTGCAGTATGCAGAAGTCAACTTAGTTGAAGTTCGACGGAGTTTGCAGTATGCAGAAGTCAACTTAGTTGAAGTTCGACGCAGTTTGTGATTTGCAGAAGTCAACTCAAGTGAAGCCAAGCCGGCAGATCAGGTCCAATAATACTGCTGATTCTTATTTGGAATTTATCAAGGAGCTGAAGCTAAATAGCAGGAGCACCGGGTCATTTGTGGAAGCACTGTTCTAAGCATGGATAAATAGAAAACACACACACACACACACACACACACACACACACACACATATATATATATATATATATATATATATATATATATATATATATATATATATAATGACAGATACTGGAAATAAAAATGGGAAAAACATGGCAAATTATACTTAAAAGGGGCACGTGGAAGTTGAAACAACCAGGGAGCATTTTGAGGAAAGAAGACTTGGAAATTATGCAGTCACATAACGTTTTGAAGAAAGGATGGTCAATGAAGAGAAACGATTTAATGTTTCTAATTAGTTTGAAGGATTGGTTGGAAGATGCTTGCAGAGCAACAAAAGAATTAAAACGGTAGCCCTGTGACAGCCCACGTAATGAAGGGACACTGCATATAAAAACATTATTAATCTCTATTTTCAAAGCCGAAAGCGAGAAATTTTTTTTTCATTACTTTTTTTTTCTTTTTGAACACGTATTATGCTAATTTAAGACGAGGCACCTCTCTGTTCATTTAGTGTTAGCGATGTATTTTCGGAGGCAATTGTTAGGGTGTTGCTTGAGTAATTATCTCCTTGGATACTTTATAGCATTGTATTAAACGAGATAAAATATCTGGTATCTCGAGGTATCGCAAGTTTTCCATTATCTAACATGGCACGTGAGAACTCACAGTGGCTCCACCATACTTGTTCTCTTACGTTACATTAATTATAAGTTAGGTACGACCACAGAAATGTCGATGCCTATGGTTTAAAATGGATGTAAAAAAATGAAAACCCTTTCTGGAAGTATTTATATTAGTTTTAATTTCAGCTTCATAGATTAAATGTAATATTTCCCATGAGAAAAAATATTTTCTTTCAAAATTAATTTAAATACACTGGAAGCAGTTTTGTTTTTTGTTAAAGTAGTTGATTAGCAACATTTTTAGTCGTCTTTCATCGCAATGTAATTTACTTTCTTAAAAATCTTACAAAAATAAAATATAGATTTCTGAAAATTTATTTGTGGAATATTAGTTGATATGACGTATATTTAATCCGATATGAAACAAATATTATTTACCTTAAGTATAGAATATAATATAAATGCATTTTTAGAACATCTGTAGCTGTTTATTTAAGATGACTTGTTTATCTAATGCTGTTGTATGGAGGATTTAGCTTTTAAAATACTTGAATACAAGGTGAGCGCCTTTTATATATAATTTAATGTACTCAGAAATCTTTAAAAATTTAAAAACATTCTCCTTAATTTAATATTTTATAAATTTTAAATATTTTCGGTCTTAAAATTCACTGTAGTTATCGTCTTATTTTCGAATAATGTCGTATATAGAAAGACACTATCTAACAATTTCGACATATAAAAAAACAGAATCAAATTATTTTTTTAAATATTTACTATAGTACCCTTAATATATCTTTCTTGTAAAAGCAATTGAAAATATTTGAATTAAATAAATTTATATGTTTATTGCATTTTTATTTTACGATTCAAAGCAGCTTTTCGGTAAATTGTTTATCTTTTACCAAAAAAAATGACTTAAAGTCTCCAAGGACTTATGCATTTAACTAATATAAATGTGAAGAGGGTGAAATTGTAATTTCAAGAGATTTCATAAGATGAATTAAATTGATGTAACAGATGCAAAAAAAGAAAAATAATTAAGAAATATATATTTTATGAAGTTTTTCTAGAAAAATATATCATTTTTACATTTGATTCATTTATGAATTAATCCAGAATATTTGATAAAAACAATTAGTCGCTTTTTCAAGAATTACCAGAAATATATATTTCTTTATTAACGCAAATTATATCTTTGGCGCACCCACTGACGAGACAAAAACAAGAATTTTAACCAAAATGTCGACCGTGCTAGGAAGGATTAAAAATGTAAATAAAAAATAAAAAAAACAATACTTTCTTTTTTCCTCTTAATAATAACATAAACATTTTAACTTAATTACTGTTTTAATAATAACAAAACCATTCTAACTTTGTTTTTATCAAGTCTGTGGCATTTTTCATCATGGTTTACACAGTTTTAGCGAGTGCTTCAGGCTACCTTCTTAGAAGAATAACTAGTAAACAAATTTATAAGTAACGTTGAAGAATCAGAGAATAAGGGAATGAAACACGATTGCGCTCTGCTTGAACTGAACATGTGAGCATCGAAGAAACGTTAATGGGAATTACACTGACATTTATAAAAAAAGACATCAGAAAGGGATGAAGGAAACTTTCAAGATGAAGAGGTAAGCAGGATTTATGACTTTATCCAAAAAATTGTAATGAATGTATCAATAAGAGTATATGTGGATTTCTAAAATATTAACTATCAACTAACCTTGTCTATCAGATTTCAATATAATAACTTGTGATATCGAATATCATGTATAATTATTATTCGCGTTTTTAACATATTAACAGGTTGTTTTTGTTCTGACAATGGTTATTGAACAAGTTTACAATTCTGTGTGGATTTTCTCACAATATTTACGTGCAAAAATATCTTATTCTTGTCACATCCTTCCGCTTGTTGTGGCCCGCAAAATGTTTTCATAACAACGATGAGAACAATAGCCCGAGTGTAATTAGCTTAAATAATAAGTTTTCAGTTTTAAGAATTATCACTATTTATTTATATTCTGATTAGTATCCACGCCATTGTTATTATCAAAACGTTTCGTCTTTTCTTCCGATGTCTGGTGCATCCGGCCAATCTGCAAGGATTTCTGAACTCGTGCCTATATTTAATTTACAGGGGTATTTTTTTCCGTTCCACTATCTCTGTCTAGGGCTAAGTCTTTTTCTCTATTTCTATGTACTGATCACTTATTGCTCACATTGTTTCCACTGAGTCTGTGTATCTACTATTCTGTGCTGAGTTTGAATTCACTATTGCTCACTATTACATGAAGCAGGGGCTATTGGTGTGTGGGACAATCCGGAGTCTAGAGTTGTGACTCTAGAGGCTAATTTTATTTTAGAGGCCCTGCAGTTGGCTTGCTGTTACGTTTCATAATAAAGAGAAATAAAGACGAAAAAAGAAAAAATGTGACAGTAAAGGCTTCGGCAGAAGCAAATAATAGAAGCAGCGGTGTAAAATGTAAAGCTACCCATCAAGGCTAGAGCAACGGTGGAAGTGTAATTATTGTAAATGTTGTTTGCTTTGTACTTGACATATTTAAAAATATCTTCCGTAGATCTAGTGTATATGCTTTTAATAACATTGTTCAAATATGTTCTTTAAGAGATGGTATGTGTATAGCTGTAATATTTTAGGAGCCCCTCATTTAACTTCTTGAAGTGCTCTGTTAACTTTTCGTTCACTATTTAATCATGACTAAGTGTAAGATTATTGCCTATGTTGGGTGTATGCCTAATATCCGCAGAAAATTGATAAATATAATCCGAACGTCGGGATTTATTTGATGTGTATTTGTCACCGCGTGTTCATATGTTGTAACAGAGTGCTTTGTATGAAGTAAAGTTCATATCATCAAAGATGTGTCTGTGATGTTTGAGCGCGAGATCAATAACTCACTATTGTCGCGAAAATGTGTTGCGTCTCGTTTGTGCAAGGCGCGATTTCCTCGAGAATAAGAGATTGGTGTAATGTCATTGTTACTTAGCGTTGAATTACTGTTCCTGTTGCCTAGAATGAATCATTCTGCAGCGCGAAAAACTTTGGTCTCCCGGTCGTTATTTATGTAATTAAATTCTCCAAAATTGGCGATGGCCTGTTCAGCTAAATGTGCGCTTTAACAGCCTCGCTTGTGAAATTTATGCGATTATTACGACCTTTGAGCAATTCTGTGACTGCTAGCAAGATGGAATAACATTTCATAATGAAGCGTCTGTAGTAATTTATAAGTCCGATAACTCGTTCTAACTGGCGTAATGTAGTCAGTTATAGGAATGAGGCAACTGGTTATATTTTAGATGGAAAGGGGACGATTCAATTAGGGTAAATTATGTGATGAATAGACTATTGTTTGGGTACAGTCAGCATTTGTTCGCGTTCAACTATAAAGGTAATAAAAATAATTGAAACAAGTTTGGCTTAAGTATTTTAGCATGTTTTGTGCAGGCAAACGGGAACAGTATGCTGAGGAATGTTTTATCTAATAATCAATGTAGATCTGACGCTATTCAACAACGGACGCCATAGTTTTAAATTCTTATAACCGGAGTTTTCTCAGCATTTGCTTAAGGGGCAAGTGCGTTATAATCGACTATGTTTAAGTCTAATTTAGAAGAGGCTACTGCATTGGCATTGTTCAAATTATAATGGTATATCAATCTGGAATTGAGTATTGCTGCCACATCTGAGATGGACCTGCCCAATTTTCACTTTCCAGCCACGGCAAATTTCAAAAGTGTTTCCAGGATCACGTGGGTAATCAATTGTTTTCGATCCTACGACCCGTTTCCTATAGACGAAACGTTCCTAGCCACTCGTTACTCTAGTGGTTATTTTCGCGGTACGTGTTTGGATGAACTATAAGCCTTCATTTCAGCAGTCAAGAGCTTGAAAGCGAGGACCAACCGGCCGGCCGATTTATCCTTATTCGCTTCATCTTCCATTATTGACGAGTCAGTTCCACTCGGACAACTTCATCAGAGCTGTTGCGTTATGGAACAGAAACCCGAAATGGTTTTCCTCGATAACTAAAATATCACCATCTTTAAATCTAATTTCAACAATTGTCTATCCTACATATCCTTATAATAAGCACCTGTGGCTTTTAACTTGTATGCACTTAATAAAACCCCACTTGCTGCCATCTCTCTTGAGTGGCTTTTAGACATTGGGCGAAAAATAGAAGAAAGTTTACGACACTATTATAATAATCAATGTATATTTATATTTCCTGTCCCATCTGTAGTGGAAAGAGAAGTTAAACAACTTAAGTTACTTAAATTGAGAATAGTTACTTCCCTTGGACATTTTAATAATCTATACAAACATAATATTTATCTGCATTTAAACACTTAGTTCCAGAGCAAACTGAACCGTTTAATCAATCAGTTCATGTATTCTTAAGTTTCTTAGGCTCAAACAAATATATCTGACATCTTTCACCAGAGGTACTCGGATACATTTGTCTATTAAGTAATCGTCTTGCTTCAACTTGGTCATGAAATAGGCTTTGTCGTTATCTTTGCCGTTCCGTTGCTAATACTTTCTTCCAAGATGGAGGACCGGTAGGGAATACTAGATGCATTAAACTTGGATGAGCAGGTGAAGTAACGGATAATGACTCAGAATTGTTAATTGGATAGACGATTTCCAATTCCAGTTGGAATATAACGACCTCAATTGGAACTCGGCTATCCCAAAGTAATGAAGTTATTGGTTAATTAGTAAATCTTGTATCACTAAAACTATATTACCTATAAAAATGCCTATAAAATAATTATATTTTGCCATTAAACAACGCATAGACATTCTCATGTGTGCATATAAATGTTTCTATTGTTGTCAACTGATCGAAGTTTGAGTATGGTCGCACAAGATTTCATTCTGCTGTTACAATGTAAACATGGGATCTCCGCTAGCAGTGTGCCGCAAGAAGGTACAAATTGGATTGAACCTATTTCGATGGTTGGAAGGTGTTCCTGGATTTGAAATTGCTCGAAGCTTTTTAATACAAGACGGAGAGAGTGCACTATCGCGTAGACGTGTGCATGACAGGATCTCGAATTTCAGACGTGACAAGACAAGCGTTACGCACAAATAAAGAGCAAAACACCCGTCAACTTCCGCCACCGACGATGACGTAGCATGTTATGTGCAGATTCAGATCGCTGCTCCTTGTTCCTCCTTGATGCACACTGCTATCGGAGCGGCCATGTTTACACAGTAAATGCAGCAAAATTAATGGCGCGGTCAAGGTCAAACTTCGATCACGTAAACCGAATTGTACCAATTACATGAACATAAGGTCGTGTCACAAATTTAGATAGGTTTTGGCGAAAGGGCAGACAATTTTTGGTTTACACTTGTATTTAATAGTTGTGTGTTCTGATTTACAGTTGGTATTCGAGAAACGATTTTTGTAGACAATAAAGGATTCCGTTATTTGAAATGTCGGGAGAAATAATATTATCAGAATAAACGCTTTTGTTATGTTGACAAGCAAGTTAAAATTGATTCGAAAAAAATGGACGATGATGGATATCTACACATGAGGTATCATTAAAGTGGAATACGATAAGTATGTCAAATCCTAATGTCCAATGAAATTTACGACTTATATCTCGATATGCGCAGTGTTCGAAATATAAAAGGATAGAATACAATTTGTGTTTCCCTGTCGACATCGTTATGAAGATGGGCATATGCACAAACATCAACTGAAAATTTCACTGCTTTATTCTTAACAATCATCCTCAATAAGAGAAGGCTTATCACGTTGAAACACCAGTTCTTGTTCGATCACGAGAGTTAAGTATCGTTCAGTCTGCTTTGTACCTAGATGGACATCGCTTGAGAAAACTAAGCGCTGAAAGCTTGGGTGTGGGGGAGGTGCAATGAATGGTGCTTAGTTCCAATGAGAAGTTGGAGAGCCGAGTTCAAATTTGAGTTGGGTTCTTATCTTCCCTTAGCGTATACACTCGTGTATAAGTCGACTTTCTGTATAGTACAACGCTTGAATATTTGGGCATGTATTTTAACTCTCCATAACAGGTCACCGAGAATATATTATTTTTAACCTCTTCAAAATAATTACCAGTGTATAGTAAAACCTAATTTTTGCGTAAAAAAGCCTAATTTTTGCGTAAAAAACATTATCACAAAATATCGCATTAACTAGAATATATATGGTGCGTACAAAACTTGACACCTCCCCACCGGGAAACTTAAGAAAACACATTTTTCTCCTCTCAGGGGTAGTTTAAATAGTAGGACTTGTATCAGAACATCAGAATATCCTGAAGAAAATACATGAAATCCGAAAATATGTTTCAGCCTTAAATGATTTGTTGCCAAGGCGGAAATGTGTGACCTGGAAGACAGTACCTTGCTATTATGGTTACTGTTGTGGGAGTTAATTCTTTCTCCGCCTTGGCAAACGAAAATCGAAGTAAAAAGGAAAGACATTGAATATTGGTAAATAAATGTAAAATTTATTTACATATATACAAAACTAGTAACCCATATCTCTTGCTAAGACAACTGGTAGAGAGAATGTTGTAATTAGACGTGAAATGAGCAATGTGATGGCTGTCGTGGTCGGTGGTGTTTCTCTCTAACCGCTTTGGTGTTGTCCTCAAACATTAATCTGTATCGAGTCTCTCTCTCTCTCTCTCTCTCTCTCAGCGTGTTGGTAGTGACATCAAATGCTGGCCTGTTTCGGGTCTGTTTGAATTTGAAAATATATAGTTGTCTATCGGCTCCAAATTAAGATTTCGTTTTTTTTTTAGCCGGGGTGGATTTGACAAGTCATGATACATTGCTCATTTTATTTTGGATAAAGCCGATGTATGTGTGGTGCCGATTCACAGAAAGCGTATTTACGCAGTCTGCTTTGGGTCGTCCATCGGTCAACATCCCGTTTGTGTAGAACATGTCAGAGGTACGACTAGTCATTAAAAACATTGACATGCCCTTAAAAACAAAGCAATCCAGCAATAAGAACATATCTTATTATCTATTTGTCATCTTCACTAGTATTTTAGTCGCCATCCTTATTTTTTCTTCTTTTTTTTAATAAATGCGAGTTTTGGTGCAATCTCTATCTTCCAAATCAAAAGTAAGATGATACAAGCAAATCTTTTATTTCTCTGCCTGTAAATATTCTTATATCATAAATGGTGTATTTTTCGATTAGCGTTAGAATTAGGGATTTTTTCAATAAATTAGGTGAGTGTAATGGACATGTTTAATTTCAAAGTTGGATTTTTTTTTTGCGAATGCATTTTGGAATTCGCCATATTAACAGCTATATCAACTTATTTCTCCATGGGATTGTGTTCAAGTTGGAGTGATTATAGCAAGTAGCCTGTTCAGATATAGGTACTAAGATACATTCTCAGCGATGCTGTTGTGACTAAGATTGCGTTTCGTTATGCATTGCTGAATATGAAAGATTAGTAACGCCTACTTCGATACTGTTAAATAAATCTTTCCAATTTGGATTGATGGATATCTCAGCAAACCTTTTTGTCGTGGTTTGCAGCATAACGAAAATTTACTTCACACATGCCTTATTTTGACGAATTAAGCAAGTCTCAATCGGTTAGATATACAGGCGGCAAAAATTGCTGGTAGGTGAAACTACTATTTTTTCTTACGGCTTATCAACCTTTTACAGGTTATTTACAGACAGATAAAGCTTTTAGATCGAAAGCATTTTTTTAATGATTTACTGTTAAAACGCCTAATAATTAACCCACATTGGGGGAGAGAAGAGTTGGATTCATCGCTTACTCAAGGGTTATTTGCGCGTAAGTGAATATACTTCGACAGGAATCTAAACTCAGCTTTCCAATTTCCAGCTGCGAAATGTTGTCTTTTAACGAATTGCACATCCCATCCTATGGCACCTGGTATTCCCAAGTGGTCACCTATCTAGTTATTGACCAGATTCGCCGTTACTTAACTTACACGTGAAAGGGACCGTAGCTATTATCTTATTTCAGCGAATGGGGTTTTGAAAATACAGATTCAGTTGAGCTTAAACTGCTTCTGACACATACATTTAAGACCGACTGTTTCGATTGCTTGGGAATTATTTCTAAGTATCCAACAAATTAGCTTTCGTGTATGTGTTATTTTCGATTGTATAATGCTTGTCATATAGATATTTTTATCCTTATGCTGAAAGATGTCATTTTGCTGTTATTTATTTGAAGATTTTCTTTTGTGTTTTAAGTTACGTCATGAAGCTGCTTGGGGGGACACATTCCAAACCAATATCTCAACAGCTTGCAATGCGTGTATCCTGATTTGCTCCCGAAATTGGAATTTATTCGGTTTATCGATTTCACCAATTTATAATTGTTTTGCGTGATGGTTACCAAGTGGTAAATGAGGATTTTTTTTCAAGTGGAACAAGGTTAAAATAATTTACGCGTTTGCCGTTTGAGAAGTAAACCATATTGCGTTCAGACATTCGGATATTTGTACTTGGGTGGCAACATTGAAAAAAATGACGTACATATATCAGAAAAACAAAATGTATTTTCCTCTATAATTTGTTTCTGTTTTAGAATTTAAACAGTTCAGTAACGCAAGATTTAACGTTAAAGTTCGTTTGGGAAGGTTCTTTTCTTTTGAGTGCAAGGAAGAGGACTTATGTATCGATTGGACTGGAGTATTAAAACCTCAGAGGTAAATTACTTTTAAAGCAGTTCAAGTTTTGAATTGAAGAAAAGAAAAAACGTTTGCGAAGGAAGGTTGAATTAAACAAAGTTCTTTATTACACATATCAGTTATAAAGCGGGATTCTTCTGACTACGATTCTATCAGGTTTCTCCTTATTGCGGTACCGGGATTCAAAGCAAATTATGCGACTGCTGATTTCCGTAATACAGTGTGAGTGTATGTCGTTAAATGTCCTTTCGAACGCCAAAAAAGGGGACCGAATACATGTGGTTCTTTGATTTTTGGAAAAGATTTTCAATGGCTGAAAATCAATCATAATTTGAATTCTTTTTAATAATTCGATATTGAATATTGCGTCTAAAAAGAAATTATTTTTCTGAGGGGGTTAATTTACAGAGAATTTTTTTTGTAAAATACATCTATCGGATACTTTGGCACATATCATCATTAGGGCTTGCAACATCATACCTTTCCTTCGCTGTGACTCAGCCGATATTCATCGAGTATCGACTTGAGTACGATCCATCATCTCCAATTTTCCTTATATTCTTAATGTATTTATTATTCCAAAATGAATTGTGGGGAGAGGCAGGTCGACACGAACTATCATATACCTAACTAAGCAGAATCCCAATCCTTCCATAAATTACAATTTGCCCATTCACCACAAGAACTCATCCGTCTTCATTCAATCCGACATTCAATACCACATAAAACAGGGGACCTACAAAACAAATCATGGTATAAATAGATAATTTGCATGAATGAAGTAGGAAGGAGATCAACTCGAAAACTAATCTAAAATATGACAAGAATAAAATAAAATATTATTAGCAAACGTCCACCCCCCAAAATACGAGTGGGTGCTGTATTCTGCCTATAGGCAGAATCAATAAGTTCTCTGAGGTAGAGGAAATGACAAAGTAAATGATGGAATTGGAAAGTCAAATGACTGACCCAGCCGAGATCATAACGGGACGAAAAAACAAAATGGCTAGTTGGAAATCTCGATATGTATCGTAACCAAATAGAACGAAAGGAACAACACTCACTCACATTAACTAGGTACACAAAAGAAGTCTAGCTACGAGAATGCTACGACAGTAAGACGCTCCGTTGTGCAAAACGACTCGACTCCGGTTGAGGAGTTACTGGTCGAACTCTCTGCCTTTGAGCAGAGAGGAACCCGGACGAGGTTCCGCCGAAGGGCAGAGCCTCGTTCGGGGAGGTTGACCGACCCGATCCCGTTTATACGGGATCTACGGGCTATTTTTGGCCGAGCCTACGGGCTCGGGTACCCCACTTTAAACCCGGCCTTGTGCCACATCTGTCCCTCGTGGGGAGGACACTAAATACCGTTGTGCAAAAGGGAACCTAAAAAGTAAATCAAGGCTGGCTCCATTCACTCACACCAAGCGTGAATGTTCAGTGGACCGATAAATTCCCTCTAAGAATGTAGATTGTTTCTGGGGTTTACTTCCGCGCTCAACCCTAGAAGCGGGATGAGTGATGATAAAACAAGGAAAGGCTTCCCTGAAAATCCTCTCCAAGATCGAATTCTCCGTCAACGCATCGCGCTGGAAAGCCAGGACCGAAGCGTATTGGTGACAAACAGTGTGGCAGTCCCATCCTCCATGACATGGCGCTGGCCAAGGAAATCTCTGTGAAACTTATCTTTGAAAATCAATTGACTTCCCATATTACTTGCAGAGAGGTAAAGGATAAGAGGAAAAATCTATGTGGCGCCCACCTCAGCCTTACTCTTTAAGGACAGCTGTCCTCGGAGCCAAGTCCGGGCCAGCGATTCTACCTCTGCCTGTACCTTTGACCAAATCTTCTTCAGTTGGAGATCGGACCGAAACTAGCCTACAAGGATTCAGACGTGTCCGTCAGTTTAACTGAAGGGCCCCGGAGGAGTAATGCACTTCCAAGCACCTTACCGCAAGCCGGAAAATATTGGTGCGTTTAATCTTGGAACCCCTGGCCTTCTCGTACTGTTCAAGTGCCTTCTGTACGACTTCAATGCAGAGCAGCACGACACGAAAATACATACGTCATCAGCGTACGCGGAATTCCTGGCTCGAGCCTCAACATGGACAGTAATTGCACGTAAGGTTGGACTGCCAGCCATGACTCTTAACCGGCGAACGAGTGTGTCCAATTCCAAAGCGTAAAGTAAGAGCGACAGCAGACAACCCTGACGAACCGTGCGAGACAGCGAAAAGCACTCGACCGACTTCCGTTCACCTCCGCACTAGGGAGAAATACAGAATACTGATCCACTTGCAGAAGTCAGACTGGAATCCGGCGGCCTGCAGGACAGCAGCCAGATATTGTTGATCGACCTTATCGAACTTTCTGGACTCATCCAAATTGATCAGCGCGGCTTGTCGCTTTTATACCATCTAGTATGATTGCTATGAATTGTTTGTCCCTTCACACCGCAAGTTTGCTCGAGACCCAGCAGAGTTTCTGCAACTGACTTCAACACCTCCGTTAGGAGGTTGACTAAAATATTTGCCTCTTTGTTCACAGTCCTTGCTCTTTTTCATCAGCGTGATCTCCCCACCTGGAGATCTGTTAGGGGATCGACCCCTGACGGAACCAATTGTTCAACATGACAATCAAAACTGTAAGAAAGTTTTGCGACAGCCTCAAGTACACTTCGTTGGGCAGACCACCAAATCATGGAGACTCGCCACTTCGCCATCTCGAATGTAAAAATCAACATACCTCTTCCTTGCACAATTTTGCGCCCATTTTCATGTCTTCGTTGGGCATCTTGTTTAACCTATTATTATCTCCTAGATCCTGGTAGCGCTCGCTAGCCGTACGCTCCAGATAATGCCTAGCTATGCCTATCCCTCGAAAATCTCCCCGCCTCCGACTGGGACAGATTATCCTGGAGTGTCGTCACTTTTAGCCTTATCTTCCGCGAGTCGTTGGCTGTATTTTGTGGTGAAGGACATAAAGTTATCCTTAAGCCTCTCTCCACAAACTAATGTCTTTAACATTTCTCCGGCTCTGACGAAATTCATCTTCTTCTTCGGTATTATCGGTTTGTTTGGAGACTCCTCGAGTCTATTGCTGGAATAGCTCCTAAAACGTTATCATGACGCTACCGCTATGCCCCTCACTTAATGACTTGGAGCAACGACAATACGAGTTGGTGTGATTCTCTCTCCTGATACAACGGACAAAGTGGAGACTCACACTTTCCCACGTGCAGAGGTTTACTGGTTGGTGTCTACACTGCTTTGTACAATGAATCTTGTATTACTGAAATTATACCAGAGATCTCTCCAGGAATTATTCCATTTTTTTCTAGATTTCCCCATTTTGTCCAGACCCCTTTTTACATAAGGCTACTATTTTACTTGCATTAATTTCCTCCACACGTGATGTCACTTCATACTGAAGCCTTATCTTTTTTAATCACCGCAATTAATCTTCTAAATGCGATTTTAATGCGATATCTCCTCGGTACGTCGATCCATCTTCTCAAATAGCCAGTGACTTTCTACTCCATATTCTCAACTCTAAATGCCACCTCATGAAACATCAGGAGCCACAGAATCTTTAGCGAAGTGACACATAGATATATCCATGCCTTAAAATGGACTGGCATCTCTGATTTGTCCACATAGCTCAACGTTGCTTTGATGTCTGTAATATATTTCTAGTTAACATAGGTACCTCCACGATATCGCTAAAAAAGTGCATAGCATAATGGAAAAGACGCCAAACTTAACGAAAACAAAACTTTATCGTCTAAATGTTTGATATTATTAAGAGGAATGATCAAAGTATATTTGGAGTATTTTTACATTTTTTAATCGTTCCTAACACGTCCGAAAATTTCGTTAAAAGTCTTGTTTTTTTTTTTAGTCAGCAAAATTGACCATTTTTTCCATTTTTATAGATTCAATGAAAATCTCAGTTTGAAATTCTTTTAAATATCAATTATCATTTTTTTAAAACTTATTTTAAGAAAATCAGAAATTATAATGTTTATTTAAAATATTTTGAACCAAGCTTAACTTAGATTCTGCGACGAAAAGATGTAATTTGAAAATAAAACAAAGCAGGTCATAAATTTTCGCGTCACTTGACAGGTGTTGAATGAGGTATTGACGGGTTCCGTGAGGATGATTTGTTCTACAGAAGGAGAAATGTGAACTATTTTACATTTAAGTGAACAAATTATTTACCACGTTATTTTTAAGGAAAACTTTCAACGCTCTAATTTTTTTTGTTTTCATGTACTTAGATTTCACCTTTACGTTTACGATACTTTATGGAAAATTTTTATAAAGAAATTAAAACAAGGCTGTTACGAATGAGATTAAATTTCATAAGAAAGGTATCTTATTAATTTATAAGTATCTTTCTTATGAACTTTTATCAGAAGTGTACATAAAATATAATTTTATTTTCATTTTATTATTAATTTTGATATTTCATTTATGGAACAAATGTAATAACTGAGATTAATATAAAAATAAGACCATATAAATTTCATAAGATGATATTGATACTTTTACTTGAAATTGAAAAATTAAATAAACTTCTCCACACGTGTTTCGTAAAAGTAAAGGACTTAACAGCGGAGAACGATACTTAATTCAAATAACGCAACTTAATTGTATTCTGGTTGATCTTCCGTACATTATAATTACAGCCCGATTATAAACACAAAATTACATTTCTTAATTACTGCGAATCTTCATATTAGTCAAAACGATACAATTTACAACGCACTAAAAACAGATCTATCTCATAAGGACACATACAAAACCTGATGCGGCTTTTAACTAATTTTATAATATTTCAACAACTTAAATGTAAAAATCTATGATAATTAAAAAATAACAAACAATTGTATGAACAATTCATTTTTCATCGAAATGTTTTTTTGCTTTCAGAAAATATTGTCCATATTCATAAAAATAACTAAAAGCAAATAAATGAATTTGAAAATAAATAATATTTATTTTATTGAGTTTTGTATGTTACAATTCAGAGTTGATTTTCAGGTAGGAGGGTCCAATTAAAAACAAAAAACATGATTTGCATTCCTCAAAGCCTTGTGCTTTTAACTATTGTAATCACTAAACCTGACGCGATCGAATTTCTAAGGTTTTCATATAATTAGTTTTTTGGGGAGGTAATAAATATAAAAAAAAATTCTGCCATGATTTTAATAAAAGAAAACAAATTTATAATAATTTCAATCATCTGTGAATACTTTCTGAAAGTTTTATTAACATCCTACAATTATGTTAATTTTTGCAAGATGTTCCAAATTAATGTGTGATGCAAAAATAACGTGATAAAAATTGTATATGTTATTCTACTAGTTCCGGTGATACAAAGAGAAACAAGGATTGTTAAATAAAAATTCAGATTGTTCTAAAAAGAAGGAAACATTTTAAAAAATATTTAAAATAAACTTTGATATTTCCTCTTAATAATAACATAAATATGTAGACGATAAAATTGTTTTCGTCAAGTTTGGCGTCTTTTTCATCATGCTCTGCTTCTTTTTTTAGCGATCTCGTGGTGGTACCTAGGCTAACATCTGTATCTTTTAAATTAGTATTGAATATTTTACGCAGATACCTGCAATCCTGAAACGGAAATTTTATTTCATAGTTCATAGATTCAATACTAATGACCTCGATTTTGTCAGTTGAATCATCATTCTATGCCAATTATCTTTCCTAAACTTTGTAATATCCACCGACATCCAGGAACCGTAGATGTATTAACTGCCAGGTCATCCATATATTCACCGATTGTAGATTGTCGAACTGCTTTTGTCACCAATGGACATCGACACTCAACATCTGCTGATTTAACTCTGTTCACATTTAAGGTAAATAGTACCACTGATAATATATATCCAGTGATAATACCTTTTTCTAGCCGATGTCAATTGAAATATATCCAATCAGACGCTGTTTTTTATGCTGAAATCATTGTAATATGATGTAATAGAATAACCTGTCACATCCAAGTCTGACGACACTATAGGTCGTAATTATCTATAAGCATCCGGAAAGCAACAGACTACAGAGACTTGCTGGAATCTGTTCCAGCAAGACGGTCGAACTCTCTGCCTCTGAGCAGAGTGGAACCCGGACGAGGCTCCGCCAAAGGGCAGAGTCTCGTTCGGGGAGGTTGACCAACCCGATTCTGTTTTTACAGTTTCTACGGGCATTTTTGGCCGATCCTACGGGCTCGGAGTACCCCGTAAAACCCGGCCTTGTGCCACACCTTTCCCTCGTGGGGACCAAGTAAATAACGACTTGCTGGAATCTGTCCCAGCAAGACGGTCGAACTCTCTGCCTCTGACCAGAGAGGAACCCCGACGAGGCTCCGCCGAAGGGCAGAGTCTCGTTCGGGGAGGTTGACCAACCCGATTCTATTTTTACAGTTTCTACGGGCATATTTTGGCCGAGCCTACGGGCTCGGAATACCCACGTAAAACACGACGTTGTGCCACATCTTTCCCTCGTGGGGGGGAAGTAAATAATATCTTGCTGGAATCTGTGCCAGCATGACGGTCGAATTCTCTGCCTTTGAGCAGAGAGGAACCCGGACGAGGCTCCGCCGAAGGGCAGTGTCTCTTTCGGTGATGTTCACCAACCCGATTCTGTTTTTACAGTTTCTACGAGCATTTTCTGACCGAGCCTACGGGCTCGGAATACCCACGGAAAACTCGTCCTTGTGCCACATCGTTCTCTCGTGGCGGCGGGGGGGGGGTAAGTAAATAACGACTTGCTGCGATCTGTTGAGTACGCTTCCATGAGATCTACCGATCTTCCAATAGCAGCACACTCTACTAGATTAACTTTTGACGACCGTGCGCATAACTGTACCTTATTTCTTATTGTACTCTTTATTACACTAAACCTTTACTTATTTATCCGCCGTGTTTGTGAAGTACATATTCCTATTAGCACGGAAGGTAACATAATATTCTTCTTAGATTCCTTAAACAAGAAGTGTCATGATATCTTCTTAGAGCTACATCGACTGATTTGTGTGGAACGGATTTTTGTGCCTTAGCAAGGTCCATCTACAGTACAACTAGGTCGCTCTTCCATTCTTTTGCCTCTCTCAAGATCTGCGTTATCGCGCCAATATGCTCCAAGCAACCAGGGATGCCTGCAATCCTTCCTATCTGTACTGGAGTATCTATGTAATTGTTAGCGACAACTTAATGCCGAAGTCTTTGGGACAGGATGCTGAAGAATAAAATGTTCCGATTCTCCAGCAAAGAAACCGTTCTGAACTATTCAATTCCTTTAGAGTTATCTTCTTGAGGAATACACACAGCTTAACCGAACCTCGAGTGCATTGCAACTGTACCTTGCCTCCAAATTGCTTTTAATATCTTACAGGGATGTACCTAAATATTCGGACATCTCTTATTGACACTCTAGGGAACACCGCTGGTTCCTCTGGCCGAAGGTGATCTAGCTGCCAATATGACGCCATTTAATGCTTCCAACGACGGTGACCACAAATCGAAACTGTCAGTTATGGCTTTTGTTCGAGGGGTCCTGACAATAGACGCAACATAGACTCTCACTTATTATTTGTTACTCAGAATTTAATAAACAGTATCGACTAAAATATATTAGTAAGTTCGCTCTTACGGGTTGAGCATATATTAAGCATGGGATTTGAAAATAATGATCAAGGATGAGAATACGGTAACATTGTTTTGTTGCATGAGATTTAAAATAAGTAAAGTATTTTTTGTAAGTAACACAAATAATTCGTCACTGCCTACATAGCGATTTATTACGTTAATTGTTATTTATAATGGTGTGTGTACAGGAATGATGATATCTAAAGTTTGTTTTCCTTGTATTTCTAACTGAAAATATTTCTTTGTCGATGCTGATTGATCAGTTTCTATATTTTAGCATTTAGCTCTTCGATATTTTATAATGAGCGTTTTTAGCACATTCGCATACTTGAGGAGAAACAGATTTCTCTGTTTGTATATATTCTGATTTGTCGGAGTTGGGCCATACATTTTACGTCATTTTTTTGTTCAGTAAAGATGGGGACGTGTGTTCTCTCGACTTTAGTAAGCTAGTGCTTTTAAATGATGACGAAAAATAGCCTTAAAATTACTCATTTATATATCAAAGCAGCTACTCTATTGTTCTTATAAAATATGATGTTCAAGTTAAATTTGTGTGCATTGTAAAATGTTATTGTTCGTTAATATTACATATCTTGTTAATCTATCGTTAGTTTGACCGATATATTTATCTGGAAACCGAAATTGTTCTGGATCAGAACCAAAATATAATTCCGAAGAAGGCATATGTAAGATAAACTGTAACTGTATGAAACAACATATTAGTGAAACCTCCAGAAATGATAAAAACAAGAATTGAAGAAAATAAGAAATATTTTGTCACAAGTCAGCGTGACGGAGTATTTGAACATACTTACCCTGTTCAACAAGGAAAAAAAAACATGGTCCCGCGAGATCATGTGCTATTTCAGGGAAACTAACAAAGTTACAATATAAACCATAGTAGTCTATGTGGATTTAGCAGGCATAATAAGGATTGTGATTTTCCAATCACAGCTTAGATGTGGCACAAGGACGAAATTAGGGGGGCACCCAGTGTGAATCAAACTCACTACTCAGTCGTAATTGTTCTAGCGAGACAATCTTGCTAACCATTACACCACCTCGAGGTGCCCAAAAGTATAATAGGGATTTGCTAGCCGGCCTGGCAGACGGCTGTGCTAGGAAATTGGTAACGAGCTTACACATACACGCATGCAGCAAGCTTGCGTTTTTAATAGGTTTTAATGGAGATAACATAGATAATGAATATATGTTCCTTTTTGACTTCCTGCCGGTGAGGAATCGGTCGTTTGATGTCGGTTGGAAAGCAAGAAAGGAACTTTCGTAAAGTCAGTATAATGCCCCGAGTACCTTTGAACACCGTTGCTCATTTCCAAAGAAATAATGTAGAATTCGTGCGGTAGCGTAACTTTAAGCTGGTCACTATTCTTTTTTCTTTTGTTTTTATCCGTTCACTCCAGGCAAGGCGGGAATGCCACTGGCACGCAGCGGGTTACAGAGAGTGAAGTTAAGAGAAAAGACTGGGTTCGTTTAAGATATAACTTGGTTCACGTTCTTTGGTGTTCGAATGAAATATGACGCCGCCTGACTATGATTTACCTACGTATAATATATATGCCCCGATTATACAGGGTGTATCATAAATACATTTCCAAACTATGAGATATCGCTCCTTGCACTTAAACGAGGACAAAAGTTCATATAAACATATGTCCGCAAATCTTTCGTTTTAGGGTTAGTAAGATTTTTTTTTTAAGTTATTAGGATTTTATTGGTCAGGCGTGTGAGAGGATCTTGGTCGTCTTCGATGCATAGTTTGTGGTGCCACAGGTCCTCTCTCAGCAACGCGAAGATAGGCATCACCAAAGATTTGATGAGTCGGCTATCTTACGTCTGGAAACGCAATCTGATGCAACCATGCAGCTTTGCATTCATTACCATTTGCACGGCTGCATGTAAAAAAATCCTATCTGCTTCTCATGCTTGAATCAATGAATATCCTGCCATTGTTGAACGGAGCACTTCTTCGTTAACTTCCTACTACATACGTTAAACGTTGAAGACAGACTAGACACTAATTTACACGAATGACAAATGTAACCTAGTCCTCATAGCAACGGAGCTTCATCTACCGTAGCATTTTTAAACTTAGTAACTCAAAAAAGCGATGTAGTATTGGATAGCAGCTTGGACTGAGGAATCAGAGAGCCGAGTTCGAATTCCACTCGAATCTATTACATTCACTCACGTGCTAATACTCTTGAGCATGGCATGAATCCACTACGTCTTCTCCCCTCCCCCCAGCTATGGGTAAATAGCAAAACAGACCGGGTTCTATAGCCTTACATGGCAACTGGTCTACCGCAGAAAGAAATGGCAAACTACTGTGGGGAAATATGCCTCGTCAGTCATGTATTGAAAGATACATGATCGCCTGAGCGTGTATCACGCATGGCACATAACTATCTGGCTGTTTCTGTGGACTTTTGTCCTTGTTTTGACGCGGAGGAACCCGACCCAAAGTTTGTAAATTTTGCTTGATAAAGTTCCTCAAGAAAATTTGCACTTGGAATTTTTACGACACTTTTCATGGTTGAACGCAGTCCTCAAATGATGAACGTTGGATATTAGCTCACTTAACTAATTACTAAGTGAAAGTGACTTAAAATAATAAAAAATAAACAAGCCGATGCCAAAGCTATAAAATGTAAGGAACATAATTTGTTTTAACCAACAGTCGTTAGAATAATTTATGGTAAATTTTCTGCATATTCATTATCCTTAGAATCAGATAAGAAACCGGAAATTGATGGCCTTGTTACCCCTTCTGCCATCTTAGTAATTATATATAACGAGTCGAGATAATATTAAGCACGCCTGGACACAATATTGGGTTCAAGCAAAAAAAAGAAACAAAACAGACGCTATTCGTTTTTTAATTGTGTCCACACATCTTGTGTGTCGATATACATACATACACATACTGACAGACACACACACACACACACACACACACACACACACACACACACACACACACACACACACACACACACACACATATATATGTATATATACACACACAAATGTAGTTTTGTAATTTAAAGAGAAAGATTATTATGCATGGTTAAGAAAAAAGTGAGACGTTTTTTTTGTTTTAATTTTATTAGAACGTTAATTATGGTAAATGAAGAAAAAATCATTTTGTAAAAGTTTCTCAAACTATACGTTTGGTGATTGAATCCATTACTTTTTCAATGACTCTCAGATCTATTTTGGATTTTTGTTTTAATTTTCCATCATATTCATTCCAATATAATTCTGGGAGTAGTCTCAAACTTTTGGATAGTAGTATACATACACATAGATACATACATACATATATATATATATATACATGTGTGTGTGTGTGTGTGTGTGTGTGTGTGTGTGTGTGTGTGTGTGTGTGTGTGTGTATGTATTCAGTTTTAAAGCATGCTATATTTATTGGATAAATCCTCAACATCACAGTGCGTATGTAAATATAAAATTGGACATTTATGTCAACACCCAAACGCTGTCGTCAGTACATATATATATATATCTGAACTTATGTACTTTTTATACGCTTACCTGCATGAAGTTATGTCTGCCAATTATTTAAAGAAGTATTTAAACAGATCGTGTTTCATATTTTTCAAAACAATATTCAGTTTCTTGACAATTTAAGGAAAAATATAATGTTCTATTTGCATAGGGTTTATTGTCACAATCATGTGTATGATACAGTTTTATGGTTTGGGTTTAACTAAAACATTCACGTATATGCTTCACTGTTTGATATAAACATAAATCTTCAGCGTATCTTCAGATCGATGCAGCAAATGACATACCGACTCAACCTTTTGTTCCGACATCATTCATGATGTGCTTTTGTGTTTCACTGCATTATGAAGATTCTGCGAACAATAAAATGTTCATTTCTACTGTCCGAAGAAATTAGCAACGTTCATTTTGTATTCTAATATAATTTCTTCCTTGCTAGCAAATATGATTGATACAAAAATGACTAATGATGTGCCACTTAGAACACGCAGTGGGTTTCCTCTGATGCATTCGTCACAAACTCATGGCTATTGACAGCCACGTTCAGTAATGTAATTCAGCTCTTCCCTTTTCTTTAGAACTTGGCTAATTTACTGATGCAAATAAGTTAGACGATCACTTATGGAAGGCCAACGTCTTTTTATCAGGTATATTAGATTACCATAACTGATACAGACATATTAGATAGAATGTGGAGTATTAATATGTACTATGAAGTCATAAAAGGTTTCTGTATATATATATATATATATATATATATATATATATATATATATATATATAAACATTTTAAAAGTTTGGCGCTACCCCAGAATTAGCATGGAATGAACTTGATAGAACAGTGAAAATAAATAAATAAAAAAGAGCACTTCGTGACATTGAACAACGAATGGAAGCAATTTTCAAACATACACTTTGAGAAACTTTTCCAAGTAATGCCAAAAATATGTGCTGCAGTAATCAAAGCTAAAGGAGGAAAATTTGACGAGAGCAAATTGAATCATATTTTTTTTCCTTTTTCTCGTAATAAAATTTCAAATAAAAATATATCCCAATTTTGTTTTTAAACATGTTTTATACTTTTCTCTTATTTACACAACAATACAAATACTTTGGGGCCAATTGAAAAACTTACCAGCTATGGGTTTAAACATTTGAACTGTAATGTGTGTATATATGTATGCACACACACACACAGACATATATATATATATATATATATATATATATATATATATATATATATATATATATATATATATATATAATCCAACAGTATTTTAAAAATAGTACGCCTAATTGGAAACGCGTTACAGAAACCTTTTTATAATTTTTCATATGAATTTTATATATATATATATATATATATATATATATATATATATATATATATGAGAGAGAGAGAGAATGTGGGTGTGTTAGAAGTGTGTATTTATTATTGTATATCTTCCTGAAATATATCCGGGTCACACTATATATATATATATATATATATATATATATATATATATATATATATATATATATTTAATTGTAACTCCTCATGCCATAAATTCATACAGTAATTAAACTATATTTGTTGTAGGCTTTGGGACTTCATTTTGACATTTTAGTTTGCAAACCTAGAAGGATCTCATGTAGATATTTGGAGAATGGTTATATATATATATATATATATATATATATATGTGTGTATATATATATATATATATATATATATATATGATTCCGGAAAGAGAGTATTGCCAATTTCTCTACTAAACAAATTTTACGTAATTTTGAGTAGTTTCCTTCATTTTCGTATTGATTTTTACCGTGATCATATTTCTTGTACAATTATCTATCCTCAAAAAGAAACTTCCAATCGGAGTTTAACTGTGTCAGAAAATTGCTTGTAAGATTAATGCCTAAAAGAAAACCAAAAAAAAAACCAACTGTTCTCATTTAACCGCCATAGAGAAACGCTTCTGTCGTCAGCATTGCCGATGATATACTCCTGGAGAGCAACACACGGCGACATCTTGGCTTCATGTTTTCAACTCACTTGTCTACATCGAATAAATAGCTGCATCTACTGCAAGAAGATTTTACTCGTCAGAATCGATCTTGCCTATTTACAAATCTACCATTCCTCTGTGCATTGGATAATGCTGCCATAACTCGTATGGCGCTCCTGCTGTTCACTTCGAGGTTGTTGACAAAATCTAATGAAGCATCTGTAATATAATCGGTCCTGACTTGTTATTTCAATTTCAGTCTTTTTCTCACCGACTTGACGTGGCTTCTCTCTCTAACTTTTCTACACATATGTTCATGGAACTTGCAATGACGAGCTTTTTTCCCTACTGTCAGACTACTTGAATATAAGCGTGCTACTAGATTTACATTTAGTTCCCACCAGTTAACTGTAGAAATAACTAAATGCATCCGCCACTTCTACTGCAACAGTTTCCTTTCTCGGACTTCCCGCCTGGAAATCTGTTTACTTGCTTCTCTGATAACTACAATATTCAAATTTAATGGCATTTCCACCTTGCTTGAGATGAAATGATTAAAAAACTTCCTTTGCATGGGTTGTGCATATTCTTCTTTTAACCCTGCATTAGCCACCTCGGATTTCCAAAAATTGATATTCACCTGGTGTGTTTTCCACCCCCATACAAAAATGATTGTTGTGTTGCAGTTAAAAAATGATAAAACAAGCAATCTTCGTTTCAGTACATATAAAATTAAAATTGAACTGAAGATATAATAATTGATTGAAATGAAAAGGCATTTGTTACATTAAAAATGCTGTTAATTATATGTAGCTTTCGCTCTTAATCCAAGTAGGAGTTGTGGGGCGCCGGCGTGCTGCGCTGTCGACCAGTCTCCTCCCCATCTGTCGCAGTTGTGTGCCAGAACTTGGTTCTCCGCGAATGGATTTTACATCCAGTCATCGATATTGTCATTCTTGTCATTCTTCTGTTTTCCCCAATTCCTACGTTCCCATGCGATTCCTTTATGAAATGGCCTTGCAAAGCCACCCGATCGTGTTACCTTTCCATACCATTTCAGCGTCCTTTTTTACATTGCAGTGAGAAAGCCGTAGTGGTGGGGGGCTAATGTACTGCTGCATTTTACTGAGTACAAGGTCGTTGGTGACGTGCTCAATACATGAGTCGCTCAGGATACACACACACATACACAAATCATGAAAACTTAGCTTTGGTAGTACGGTAGGAGAGCAGGACACCCTGATGAAGGCAAAGAAACTTCTGCCTCCCACAAAAACTGAACTCCAACCGTGCCACAACACGTGCTACACACTGAGAAAGGAGAGTAGTGAGGGATGCAATGAAAACAAGTTGACATATAAGAAATGAGAGCTCTTTATAAATGTTGGGCTAACAAAACATCCATTGTGAGTAATGCACATTTAAACAATGTTTACAGGATTATCTTTGTGTCAAATATATATTTCGTCTCTTTTTCTAAAGGATCTTACCCTTGACTGGTATATTCGATTATTCTGTAGCCAAGTATTATATATATGTATGTATGTATGTATGTATGTATGTATGTATGTATGTATGTATGTATGAGAGAGAGAGAGAAAGATTTATATAAATGACCACACTTATTCTCAGCCATATCATTTAGTAAAGATATGTGCTTTGAAATTTTCTCTATCTGGTACAAAATGGGAAACCTTCTTGTGTCTCATAAAAGGAAATTACATTTTCATCAGTGATATCTGAGCTAGGTACCACTTCATTATAAATCCTATCAAAGAGACATCAGAAATGCATTTCGACCATAATATATGACACAAAGATTAATCTAGTGGCATTGCATCTGCCATGACAGTGTGGCATAATAGGGTAAAAGGCACACACACACACACACACACACACACGCACACACACACACACACACACACACACACACACACACACACAAGCATGTAAATGCCAATAACATTACATGAAACCTTGGATCCAGAGATGCTAAAAATATCTAATTAAAGAAAACCTTGAAAACATCAATTTACACGTAAATACCGGAAACGCGATAAAACGATATTTTAAAAAAAAAATAAACTGAAGGCATGACAAACAACAAAAAAGCTTTTGAAAATGGCTCATAACAAAAAGGGTTTAGATATCGAATGATATATTTACAAACACGAAGCGTAAATTAGTTTTTTGAGAAGTATTAAACACGTAAATTAAAAAAAATAAGCAAACAGAATATTCATTTGCAGTTAATCAATAATGCGTATATATATATATATATATATATATATATATATATTTGTGTGCGTGTGTGTGTGTGTGTGTGCGTATTTTCTGTTTATAGGTTATTTTCATGGATACATTTTATTTGAGTAAATGGTCTGTTTAAAGTAAATAGTATTAATTACATTTACAGGTCGGATTGTAGAAATATGCGTTATGCAACAGGAATCGAAACTATCACATATGGAAACTGTCCTAGGCTGATGTGCTGTTAACCACTCATCCACAGAGGACTTTTCGGTGGGCAAAGTCCTGATTACTGCTTATAAACACATATCTTCGACGATTTTTCTCTATAATTCATTTCTGCTCCGAAATGCAACCTTACATAAACAATGACAACACATTAGATGAAATAGGTTAAATCCGACAAATATTTTAATATATTTTCTGTTTATACGTTATTTTTATGGGTACAATTTTAGTAAATTTTTAATTAAAAATTTTTTTAATTAAATAGTATTAATTAGATGTACCGGCATAAATTTTTGAGAAATTACGTCGTAAATATGCGTTCATATCGGATACAGGTTCGATTCCTGTCGGAGAACATATGTTTTCTACGAAATTTCTAAAACATTCAGGCCGTTAAATATAATTAATACGCTCTTATTTTTAGTGGGATGTAAGTGTACTATTAACATCTCTAGTTTGAATATGTTTTTTATATTTTAGTTTCGTTTTGTGGGTTCATCGCCTCCGCTTAAGTTCATATCACTACATCTCTATCTATAAAAGACAGGATGTGTGTGTGTGTGTGTGTGTGTGTGTGTGTGTGTGTGTGTGTGTGTGTGTGTGTGTAACGAATGCACGGTCGCAATTTTCGACGGATTTGCACCAAAATTTACATGCACATGCTCCAAGTCATGAAAGGGAGCCAAGGTCGACGTTGCATTTCCCAACTCCCATCGATAGTGGAAATAATCGATTTTTTCATGCTTCTACGGCAGTATTCATGTACTTTGGCGCCATTTTCTACTGGCCAGAGTGAGAGCCTATACCTGGCTGACACGAATAGGCAGGAAGATTTTATTGGCCAGCGTGAGAGCCAACAGCTGACTGACACGAATGTTAACTAGCATGCAAAAAATATCGATAGCTGCATTCGTCAAAAGTGGGAGAAAATTAATTCTGCATGGCACTTTACTCCAATTGGCTCATTCGCTTGCTTAAACTCAACGTTGATTCTGATTCCGTAGAACTGGGTTAGGTGTGAAAACGTATTTGTTGTTAACATTCTTTTTTCATTCGGTTTTTCTAGTTACGAGTCCTTTTTTTAAAGTTGATCTTTTTGTGTTCATTTGATGTAGTTCTTTTTTCGTAACAGATTTAATGTTTAGTATAGAACTTAGAAAAAATTTACAGTGTGAGATAGGCAAGAAGTAAGGCATGTAGCAACATCAGCATGGCAAAGGGCACTCCTTTAAAGGCAAGGAAGGGCAAAATATTTTGAGTAAAGTGATAGCGATTGCTGTATGAGTGCTATGATTTTTTAATCGAGCACTGGCAACGCCGGGCCATGTTGCTAGTTTTATATATTTTGTAAGAAAAAATGAAAAGAGATTTGAACAATTTGTATATAAAAATTCATGTCATAAGCTTTTTGTATCTTCCATCGATTATGTGGTATTATGTAGGAATGAATAGTGATCGGTGAGTGGGAAAATTGTAACAGAAAGATGGGTCGTGAATATGATTATCTAGCTCTAGGATAATGTAGATCCCACCTCCCATCGTTCATGCGCCATTTTTGTTGTATTTAACGCCAATAAACATATATATTTGCTCGTAGCCCAGTTGTGGGCCTCTGTTTATTAAAGCCTTCCTCGATGTCCTTCTTTAGTTCTGTTGCTTATTTAATAAACATTGAAGGATGGACAAACATTTGAAACCCGAGAGAAAAGACGTATGCCCTAACTCAACCCTGCGTCTACGATCGTTAGTATCGGACCTTCACTTCGTTCCTTTTCAAAAACTACAGATGATATTGTACATAATGAGGAAGACAAATTCGATATCTTATTCAATAACATTCCGTCGGCCGTCTACGACCATATTGCCGAGTATGCTACTTTCGGATCTGCTTAAATCGCCTCAAAGTATTATACGTTAAACCCCAAAACGAAATCTTCCCCAGACAAGTCCTAAAAACCCGTGGACAAATGGAAGACAAAGATATTGATGAGTATATTAGGGGGTTATAACTACCAGCGAAAGAATGCAGTTTGAAAACCGCTGCTCAAAACAGAGACAGCGTCGTTAGAGACGTGTTCATCACAGACATGCGCTTTAATTCCATTCGACAAATTCTTTTATAAAACAAAACCCTTGATCTACACATGGCGGTTAATCAAGTCAGATTTCTAGACGGAGCACAAAAACACCCCCTAATCATATTCTCATCAGCTCTCACCAACTAAGTAGACATAGCATAAAAAAACAAAGACTCATCTGTCGTCTATGCGTGAGCCTTAACAGCGCTAAATGTTATTTTACGGTGGATCACGTAACAGTAGTAAAGTTTTCCCGGCCGGAGAGGCTACGTGTTGCAAAAAAGTGGCTCTTAGGAAATTTTTTAGGTCGGTTAATACTTATTTCACCGCACTTGTACTTATATATTAAAAAACACTACGCTAAATACTTTATTACAATAGGCTATGGTTTATAGTTTATTAAACAGGCAAGAATAAAGTTGCTGATTTAAATGACACAGGTAGATTTGTTATCTTTATTTCGCTCGACTATGCTAAAAGACAGATAAAAATAACACTTGTATTAGACAATGTGTCTATGGCTTCGTTGTCCTTTAACGCTTCAACAAAAGCGCAGTGAATCGTCAGTTTAAATTAGGTGATTGGTATTTGAACGTTACACGTTGTGTTTTTCCAATCTTTGTAGTGATGTAATTCACAGGCAAAACTTCATGAACTAAAATTCTAGTGTGTCTTTTGCATTTGGCGGTCGTAAGGAAAACATATCTATTTTGAGTTCAACTGCTTTTCGCCTACAATCTTCGATGATAAATATACTTCTATTATTTTCGAATCTCGAACATAACTTCAAAGTTATTTCTACAAAATCTAGGCGATGGGGAACTGCTGAAAAGCACTTTATTAAAACTGAGGTTAATAAAATGCTAAGAGATCAAATAAATGAGAAAAGCACGTTTTCTGTCCAGGCTCAAATTTTAATTGTTGATAACGAACGGCATAAAAACAGATTAGTTGTGGATTATAGTAGAATTATTAATAGATTCACTCGACTCAGCGTTTAACCCTTAACACGATCTGGCTTAGGAAATCACTAAATATAATATTCATTCTTGGATGGATTTCAAGAGCGCATATCACCAATTACACATTCGAGAAAACAAAGCGTACACCTCGTTTGAAGCTAATGGTAAATTATACCAGTTTTTTCGTATTCCATTTGGTGTCACTAACGAAGTATCTTGCTTCCAACTCATATTGAACTGCATTATTACGAGGAAAAAATTGCACGGAACATATGCCCATTTAGATAACATAATTGTAGCTGGTAAGACTCAAGAAGAACTTGAAAAAACTTCTTGAGGTAGCCAAACTTACTTTCAAAGAAGAAAGAAGCCGTACCTATCAACCACTTCCATTAATTTTCTTGGCTAAGCCATATTTCATGGGTTACTTAAAGCTGCTGCTGACAGACTATGCCCACTTAAAGAATTAACTATCCCTAAATATAAAGCTGCCCTTCGCATGGCCCTATGTTTGTTTTCTTATTATTTCCAATGGATATAAAATTGTTCGGATAAGATCAAACACTTAATTATGGCTGACTCGCGTGTTCACGGAAGCATTCCCAAAATTAAAGAAGAAATTGAAAGTGCCTTGGTTCACGTTATTGAAAATGACGTCCCCTTAGTAGTCGATACGACGCTTCTGACACGGCAATAGCCGCTGCTTTCAATCAGGCTGGCCGACCAGTGGCTTTCTTCTCACGATCACTAATGCCGACTTAAAGAAAGTACGTTTCGGTAAGAAAGACGTTTTTGATATTAAAGTAGCTGTAAAAAGGTGCGCTCACTACTTATCTGGTTGAAACTTTAACATCATTATGGACCAGTAAGCAGTGAACTTTGTTTGATAATGCAAGGCTTCGAAAAATCATAAACGATAAGACCCAGAGATGGAGAATGTAAATGGGAGACGAGTGAAGTATAATATAACTACTGATAAACTCTCACAGAGACATTGTGGCGCTAACCTGCACAAAGAGGTTACTTGAGCTCCACGATCGTCTTTTTCACCCTAGTATAACCAGATTAGCCCACTTTGTCAATGACAGAAATCTAACTTATTCTATAGAAGATTTAATTAAAAAACGTATGGGCTGACTATCCCGTTTGTCCAAGAAAGAAACCACGTTTCTACAAACCTGGAACAGTTTGCCTGATAAAGGAAAGGACTAATGGAAAGAATTAGCATATATATTAAGGGACAACTTCCTTCTAGCTTGTAGACCCGTTATGGTAACGGTAATAGACGCGTACTCTCGGTTTCCTTTTTTCTTGCCACATTATGACAACTAGTGTTACACTTAAATGTTTAAATCAGATATTAACCGTGTTCGGAACTAGTTACATCCAGTCCACTACGGCTCCTCATGTCTATGGAAGGAACTGTTTGCGTACTTCATTAATTTGGGTATAATTACCCTTAGAAACCCAAAGGGAATGATCAGCGTAAATGATACAATGTAAATATCTAGATGCACGTCACACTGGCCTTAGCTTCAAGAAATCTACGAGAATCTGTACCGTAACTAACACTAAATCCTACGAAAGAATATTTTCATATCAACGACGATCACCTAGTGGTCATTGTTTGTCCACTTAGCTAGCTGTCCCTGATCCGGTTCTCTGATGAAGCCCTTCCCCAATATGCCCATGTAAGATTTATTTCGAATCAGTTGAGAACAAATATGATCGGTGAGAAACAAACATTAACGATCAAGATTCTCTTGTGGAAAAGAGCACTAGAGAAGTAAACAACGCGGAGTCTGATGTCCATTGTAAACCCTTGAGTAACTCTGAAATACATTAAGGATGAATTTTGATTCTCGAAGATTCAACACTAAGACGATCTTCAAGGAATGGAAGAAACCGTTACGATATCCATAACATAAAAAAAACTAAATTATTAAATATAGACTGGGTGAATATCATTTGGATTCTTCCGGTATTAAACACCTTTTTTCTGTATTTTATATATATATATATATATATATATATATATATATATATACACTTTCTACTTGTATTCTTGTATTATTTGATCTTAGCTCCGTCGTGGGTCTCTCTGTTTATTCCGCCTTGGTCAAGATACTTCTTTAGTTCCATTCCTTATTAAAATTCTGATGTTAAATTTCAATAATTTAGTTTTATTGAGAGACAGATGCTTCCCAACCAATGCAGATTTTATTTTGCATCAAAATAATTAGCAATTCTAGGCAATGTATATATAAAACATAAAAAAATGTGTGAGGAATATAAATTCAGCAAGTAATATTCTCGATAAACATTTTCGTTCAGTTGAATGACACCAAAGCCATTTTCCCTGAAATCTCCGGGAATAAAACAAATTTAAAAAAAATACAAGCCTGCCTAAAATGTATGCAACGATTTACAGTTTTTCCAAATACAAATCACATTTTTAGGATAAAATCAAAGAAAATTCCGCGTAAAGCTTTTCCAAGGAAAACTGATTAGTTTTATCAAAGCAGTTTAGTTATAAAAAAAACAAAATACAGCAAACTGAATAAACTCGAAACATGAATGTCTTCAACACTGAACGCAAGTTCAATTTATTTTATTTTATCTATAGTATATTATTTCGAGCGTTGAATAGATTATGGTGTTGTGAGATAAAATATCTATTTAGATTTCTCGTGTTTATGTCAAGTAATAGTTTGATATTGTAGAAAGCGTGTTGTCATTTGGTTTTAAAATTATTATTGATGATAGTGCCGTCGCAAACTCTTCGATATTCGTATCAATTTGGAACAAAATAAGTAGATATCAACAAACAATCCGTTAATATTAACAGAGTTATATTAGATTGCAACAAAAGTTGTAGTGTTTCTCAATATTTTCCATTATTTCATTTCATACCTGACAGAAATAGTGAAATCAGATACTATATGAGACACACTCACTCACTCTCTCTCTCTCTCACACTAATATATATATATATATATATATATATATATAGATAGATATATATATATATGTCTGTGTGTGTGTGTGTGTGTGTGTGTGTGTGTGATTCACAGACAGTACTGTTTCGCTGTATCACAGCTCCTCAGTGCGACTAGACTTCCGAATGCCTCAAGCCAGGATTGAAACACAACTAATTTTGTGTCAGCCAGAGCTATCTTCACTCGGTACACACACACACACACACACACACACACACACACACACATATATATATATATATATATATATATATATATATATATACAGACACACAGAGCGTATAGCAAAAATACTTTCACAAATATTGGGGTGCGTTCCGCCCACACCAGCACAAAGACAAAAGTTCTTATAAGCATATGTCTGCAAATCCTTCATTTGTTTTTTTTTATTAATTAAAATTTACGTAGAAGCTGGTAAATATACAATCCAAAATGTGCCTTTCGTGGTCAGGAGTACGAGCTGATTTCCAGCTTCAATGATTCATAGTTTGTGGTACCACGGACCCTCTCTTCGCAACTAGACGATAAACAGCAGCAAATGTTGGATGAATCGGCTTCCTTCGATCTGGAAACGCAATCTGATACGGCCGTGCAGCCACACGACCGCTACAAATCGCGCGAACCTATGTAAAGTCATATGTGCCTGCTCACAATATGAATATCCTTGCCATTGTTAAACTGAAAAGTTCTCAGCTCATGACAATAGATGTTATATTTTCTAAAAATTTGAACGAATACCAGGCTGTTTGTAACTGTTTAGATTTAGAAGAAGAATCAGTATTCGCAAGAGATCACGTGGCGAAATGTAAACAAAAAAAGGTTGCTCTTTTAGTAGACGGGCGGAGGAAAATGATACAGAATTAGTTTTTATTTTTTTATTTTTTATTTCTGAGGATACTGTGAGTAATAACATATCTAATAACATCATCTTTATATAATCAATAAGTGCTCTTATACTACAGGTATAGGATAAATTCATGAAAATTTGCTATATTTTTTACCTCGTCGACTTATACACGGAAATATTATTTTTAAGTGCGGTGTCTCTTCAGGAGGTAAGCGGTCATTGCTTTTCACTTTCCCCTGTCCCTTGTCGCTCTCAATAAGTTTTGTCCATTTGCTAGTTCTCCAGGCCATGTTCTGTCACCCACTTGCTTAAGCCCGCTAGGTATATAATGTGTTGCTTTCTCTTGTCTCTCTTTTACTCTATTCGATCTGTGAGTATCAGACTCTCCAAGCCCGTCTTTTTTATTATGTGTCCCAGGAATATATGGTATTTATAAAAAAGAAAAGATTTAATCTCGCCATCGTCGTTAATATCAGAAAAGTTATTCCTCTCCAATTACATTTAATGTTTATCCTATAAAAGATCAGGAGACATTTTTTTCAGAAGGAATCAATGGTTATTAAATTAAGAATACATTAAATGATGGCAGTATATTGTTTATGGAAAGGTTAATGATCGCTTTGTAAATTGGAAAAATAATCGTTCTTTGGGCTATTTAATGTCGAATAAAAAAACCAGCGGATCAAAATCCGAAAGTTTCGTTAATAACGTAGTCATTGGTTTGACGAGCACTAGAGTAAAAAAATTACATATGTTTCCGGTTTCCAGCAGAGTCAGGAAGGTAACGACAGGTACGGTTTAAACTAGAATCAAAACGTTACTTATAGGTCCGGTGTGCATAAGGATAAAAGTACAGACGCATGTCCAGGGTGAACTAGTCAAAACAGACGGAAGTTGAGTTTATACTAGAATGAAAAGAAAGGCACACATAGATTCAGTTTACAATACGATAAGAAAGGGAAATATAGTGTGCACTTGAATCAAAGTAGAATATACTGGGGGTTGATAAGCAAATTTTTTTGAAAAATCCTCGCACTCATCCAGTCCTAGCAATCAATAACATCCGAGAAGGTCGTTGTCAATGTCCAGGATTCTGCAGGAGACTCAAAAGTTTCTCGACATAGCACGACACGATTCCTGCTTTAACGATCTATATAAGAACATACCCAGATCGTAGGTAAATACATAAGCATATGATACCACAATCTATGAGTTCACTTCGAAGAGCCTGGAAGCCGAATATTGGGGGAGGGCTGCCTGTCTTCAACTCCACAAGAAACAAATCATAGAATTTTCAACATCACCGAGCATATCCGCAAACTTAATGATGAATGGTTGCACTTTCAAAGTAGCATCTTTCGTTGAGCGTCTACTTGGACCCAAATTCACTTCAGACATGGAGAAGAACTCGTATATACAATCTATGGATAAAGATGTCGGGGGGGAAAATGCTCGACTCTATATATAGCCCCAGTAAACACTTGTTTCCACCTTCCATGATTTAAGAGAATTCACAATCAAAGTAAACATCGTGTATTGCCACAATATCTGGGCTAGACCTGCCCCATTCTCGCTTCATAGTCTTCAAAGTTCAAAAGAGTTTAAGCGGCTTTGTTAGTGATTAATCATTTCCCACACTACATTACCAATATATAGTAATTTCAATGAGAAATGTTCAGACGAGCTACATTCCTATTTCCAATAGTTTAGATATATACAGCTGGGACATGACATAACACGTATTCAAGGTCGACTCCACATTCCCTTCGTATTCCATTGAGAAAGAGGAATTTCCTATCTGAGAGCTACTTTCCCGCTGCAATTACTTTCTTTGGTCGCTGTGCTCTTAGCTTCTTCAAGTCCAGTCTCGAGCTTATTTAGTATCTAGGCGGGTGCCAGCCTGGGAATATCGAGTGCTGTAAGCTTGAATGTTCAGGAGGTGTAATAGATAAGCCGAGTTCCATTTACACGCAGACACTGCTGGGAAAGGTGAGAATACACTTCTATAACCCCTCAGTTATGGGTTAATTAGTAAGACATTTCTCACTAAACCATTATTGTTTCTAAAACGTAAGAGAATCTTGCAATTTAAAAATATTTTCTGATTTAAATAACCTGCAAATATTGATAAGCCGTAGAAAACGAGCCAATCACTTAGGAAAAAAAATGTCAAAAATCTTTCGTTTTCTGCCCTGTATATATATCTATGATATGCATTTTTTACTTGCGTCATTCACGCACTTACAATATCATTAGGCCACCTTATCTGACTGCTCGGCTTCAGTCACTTTCCTACCGCCGTAAGATTGCCCCTCTGTGTGTCTTCTATAATTACTTTAATGGTAATTTAATTGTTCCTGTGAGCTCTTCACTATGGTAGGTATACTTCAGTATCTGTCTATATTTCTGAGATGAGGTATTATGTAAAATATTTACATTGTTCGGACTATCATCCTCATCTTTATGCCATATTTATCACAAAGTTTCGGCCTTTGTACTCTCCGGCCTTCTTCTGGAAGTTGGAATGTCGAACTGAACCCTTTATTTTCGCTCGTTGATAACTGACATCCATTACACATGACACGTGGAACTAGAACAGTCTACCCCAGCGAGAGAAATAAAGGGTTCAGTTCGACATTTCAACCACCTGAAGAACGCCGGAGCGTACAACGGCCGAAATATTGTGATAAATATAGCAACAAAGATGAGGACAATAGTCCGAACAGTGTAAATAATGTACGTTGACTTTTAAAAAAAAAATAAGGGCAGTAATACACTGGCGCCGAGATATCCTCAATTTCCAGTTGATCTTGCTAGATGTAAGCGTAAATTCTATGTTACTGTTTCTATTCTCGCACTTCGACATTGTGTAATTCCATCCTGGTTCCATGTTTTCCAACCAACATTGATCTGCAAAACTTTAAATGCCATGTCAATCGTTATTTGCTGTCCGCCTGATTACTCTTTTCTCTCCCAGCACATTTTGTAATGTTTCTGTTCATAATTCGTCCACACCATATAACTCCTTGGGACTTTGTCTTTCCTATCTTGTATGGGGTGAAAGTGATTAAAAAAACAAAAACAAAAAGTGATACTGTGGGTGGCTCGTGTTCGATGAATAACGGTATATATTTTTTTTTTTTTTTAAAGTCGAGAAATTTTGTCCAACTGCGATTGATTTACTGGTCGGCTTCGTCTACTACGAAATATGATCCATGGAAATCTGATGATTATGTTTGTTTTTTTTATAAAGCAGTATTTAGAATAACTTTGCTTTAAAGACAACCCCCTGTTAGAATAAAAAAATAACAAAGAAAGAAAACAAATTCGTATTTCGTGCAAGCCTTGATCGGATATAAGTATATCCATAAATTGCTAACACAAATCTATAGATTATTCAGTTTGGTGTGTTTAGGTTAAAGTATCATGCATCAAGATCACCTTAGCATTGTAATCGAATTCAAGACAACGTCTCTTTGCATGCAATGTAAAAGGCATGCGCACTATCTTATGCAAATGATAACAGGCCGTGACTTGAGATAAAGTCAGAATAATACAGAGGGGCCTTTATGTAATGCATCATAGGTTTCTTTATATGCACACCTACCATCATGTAGGCGTACATCTAGAAAGCAGAATTCATAACTGATGACATTCGTGCGTTTACATTTGCGTGGGCTTATAATTTCTAAGCGTATTATCCAAATTCGCACTCTTATCAAGCGAAGTGAAATTAATGTATAAATGCATTTATTTGTGAGGCATTCAAGTATTGCTCACATTATCACATAGAATAAAATATTTTCAAATCTGCTGTTGCTATTATTATTACTAAGGATGATTATCTTGCGGCTGTTGTCATCAATAATCATCGCTAGATTATTTCAGGGTAGATTTTACCCGAGATTACTTAAAGAATATGGGTGAACATAGGGCTCGAGTAGCTTCCTTTTTCTTCATCCTTCTTGTAACATCAATTCACACAAATGTGTTCTGAAATATATTCCATTTTCACTCGTCTGTTTATTTTCCAGACTCTGAGAAAATGGGTTGTATCTCGAGCTTTTTCGAAATACCATCCGAAATAACACACACACACACACACACACACATATATATATATATATATATCTATATCTATATATATATATATATATATATATATATATATATATATATATATATATATATAAATATATATATGTGGTTAACCGTTAGCTACCTCTTCTCTCCTATCCGTATAACTTACTTCCTATCGTAACATTCAAACGTAGAGTAAACACAGGACATTCTACATGGTGAACCTTACTGTAAATCATTACATATATATATATATATATATATATATATATATATATATATATATATATATATATTTATAATATGACACAATATGGTAATCTGTGTGGAATTTTCAAGGAGAGCTCTGTTAAAAGAGAGACAAATTATTATTAATTGAAGAATATCAAATACATGTTTGCAGGCCTTGAAGATTGAGAGCTGCTTTTTTAAAGCTCTCTTAAAATAAAAATTATTACCAATGGGATTTTAAGTGTTCATATTCTTTAATTAATATGACTATATATATATATATATATATATATATATATATATATATATATATATATATATATATATATATATATATATAAAGTCATATCTGTTTTTTGTAAATGTTTTGTAGAATAAAGAATATATTTCGAAGAATAACCAATTTCCAGAATTAAATAAAACTCAAACTTTATATATAGTAAATAATAAATAAATTCAATGAATTCGCTATAAACTCACTGAAAGGTGTGCAGGGGTCGGGAGATATTGATCGACAAAATATTTTTTGTAAGAGGATGGAACATTCTTCCATTTGTTTACTAATTTGACATGAGTTTCAAAAGACAAGCGTCTGAAAATAAATGTGCACCTATTAGAGATTTTGTTGCTGTGATTTTAACATATTTTGACTGTAACCGTATGGATCTGAGGATATTGAAGATTGTAAGAATATAAAAACTGCGTTAAATGGTCTGAAAGTGTTAAAAAGATAGAGCACTGACGGACATTGGAAACAATAGGTATTTTGATGTTTCACGCAATTATATTTTAGAATATTTAGATAGTTATCTAATTCAAAATGTAAACGCTTAAATTTACATTTCTCAACTTTACTTCAGTGGATAAGTACTAAGCTTACTAAACCATTTGGAATAAAATCTGTTTTTCACATTTCTACATTATCAAGGCAAATATGTGCCTTCATGAAGTCCATAATATGACTAGCTATCCGACTATATATATATATATATATATATATATATACATATATATACACATATATATATATACATATATATATATATACATATACATATATATATATCTATATATATATATATATATATATATATATATATATATACATATGATTTTTATGTATTCGGAAGAGATAAGTTAGTTCCATGAATAATGGTTCTGTAAAAAAATGGTAATGTAATACAGTTTCTTCAAACGTGTGTTAATTATTGGTAATGTTGCTATAAATATATTTTCATATTTTCTCTTTAAAGGTTTGTTTTTTGATATTTTATTTATTTTTGGATTTTATATATATATATATATATATATATATATATATATAATGTGTGTGTGTGTGTGTGTGTGTGTGTGTGTGTGTGTGTGTGTGTGTGTGTGTGTGTGTGTGTGATGAACTCTCCTGTCGTCTTCGGGTGCCTTTCAGTTCAGGTTTTTACGTTTATGTTTCGTATGAGAGAACAATCCTACACGAGATTTGCAAACATATCCTCACGAAGGCCATACTGAAGGGTTGACCGTCATATGGGCTGTGATATTAGCCCGAGATTTATTGTTAATTCTCTCAGATGGTTCAGACGATTCTTTTCAAAATTTGTTACACCTTGGTAGCATGTATTTCTCCAGTTTACGTTCCTCAACAGCAAGTTCAACTCATCTACACGGATGTTTGCAGCAAATAAGTTGTATTCATGTTTATCCTTGAATCGTAACCATGGGCGGCCTGTATTAAACTTACCATCAAAAAGTTGGCAATGCGCGAGGATTTTCGGCATCCGGTCATCACTCATTCTGATGGCATGATCAGCCCGTCTCAATTGTGATTACATCAGAAAGAATTCAATACCACCGACGCCATTTGATCCTCTTCGATTGAGGTGGCTATGATCGTAGCGTCATCAGCAAACACAAGACCACGAATAATGCTTGCTCGAGTCAGCGATTTTGATTTGAAACGCTGATGGTTAAAGAGGCGAAATTCAAATGCCACACCCATGTCCAGATCACTAAAAGTATGCTGCAGCATGACCGAAAAGAAGAGAGCAAAACGTAAAACAGCCATGACACAACCTTGTTTTGTGCTATTTGTTACATGAAAAGTTTCTGAAAATTCTCCATTAGATAGAACAAATGTTTTTAATTCCTTCGTGAAACGTGATGATGACATTTAGCATACTTTCACGTATCCAAAGTTTTTATGAGTACTTTCCAGGGGGTACCTCTGTTTACTGTGCCATACGCTATGATCAGATCGATAAAGACGGTATAGAATTCATGGGTTTTTTCGCGAACTTTCTCAACACCCTGACGAAATAAATAAAATATCAATAGTTCCACAACCTGAACGAAAAACAAAGTGAGATTCGGGATAGACGGCATCAATGAAATATTTGATTATTCTGTTGAGACTAACACGATCGAGAATTTTGCTAGCGATACTTAGAAGGGCAATGCCACGTGAATCATCACATACAAGCTTTTTACCTTTTGTTCTTGAAGAGATGTTTTATGCAAGCATATTTGTAGTCCCGTGGAACAGAAATAGTTTTCCATATGACTTTAAAATTCTCAGGGAGTTTCTTAACCAGTGTCTTCCCACCATGTTTTTAAAAATCGTGGGGAATAGCCTCTTTTCCAGGGGCTTTGTTCGAGGACAATTGCTTGATTGATTCTTGAATAATATATATATATATATATATATATATATATATATATATATATATATATATATATATATAGGCTTATCCTGAAGATCTGTTTAAGTGAAACCGAGGTAGGTTATCCTAGCTCTTTAGGATTTATTTTAGTTATTCCCGATCTCTTTAGCTTATTGAGCTCTCTACGTTGTCGTCTGACTACTGGATTGTTTTTTTTTCTTAGGACTGACGACTTAAGGCACTGGACGATTTTTTTCGCCATGTTTTGATGTTTTTGGTTCTTCCTCTTTTTTTCCGATTTTTTCTCGGGTGCCGATTTGTTTTGACATATCTGCAAGTTTTGCTATCCGATGTTTTTTCCAAAACGAGTATTGCTATTAGTGCGTATATATATATATATATATATATATATATATATATATATATATATATATATATATATATATATATATATATGTACTAATTGTTTGCAAGCATACATCTGCTAGGGTTTGCAGACCAATCCCTGTTTCGGGCATGGTCTCAAGTACAATTCCGTTTGTTCGCTACTTACATATCTGGAACTATGCAAAGCCGGAGAGATTGCATCATCTGGTTTGATCAACAGTTTGATAAAATTATAAAAGACTTTTTTCTGAACTATCTACACAATTTCGCTCAAAAGGTTTAGATCAGCCGTTACAAAGATGCCGTCAACCGATGTCTCATCCCAATATCAGTAGAATCCAGTAGTCTTATCCCTAAAAACACGACCAGTAGTTTGATCCCTAAAAAACGACAACGGTGAGATTCGAACCCGTGTCTTATGGTCAGAAAGTGAACATTCTAATCATTCGGTTATACATCGATATATATTTAGGGCCCTTTAAATTACGGATCAAGATCATAGGAAGCAAGATTAAACTCTTGTGCTTCTTTAGAAAATGCAATACTAAATAGGGTCTCCAAGGCTAATGACGTCATTCGAAATCCGCTAGAGTTTGGAATTAGAAAGGACTAATTCTGAACAAAAAAAAAATGAATATGCAGTTCTTATCACAGGTTTGTTTTCTATTTATTTAAATCATGGTCACCGTAAAGAATGTATATCGTACACCTGAATATTTATAAATGTTGTAGAGCTATCAATCATTTGAAATGAGCAGTTTGATAAATGTGATATATCATGCATAGGGACCTTCTTAGTGAATTGTTAATTAAGATGGGTTAGCTATGTTGTTCGGATAAATGATGAAATGGTCGCATATTCTCACAAATCCTCAAATCCAGGCAATGATTAAGAACATAGGAATACCTTTCCTTAAGTATAAAGATAAAGTGAAAGATAATAACAAACATACTGGAATAGAAAAATCAATGTTTAAGGGTTATGTTGCTGGTCCGTAGTATGCGGAGAAATAAAAAGAGCGGCCATAAGTAATCAAAAAATTCAGGGAGAATAATTTTTCTGTAAGGCATTTTGTGCGCGAAAGATGCAGTGTACTTTGAAATAGCAGAGCACGCATTTCATGTCTCACAAGAGAGACAAACAATAAAACGTGGAGTTGAACATGAAGTAAAGTTTTAGACCGTACACACCAGATACGACGGGAGTGTCCATCACATACACACACACACGCACACACACACACACGCACACACGCACACACACACACACACACACACACACACATATATATATATATATATATATATATATATATATATATATATATATCAATGAGAACAAAAATAATGTAAACATGCGGACAAAAACAATTACACACTACGAAGATGAATTCTTGTTTCGATGCTTTGTCTTCATCTCGACTGGTGAGAACCAGAAATGTTTATGGACATTCTTATTCAAAAACAAGCCGCCTATAGTACGTCATTTCCTTAAAAAAAAACTACAGGGTGAAACAGCCTAAGAAGAAGGAGAGATGGGTAAAGAAGTTGGGGAAGATGGGGAAAAAGGGAAAGAAAAGGAGTTTACAGAATAAGATAATATTAGTTGTTGATAGCAGAAGTGCCTGCTAAAGATTTTGATACTATGAAATGGTCAGATATTGAAGCCCCCACATCTAAACTCCAAGCAAATGAAAGAGATAGAGAGGGTTAAGAGGTGAGGAGAGAGAAGAAGATAGGAAAAAGAGGAAGGAGAAATGCAAAGATAGTTGTAGAGTAAGAACATAATAGTAATCGAAAAGTATTTCACCGGTGAAGCGACAGCTTTCTCAGCTCAGAAACAAAGCTGAGTGACCCCAAGTTTTGGTTGGAGTTTCTGCCTCTTGTTTTTTAATAAACTTAGGATGTAAATTAATAAAATTATGTTCAAATACATAAGTTATTTAAAAAAATACTAAAATAATGTTTGTTCAGAATTTAATATGTAAGTAAAAAGATATAGGAGTGGACTGCTGATATAAATTTTCTATAAAAATTAAGCTTAATATCAACTTACATACATTGTAAAATAAGTAAAAAAAAAATAAACCCAATTATCTGATATTATTGCTGGTATTGTAGATGTGCAGAAATATTTTAGAGTTGTAATTTGGGATAGATCAGTAAAGGTGTATTAAACCATATAAAATATATGAAGGTGGTTAGTGTTAAATTTGACGGTTTAACAGCATTTTAATGTTAGATCTTTAATGTGCCTACAAAAAACGGATTTTTTGGATCCTTTATTTAGCAATTAACTATTGTTGAAAAGCCTAATAATACATAATTGTTTTACAGACATGAGAAACAAGGTTCTTTCAAAGATCTGCAGGTTCTGACCTGTTTGAGGATTTTCACTTAATCTTAGGTGTTTTGTTTTCTTCCTCCAGTTAACAAATATTTAGAAAGCGAAGTCATGTTGTGTTTGCTTTCATTTGTAAAAGAGGATGTGGGGTTATACGATTTCTTCTTAAAATCTTTCTTAGTGAACACAACATATAGTTTTATATTATTGGCGTTTTCAGTTGATGAGATAGAACACATATATACAATGGATTTAATTAGGTACTTGTTTGATAATAGGCATTGCTCTGGAATTCTACAATTACATAGTTTGTTTGTCTGGGGTATACTAGAATTTGTGATCGGGTTGCATTTATTATCGCTATATATATATTTTTTTATTCTATTGTTGTTCCATTTAATAATATTGTTTAAATTTTTATAAAAATATAACTGATTTTGAAGGGATTACGGTTGATGATTTGGCTTAAATTACTCTTCTTAGGAAAATACTTATCAATCAAAATTAGAAATGAGCCCAAATTTGGTACAACATAGTTTATTGAAGGGAGTTGTATATCAAATTATGTTTTTCCCGCTATTCCTTTTCTTGAATAACCATAATTTTCCACGTATTTAATTTCGGAATAAATGTAGCCGCTGTCTTTCAGTATTTTGTTGTAAACAATTCCATGCTTATTGAATAATCCTTTGCTAGAGGCGAGCTAGTTAATACGGCGATCTACGGGTGATGGGATATGTTTAATAACCGACGTTGGGTGATTGGAATTCGGATTTATATAAATGGGTTTAGCATTGTTTTTCAAGAATGGTCGAAAATTATTAAAGGTTAAGTTTAATCTTACATCTATCAATTCCTCTTGTTTCATGTTAAAATTAATTTTACCCTTGAGGTGTAAAGATTTAAACACCCTATGAATTAGATTTCTCAGCTTGTTTGCCTTCGTTCCAATGGAATTATTTACGATTATCAATCATATTTTCTTATGCCTACAAGAAAAATATATATTCTTAAGCTTTTCCATAATAGTCAATTGTTTAAACAAATATCTGAAACTACCGTTTTTTGTAAATACATGAAAAATCTAACATTAAAATGCTGCTAAACCTTCAAATTTATAAATAAATATTTGTAGTGGGTAATTGTTTTTGACCGAATGTAAAAATCCACAATATATATATATATATATATATATATATATATATATATATATATATATATATATATATATATATTATAAAATGTTTGCATACGGCCAAAATCAATTACTCACGACAAAATGCATTTTTGTTTCGACGCAGAGCAGCATTTCGACGGGTGAGGAACAGAGATGGTGATGACCGATCCTATTTAAAAATGCCACCTATGGACCGTCACTTTCGTTTTCTCGTTATTCAAATTGTTTTTGGGGAAAAATAAATAGAAGGGTTTCCATAAAAGGAATAAAAAATAATAATAGTAATAATAATAAGAAAACAGGCAAAACAAAGAGAAGAGGGTAAGGAAATAATAGAAAGAAAAAAGAGGGTAGAAAGAAGGAGAATATAAGAGTTAAGAAAAGTTAAAAAGTAAAGTAAGATGTCGAAAATTCGAAAGAGAAATAAAAAAGGGGCGACAGTAGAAAAATATGCTCTTATCTTTGTTTTAACTGGTGTCTTATTATTCTTATTTTCTTTCCCTTTTATGGAAACTCTTGTATGTATTTCTTTTTCCTTTTATGGTGTTTCTCATGTTTTTTCCCCTAAACAATTTTAATAACGAGAAAAGTAAAGAAACGGTCCATAGGCAGCATTTTAAAATAGAATCGGTCATACCCATCTTTGTTCCTCACCCGTCAAGATGCTCATATGCATCTAAAAAGAATACATCTTTGTCGTGAGTAATTGTTTTTGTCCGTATATAAAAAATTTTATAATAAAAAAAATAATTCTTTATTTCTGGTATTGAGCCCTCATTTGAATTAATGCCGTAAACGTTTGAATTTATATTCTTTTTCTTTCTTATTACATACATACATACATACATACATACATACATACATACATACATATATATATATATATATATATATATATATATATATATATATATATATGCATTAGATAGTCTCAACCCACAATTTCGTTAACATCGTGAGAGCTAAGTTTATTCCATACAAACGTTAATTTAATTATATATTTTAATAAGTAGCAATTTTTTCTCTACTACAAATTTTTATACAAATATCGGAGTTATCCCCCTTGATGCATAGCATGTTTACCTAAATTCAATTTTAAAAAAATACTTAACATTGACTCTTCTATAAATGTTTATACATTGATGAGTTTTCCTATTTGCTACCTCGACTTCAAGATAATTGCTGTTATACTAAATTGGCAGCTAGTGTTCATTAGTTTGCTATTTCAATTTTAAGTGTAAAAATAAGTACTCTCGCCTGTGGAAATCTTTACTAACTACTTGCTTTACTGCGATCTTTAAAAAAATGTAAATTAAATATCAATCGTCATTTTCTGTTTCCTTGAATCCTGATCTTTTCTTGTCTTCACTTTCACTCTCAGCATCGCAACGCATCCATATGTTTTGATTACCTTGCTTTGATTAAGATGTCTAAAAGAATGTATTTTATATTCATGAATTGAAAAAAATAGGTTGAATGCATTCTATAGTTTTGGAAAAATAAGCTTGTTTGAAAGACAAAATGGGTTTTGATGGACTTTGGAATTTGCGGTCACGTCGTCTGCTATTTTCTACAAACCGCTCTCAATTCCAAAGTTCATAGGAATGATAATTGATGAAAACCGGGTTACACCATAATAGACAACTTCCTCCTTATAATTATCATTATCAGTCTCTTGGCTGGATGTTGTCATAGTGACAGCGCAACTTACCAGTCTCTTCATGTGTGTTGTAATTTGGAGATTTCTCCATTCGTGCCTAGCATGTGTTGTGTGTGTAGACATGCTGGAGCCTGTCTCACTCCAGATCAGTCCAGAAACCGAATCCAGAAACAAGAAGGCTCAAGCTGATCACGTACACATCGCTGTTCTGCTGCTGCTGCTGTGCGTGTGTGTGCATATATATATATATATATATATATATATATATATATATATATATATATATATATACACACACAAGGTGGTATCCAAATTTCTCAGACTATTTAGTTTATATATATATATATATATATATATATATATAATTCTAACATAATCTCCTTCGAATTAATCACTTTACGCAGCAATACGCCCGTATCAGCCACATGACACATTTGGAATCCACCCTAGAAATAGTTTCCCGTAAGCATATTGAGGACCTTCTGTGATTCCCTCTGAATCTCGACAACCGTGTTAAAACGGCGATCATTGATATGCATTTTCTGCTTGGAGAAGATATGGAAGCCCTCTAATGCTAAATATGGCGAATCGTGCGGGTTTGAAAGCGATACAATGTTAGTTTTAGCTAGAAAATCACGAGTGAGGAGAGATCGATGACAGGGTGCATTGTCGTGGTGAAAAAGCCAATTCTTGACGCACCACAGATCCGGTCGCTTTCGTCAAACGTCCTCCCTCAAATGCCTTAAAACGTTGCAATAGAACTCTCGATTTACAGCCTGTCGGAAGAATTGTGAATGCACAAGACCGCGGATGTAAGAAAAACCATCTCTAGAGGTAGGATTTGCATGACAATATCGCAGGATACAACATACACGTGATTCCCCAAAATAACAAATTTCACAAATTGCGAAATGAACACAACGATGTCCATCTCACACTGCGGATTCGTCATTGCTAGATCTCACTTATCAATGTGCAAAATATCTTCTCTCTTCACTACTCATGTATTCAAAATCAAGCTGGTCTTTCTAATTCCATTCTACCCTTTATTTACATAAACACTGTTGGCTAATGTCAGTAGTCATTTAAAAAATGCACGGTAGACAATGTAAAACGTTCCCTATTTGAATTCAATTATATAAGATGTCTAGGCGTTCTGTCTGTCTCAGAACAAGAATCCGGTCATAGCCTCCGGGGTTGTTCTACAATTTATGCAAAGACATTCCTACCGGATGGATATTATTTAACGGGCACTAACAACACACACGGTAACATCATAATGATTCAAGTGTCGATTTAATTTATTTTTCGCTAATGTTCCGCAATGTATGAATGTTCGTTTTTATTTATACAGAGGGCTTGTCAAATTATGTGCCATCCTTGTCCAATTAAATTCGTTTCTTTATCATCAAACGGTTTTAATTTATTTAGTTTAGCTTTGTTCGGTTAGGTTGAAACACAATTGGTTCATCCACCGGGAACGAAACTCGCTCATTATCAAATTTTAAAATTCTTCTGATATTTTCATGAAAAACGGTAAAATTAAGTCCGTTAGCAAAAGTGGGAAATGTTCTGAAAATTAAATATTGTCTACGATTAATATTTTCATCATAGATCTACAAAAAATGACATTCTACCAACATTCTAATACCTTTTTAAAATAAATATGTCGTCCGCTACCATATTGAGATGAAAAATACCGTTATTTTCCTGGGATTCTAATTCTAATCTCATATTTTAGTGTTTCCTGGGGAATCTCTTCACAGGCGAAAATGTGTCTTGAAATGTCCGAATGGTGGTTATACAACAGAATGCGTAGAATGCTACAAATATAACGTTTTAGCAACGAGGAAACGATAAGGAAAATAGAAACCTGAAATTTTAAGTCGGAAACAAACATATTTCTAGTAGATATAATGTGGTGTGTTTAGTGAATTTAATAGCAATAAGACATATAGAAGTTAAACAAACAAGAGAGGTTGTCCGAACCCTTTATTTCAGGTATGTATCTTCACTTTCTCGCTGAAAATACGGCATAGCTTGATGAAAAAAGGCCACAAACTTAAAAACAAAGTTTTATCGTCAAAATGTTTATATAATTATTAAAAGGAAGACCAAAATATTTTTTAAGTTTTTTTATTAATTGTTTTTTAACCATTCTAGCACGTTAGAAATTTTGGTTAAATATCTTGTTTTTTTTTTTGTTTTTTTTTCGCATATATCATACGTACGGTCATATATATGAGTAGTGTTTAGCGCCTTTTTTCAGGTGAAAAACACACCGATTTGGAATTTCTTGCAAAAATCAAATAATGGTCGGATTTTAATGAAATCTACAGAACTTAACACATGAAAGAAATTATTTTTGGGTTTTAAATTTTTAGCAACTTAATTTCATGAAATTTCGAGAAATTAAATCGCAATCTCAAAATCTGTTTCATTACAAACCAGGATTGCTTGTAGAAATTAAATTATTATTTTTATTTTTTTTGTAAGATAGGACCCACATTTCCCGAAAATAAGCTCTGAATCGTAAAATAAAAAATGCAACAAAAGTTTGAGATTATTCAATTAGAAGAGCTTTGAATTGCTTTTATAAATAAGATTTATTAAGTTTTTTTTGTAGATCTATGATGAAAATATTAATCGTAGGCAATATTTATTTTTCAGAATATTTCCCATTCTTGTTAATGGACTTAATTCTACCATTTTCCATGATAATATCTGAAGAATATTAAAATTTGAATCCTAATTTATAGATCGAAATCAGCTAATAACTGTGTCTAGCTATTGATAAAACCTTTTCTCTCTCTCTCTCTCATATATATATATATATATATATATATATATATATATATATATATATATATATATATATAATGAAAATGTGGAAAAGACAAGGCAAAATCCGAATATGTGAGTTTACTGTTTTTTATTTTGTTTTTAAAAACAAAAAACAAAATAAAAAAACAGTAAACTCACATATTCGGATTTTGCTTTGTCTTTTCCACATTTTCATCATACCGTCGGATCTACATCCACATATTTGCTTACATATATATATATATATATATATATATATATATATATATATATATATATGTGTGTGTGTATATATATATATATATATATATATATATATATATATATATATATATATATATATATATATATATATATATATACAGATGTTGCGATGGATAAATTGTCGTCTAAATTACACAAAAAATGAAATTAATACTGACATTTCATTTTAACAGATATACTTACAAAATTACACAAACATATCTTGAAATACTGAAGAGTAAATTTATTAGATAAAATCGCCATTGGCTCAAACCTCAGCCTCCTGACGAATCGGCAATTTCTTGTATCTCTTCTGGAAGGTCTCCTTGTTTAAGGTTTTGAATTCTGCCATAATCCTTGTTTAAGTTCATCTTTGATGTTGCAACGAGTTTTGTTGTCCTCTCTCTCTCAACTGCTCATCACAAATAATAATCAAGGATGTTATAGTTAGGGTAGTTATGTGGCTAGATATAAGAGGTGACGTGGTTGCAGAAATTGTCTGACAGGCATGACTGGGTACTCCTGCTGGCGAGGCATGGTGGATTGTCCTGTTGCCAGACATAAATTCTTCCAGCAGTTACCCGCTTGAATAAGAGCAGCACTACTTCCTCAATGCAGTTGATGTCGGCTTTCGTTCTGAATGTGAGGACCTGTAGGAAGATGAATGGCGGTATAACGTCGACATCATTAGTGATCACACCGACCACTTTTGTATTCACCATTAGACTCATCCAACTCATTTCAAATTCTCTGTACTGTACTCAGCTTGACACACGAACACTCTGAAATATCTGTATTGGAGATTCCGACGCGAATTCCAAGCAGTACAGCATGCCGTTTCAAATTTTATGGCGAAGTGAATTCCGTCAAGGTGCTTTTTGTTCCTCACAAACGGTGCCCAGCCTAACCTAATATACTGTGCAACAGACAAAATCAAAAACAAACAACGAGCATTCTTAAAATCAAAACTATAAAATGACGACAATTTACCAAACGCGTCCTGTATATAATCGTGCGCAGTTAGTTCTGGTGATAATAAAACTATGCCCGGTGTAAAATATCTACTAAAATGTATGCAATTGTGTGTGTATAATGTATAATTTGTTCGTAAGCAACTGAACTGCAAAACTACCTTAATAGTTTAAAATATTAATTTTTAAATTTTACAACGTTCGTCGGTTTTTACATAGTGTGTGATGACTGTCATATGCATGAAACTCAAAGTTGTATCAAATGCTTAGGAGCAACTGTATAATATTAGTTTGTATGTCGGTTTATCTCTCTCTCTCTCTCTCTCTCTCTCTCTATATATATATATATATATATATATATATATATATATATAAATATATATATATATATATATATATATATATATATATATGTATATATATATATATATATATATATATATATATATATATATATATATATATATATATATATATATATAATCACCAGAACTAACTGCGCACGATTATATACAGGAAGCGTTTGGTAAATTGTCGTCATTTTATAGTTTTGATTTTAAGCATGCTCGTTGTTTGTTTTTGATTTTGTCAGCTGCACAGTATATTAGGTTAGGTTGGGCCCCGTTTGTGAGAAAAAAAAATCACCTTGACGGAATTGATATATAATTAAAAGACCGGCTGTCCAGCGAATTTATGGTAGATAACGCTTTTAGGTTGAATAGTCAAAATTACATATTAAAATACTGAAATATCAAGAGATGTAAATAAAATGAAGTCTTGAATTTATTTCTCTCTATTCTGATTTTCATGGATATTCTTTTTACTCATCAGGTATTTTGAGAGTAAAATCCAATGTAGGCTTCTTCATAGACAATGAATTAAATTTTGAAGTAATACGACTTCAAATTTACCGTCATTTTAGGGAAAAATTAAGGCTTTGAAGAAAATATGATTATTTTCTTTTTTGTAAGATAGGTACCGTTTGTAGGTAGAAATTACCGTTGCAGTTTTATGATTCAGTGTGTATATACTGAAAAGTTCTATGTCATATGTATAGCTTAAAATGTGATGTATTTACTGAAGAAGACTACTGAATATCGGACAAAGTGGATAAATGTTTCGTGTGATGAGTTTCATCGGACTGAATTTGTTACGTTGGTGCGACTGCACCTGCGCACTGATGAGGGATTCTTTTATTCGATCGCATGTGTAGTCGCATCAACGTAACAAATTCAGTCCGATGAAGTCC
>OZ038490.1:68361458-68378958 GCA_964036315.1 Acanthosepion esculentum
CTGCATTTTTGTGAATCGTTTCTTGTTGTTGGTGTTGTCTTTTTTGTTGTGAAGTGAGTAATATCTTAAGAAGATTTGCAGAAACCCAAATAAATAATCCACCTTCTTTTTCTTATATAACACGGTTTTCCTATTTTTTTTCACCGTCTGGAGTACGGGAGACGAAGATAAAAGAACGTATATTTTACACCTGAACAATCAATGACAATATATATCACCGACATTCTAATAGATAAAATGGTAGATAATAATAATAATAATAATAATAATAATAATAATAATAATAATAATAATAATAATAATAATAATAATAATAAAGTTTCCACATCCTTAACTGTAGCATAGCTGACAATAAACGAATGGACGCTAAAACGAGAACGCTTCTCACCTGTCACCGGATTCATCATCACGAAGTTGATGCTGATTGTCTGTATGTGACCAGATTGGAAAGAGGCAGAGGATTAGTTCAACTAGAACTGTCTTACGAAACTACAAAAATTGGCCTTCAAAGATACCTGAAAACTACATAAGACTGGATGATATGTCAACGAGCATCAAAGTAGTATGCGACTTTATTCAGTATCTTTCCTCAAGGTCACATGGCACAGTGGACAAAGGCGTTAGATCCAGTGACAGGACCCAAAGACTGTGAGTTCAAGACCTCGTTGAGAACATTGAGAGGTGAATTAACACGAGATGACTAATAACTGACATCCATTATACATGGTACGTGGAACTAGAACAGTCTACCCCAGTGAGCGAAATAAAGTGTTCAGTTTGACATTGCAACCACCTGAAGAAGGCCGGAGCGTACAACGGCCGAGACATTGTGATAAACATGGCGACAAATATGAGGACAATACTCCGAATAATGTAAATAGTCGATTTATACTAATTTCACTAATAAAGAAAGCCAACAATTTCAAAATGGAGATCAGATGGATAAAGAAATACAAAGAAAGCACAATACAACGACTGAAGTTGCAAAATACTCAAAAACGAAAGAAAACTCAACCCACCACATAAAGAAACAATGACATGATAAACCGCTTCAGGGTCACGTACCAAAGGAACTGATGTAGACAAACCCCATACACGTCAGTGGTTACGTAGTGCAGGGTTAACAGCTGAAACCAAAGTTTTTATTCTTGCTGTGCAGGACCAATGCTTGCTAACTAGAAATTATCAAACACATATTGAAAAATTATGTTAGCTAGAAATTCAGATTCTGTGATAAATATCCACAAACAATTGACCATCTTGTATCACTTTGCACGGTATAGGCAGTCTAATCTCCGAAGCAAAAACTGAAGATGTAGGTGAATTAACAACCAACCACTGGTGGGGAGTGCAGAACATAGGTGTGGGACTAAAGTGTTTATTCTTGCTAGAAATAACCAATTTCTGCTCATACGCAACTACCACGCTTGTATATTAGTAATGACACAAAATATTAGTTCTATGATGAATACGTTGAAATTATTGATCAAATTATCTGGGGATGCTCAATACTCCCACCCGATGAATAGAAACACCGTCATGATAGGGTAGGTCAATATCTGCATTGGAAAATCTGTCATCACTACGGACTAAAAATAACTGAGCTGCAAATTGTTATCATCCTGATTCTGTAATTGAGGGATCAGATATTACAATCCTATAAGAGTTTACTATCAACACAAATAAAAAATAGAACAAAATCACCCATACATTGTCACTAAAATCGCAAGAGAGAAAAAAAGGGTTGAGCACTGATATGAGCGTACCATTTTACAAAGAACATCTCCAGAAATATCTACCTGGATATGTAAAAAGGGAAATGGCGTTTTGCTTGTGTTGCTGTTGTTTACCATCATCATCATCATCATTATTATTATTGTTGTTGTTGTTGTTGTTGTTGTTATTATTGTCGTCGTCGTCGTCGTCATCATCAACAACAACAACAACAACATAATTAATATTATTATTATTTGTGTATGTTATTTTCCCTGCTTTGTATCCTGTAGATCCGGGTCTAAACTAATGTCTTTAGTCACTATAGAAGAATTTTCATTTAATTGATAGCAATTTTCTTCGTTAATATGATGTTCCTATTATTTCGATCTACTGGATAACTTGTATGTTGATGTTACCTGGGGCACGGCTTTTCTCACGAGGCCCAGTGCTCCGATTAATGTTGGTAGAATCTCAGTCTTCATTCCACACTTCCTAATCTCGATTTCCAGGTCCTTGTATGTGAGCAATTTCTCCTTAATTTTCATGGCGGTATTTATCTCAGATGGTACTGTTATGTCGGTAAGCATACACTTTCTGATTTTTTGCCTTTTATGATAATATCAGGTCTGTTGTTTTTTTTTTGTTTTTTTTGCATCCCTCCCAGAGCATCGTTACATCGTGTTGAGTCTTGACTCAATGTTGAATCTCGCCTATTGCATGGAATAATAATGCAACACAAAATGTACTTAGAACAAGAATGTATTATAACAAGAAAGTGTACACAATAAGTACATATAGTATTTCTGTATATTTCTGGGAAGACGTTCCTGGAGAATGTGTTGACTAGTCGCAGTCGATCAGAGTCTCTAGTTGGATCTCATGATTCCATCTTCTTTCTCTCTCGTCTTCCGGTATCAACCATTATTTATATAGTTGGTAGTCACCTATGCAGATTAGGTGGATTCCACCACAACACATCGTTATTGTAACTGTGTCTGACTGGTGTTCATGTCATGAATTGTTTAGATTTTGTGCTTTTTGCATATCTCCAGTGCATATATGTCGCTCTGTGGGTATATTCATTTTGTGATAGTTCCAGGCTTCCTCAGATAATATAGTCGGCAGTTTCATCATATTTCCAGTGATAGGATTTGAGGTTTTTCACTGTATAAATTTATTTGAGAGTTAATGCTTCAAAACTGATTTTGTTATTAATATATTTAGTGTTGAGATTTCAAGGCAAAGCATAGTATATCAAAGGAAAGAATAAAACAAGAAAGGAACTTGCGTTTAATCGTATACTAGTTAACTTTTAATTTCACAATTCGTCATTTGAATTAACTGATACGACATATATCTAAAGTACTATAGAAATTTTATTTAAAATATTCATCGGTATCCCATTTCCTTTAATATCCTTATATTTGTTTACTTAATATAAATTATCTGCCTATGTATTATCCATGATTTCTTTCCTGTGGGTCTATTTTAGGAACTAAATTTAGTATATATCATCTGTTTCAATATTAAATTGATAAAATGTCTAATTTATATTCAATAGATTTTATTTTGCTTTATTTTGACTATAGATAAACTTGAAAGTTAATACTATTATTGATATTTCTTCACGATATATATATATATATATATATATATATATATATATATATATATATATATTGTGTGTGTGTGTGTGTTATTACCTTCGAACGCCCCGACTGGGGTAGGCAGCTTGATAAGGGGGTCCGGGCTGGGCTGGGCTTTATGACTGTTCTACTCTGTTTAGGGTGGAAAGATAATTTATATAGGGCTGGCGCTGAATCAAAACATACACGAGAGGTGCTAACCTCAGCATCTACTTTATTCAAACTTCCGCTCGAGCACTTTGTTCCTAACATTCACTAGTCAGAACGGAAGTGCTTAAAATGAACATCATAATCAACATTATTGCGGTTATTATGAAACATATCCGTTCCTGAAGTAATTATTTTTCTTTAATAATTCATGTCTAAATCTTCAATATTACAAAGGACCAAATTCCAAATCGAGTGTTTTGTTGTCCACAGCTCAACGGTGATAACCCCCTATTCATTTTCTCTTTCTCGACATTTGCTTAATTTAAAATGAACATTATGAAACCTACTTAATATCTGTGGTCTACGTTTTCCAGGTATTACAATTCTGTCCTGAAACCATAGTAAATTGCCATGGCCTTATGCGTTTATTTTATTCTTTCTTCGTTGTGTCTGTCCAATTAGTGGGAGATGTTGTATCCTGTTTGGTGGCTGTTTTTATTTCATTTAATTTCATATCCAATGCTGGCCTGGTTCTTGCTACGTAGTATGTGTATTCTCCAACTTATATTCTGATGTTGGATAAAGGATTTCTTGATAGTGTATCAGTTACGACTAGTGGTTTCCCTAGAACGTGCCTGCTACTGGGTTATATCTTCTTAGTCTCATCAGAAACGTTTGACACTGTAATCTGGCTTTGTACAGATCATGTCTGTTTATTAACGGTACAAGTGGTTTGTTGTCCGTTAACACTTTAAATGTTTTGTATCCTGGAACATATCAAACATCTCACATGCCCATACACAACTCAAACATACTTTCACAATTTATGCGTATTTTCTCGCAGCGTTATTCAGTGTGCTTGAGCCAAATGCTATTATTTTAAAGTACCATCTATTTGTTCTGAGTCAATTAACTGCTAACCTCAGCCCTAACAACTGATTGTCTGGTTGGATCATCATGACAGAATTGGTGTTTCTGTTAGAATGATTTCAAAACAGTAAATGAATTACTCTTTTGCTTTTTTAAAGTAAGGTTCTACTTGTACAAGGGCCGAGAGCCATTCGAGGTAGAGGGTTATGATACGGGGTAGATTATATGGATAGGAGGAGAAGAGATAACGATTGACTCTAGACTTGGACAGGTTAAGCTTGTAATGATCGTCGAAACATCTCGGAAATGTGTTCCATAGGGCAGTAGTTCGCGGAAAGAAGTTGCTTCTCGCCGATGGAAAAAGGAAATTTCCTACTATTTAAGTATCATGGAGGATCCAAGCTGTGACTGCCAGACATTGGGGGACCAGGAGATTTAGTTCGTCCGAGCTATTTGCAGAGTAGTAGCGATAGAGCAATTAGATAGTGGAGTGTAGAAAATAATTTTTCTACCACAAGGACTTTGAGACCCTTTTAAACTCAATAAAGATAGCAAAGTTATGTATGGGAGGCTCCAGCCCAAATATAGCAATAGTATTCAATTTTCGGCTTGATCTGAATCTGATAAATGTAGAGGATAGCATGAGGAGTCCGGTACTTACTGGAATAAGAAAGGGAGCCGATCATTTTAACTGCATTTTTACCAATGGATTGTATATAGGAATTCCACGTGAGGTCAAGTGTGAGTTTGAGGCTCAATATCAACTCGAGGCACGGGGCCTCCTCGAGGAGACATCCGTTCATTGTGACTGGCGGTAGTCCCTGGTCTGGTCGGCGGTGATGGGATGTAACTAATTTGGTTTACGAGGCATTGAATGTAACAAGCCATTTTCCCCACTGGGAAGATAGTATCACACCTGAAGAGAGACAACTGCTAATCTCTGCTCGTCAGTTTTAGGGGTGGGACTGTATATCGTTGTATCATCAGCATAGACATTTACAAATGATTCTCAGTATATTCTCAGTTAAATCATTTATTTAAATCAAAAAGTGGGTTGGTCCGAGAATTGACCCTTGGGGGTTATTTGCGTTAACCGTCAGGGCTTCAGAGGATTGGTTGTTAATAACTACCTTGAGGGATTTAACTGTTGGGAAAGAGTTCATCACATAGAAAACCCTTCGAGTCATTACATAGCTGGAGACCTTCTAGATATCTTACGTTATGGTCCTTGGGCTATGTGTATAATCTAGGGCCTCATTAATATATTTTTTAAGCGTATCACCCCAAGCAAGGCCACTGTCACGCATGGGGTTACAGAAGGGATGGAGGAAGAGCAGATAGGAGTGGTAAAGGAGAGGATGTGGAGAAAGAGAAAGACAGTGGGTCGATCAAGGCAAGGGGGTTACAGAAGATTTGGAGCGAGAGCAGATAGGAATGAAAGATGAAAGGATGTGGAGAAGGGAAGTGGATAGATCAAGGCAACTGGAGATGAAGATTGACGCTAGACTTAAACCGTTGGAGATTGTATTTGTCAGGGAAACAGTAATAGGGAAGGGAGTTCCATAGGCGAGATGTGCGAGACATGAAGCTATTGGAGTAGAAGAGACGTCTACATCTAACAGTTTCAACGGTGAAGGGGTGGGAACGGTATGCTAGCCTCGTAGGACGTTTAAATTCATGAGGCCTAGGGACAAGCGAAAGCAACTCCTCGGAGCAATTACCTTGAAACTACTTGTAGAAAAGGCAGAGCGATGCAACATCGCGTCTGTGAGAGAGCGACTGCAGACGAGGGCCAATCTGTGTGTAATGGTAGTTAGGATGTCAGCAGTGGATCCTAATGTAAGGGTCACCCAGTGAGGATCGTAATTGTACTAGCAAGACGAGTTTGCTAACTATTACACCGCCTCGAGTTACCCAAGCAGCGGTTAAATAAATTTGTTAGGATCGGGGATATTTCTGTGTTGATATTCTTATTGGCGGCTACTGGAATATTTTGTATGTGCCAGTGGAGTTCTTGGAGTTAAGTCTTTTGATAAGTTTAAACACCTCTCTTGCTGAAATGAATATATTACTGTGTACCCAGTGAAACGTAGGAATTTGGAGAAGAGATGATATTTGTCACCTAACGTTGAGTTTGCGGCGAAGAGCTTTACCTTGTCCGTCGAAGATGATATTACATCGAGGCTATCTGTAATAGAGGACACAACTGCTTTGCTTCTGTTCATAATTTACTTGGTAATCTTTCAGAATTCGCAAGGTCTAATTCATTTATTTTCAACTTTAGCCTGTACAGATTTCGCGAAACTCTACTTTGCGTTTTCCTGGACTCTTTTACGGCTGTTCTGAAAGAAGTAGTGGCCAAACTACAGCGTTTCTTGCGATAGATTTTGAATTGGTCGTTCTGGTGAGCTATGGCTGCAGCTTATTCAGGGGTGAATGAGGGCTGTCGGATTTTTGATGGAATTTCTTTTGTGGTATAAAACACTATCACACAAAGATCCATTCAGAGATTAGAGCAGCATTTTTTAAGAAAGTTGAAAGAGGAGAATAGGATCGAAAGCTATCCCAGTCTGCCTCCGCATAGCGAACAACCATTTTATAGAATGGACAATCAGGTGATGTCATTGGTTTGGAATTTGGACACTGAATAGTGAATGGTCTGACGTGCCAATGACGGCTAAAAACATTTGCTGAACATTTGTCAGGGCAGTATGCTAGAAATATTCGAGGAGGTTCGCTACCTTCCCATTTCATCCGGGACTCTAGTGGGTTCTTCGATGATCTGGGTTACGTGATATGCGATGGAAAAGTCTCTGCAATATCTGCCTTCATCATCAGTTTTGTTAGTGTGGACTAACCATTGTTTGTGGTTAACATTGATGTCAACCTATATGTGAATGTTGGTCGAGGGAAAATCAGTGGGGATATTGTCAATCCTCTCAGGGCAAAGACGAATGTGGTATTATTGATATATACCACGCAGAAACATACATACGGGAGATCAGAGACATTTTTGACGTTTTGTGTCCCTGTCACGGGGAAACTCGTCCTTGATGTAGGTAACGAAACCGAGACCGTGGCGATTTAGGTAGTCGTTTTCTGTTATAATGCAATCGGATATAGGTATTGATACTTGTTTTAGAAAGGTTATCGGTAATCCCACAGCTATAGTGTCTGTTTTTTAATAAATTCATCATTGGTGGTATTATTTCAAACAGGTTCGTTAAGAATTTAACTATAGATCTAAGCACATCTATTATATGTCGTAATTCCCTTAAATGTTTAGGGGTAGGTAACTCATGAGAGAATTTGTCTTTCCTTGCTGGGTTGAATTGTGTCTCCACAACTTATGTGGCCAAAATAATCTAGTCGTTTATTTTTGAAATCACTCTTTTCTTTATTATGTCTGAGCATTTGTAATATTTAAGAACAGCTTTATTTTTTCGTCGTGTTCTTCTACAGTTCTACCACAGATGTCGACTCATTGAATATTTTTCAATGATTCTGATATGCTTCTTTGAAATATTTCCGGATCTGATGTTATACTAACGGGTAATCTTTTGAAACAAAGAACGTTAAGAATGCCGTGAGCACACTTTTCCTAAGAGAATTCGGTATAATCCTCTGATAGCATCCAATTTACAAAAAATAGCTCCATGTACTTTGGATGAAATATCATCGAAATTTTGTTACATGTAATGTTCAGTTTTCACTGCTATATTTGAGTTCTTTAGATCTATACATATTAAGCCTTTCCATTTTTTTTATTGCCAGTACAATAGGTGTGCACTAATCGGTTGATGCTGTAGCATTTTCAATAATTCCCTTGTTTTCCAATCTATTCAGTTCTTCCTTCACACTTTGGTAACATAAGGAAAGTGACTCTCCGAGCTGCTATTACACAGAAGCGGATAGCGTTCTTTTTCAGAACAAATTTAACCGGGTTTGAATTCATACACTCACCAGCATCAAATGATGTTTCCCGTTGTATTTGGTTTAAACTTTTCACTAAATTCATCTTTATAGCCGATTATCTATATATTAATTCTCTCCCTTTACAAATTTAATGATATATATTTCCAAATATTATTTGTCCTTCCTTCTTCTGTAGCGGTATTAAATTTTACCGTACACTGGATCATTCCCCCAGGATTTTTGAAGGAGACTTCTTTTTTTTTGAACTGGTTTTAAAAAGGTTTTCCCCTCGGATTTTTGTAAGTTTTGTTTGAGATAATGTTTGCACCGCCGTCTGAGATCATTTTAAACTTCACCGCTGTTTTGAAGATTTCTAAGTTTTTATACCACGGATCGTTTAAATCTGTTTATGTTAGCTCTCCTAGGAAATATCTTTTTCCTTTTATTTACTGTTTGTGTCGTAATAGTTTTAGTTCTGCAGGCTACGTTGAAATGATTGATTTTCCCGCATGTCTTGCACCGTTTCCCTTTAGCTGGACCATTTTTAAAATCATGATTTCTGCTACATCTGCTGCAGGTGTTGTCGCTATTTTTCCCACTTCTTGCCGTGTCACGAGAGTCTTTAGTTCTTTTACATTTTTGTCGTGGATTTCTTCCATTTGAGATTTTATTTTCTCATTGCTCCTGGCCATCTCCGTAGCATTCTCGAGTTTCTAATCAGATATTAGCTGTAATCTTTCGGATATAGACCTTATTTTGTAGTCCTATCACAAAACGGTTGCTATTTTGGTCATCGTAAAGATTTCCACAGGTTCTCCTGGTAGCTGAACTTTGAAACTTTATTCTTTTATATATCAAGCTTCTTTTAGACATAAAGTAAACACTATTTTTTCCCAAAATTGAATCGTACACATCTGCGTCTACTCGTCAGGAGAAAGAAAATGTCCTGAACATATTTTCGGCTTTATTTCCTATGCAGTATATTAATTTGCTGAATTGAATGTTATCTTTTTCTTGTATTTTCGATGATTTTGCCAATTCCCTGATTAGTAAAGCCAAACAGCTTTGGAGTAGTAAATTTGTACATCGTTGTTTTCAGAATTGGGTACTCTGCTTGTAATAGAAAACAATTATCTTCTTTTACAGCGAATCCGACTTCTGACACCATATTCCACTGATCTTACTGCTGGAAGATGCATTATATGAGAAGGGTAGCTGAAGCAACACAAAGACGACGAGCTAAACTCAACTATTTCTATTCAAACTGTAGACCGATCCATGTGAACGCAGAAATACATAGTGGAACCGACATTGCTTACAATCATCATTATAATCAACCTTATTTTTCTTTTTATAAAACAGTGAGTCTCGCTATCTTATCAATATGTGCTTGTTTCGACCTACACATATACAAATTAAACTAAGCAAATCTATTAATGGATGAGCAATTTTAGGAGATTTTGATATCATTTTAAGTTTTCTTTTCGTCCAAATACGTGCTTTTTTTGCTCATTCTAAGTCCTGAAAAAATACTGTATTAAATCCACTATTTTTATTCATCATGTTGAATGTGTTAAATTATTGAAATTTTTAACAAGAAAAAGATGAAGTAGCTGTTCAATATTCCTGCAAGACATTGCTTGTTTAAAATGCAATATTCTATTATCACGTCTCTGATTTGTATACGGGTACATTACATTTATTTAAAATATTACAAGTTGAATTGCTCAACTATAATGCATATTATACCTTGCAACAGAATTTATATTTCATACGAATGATACCTTATTCTAACTGAGCCGTAGTTGAGTTCGGTGTCCCGTATCATAGAATTACAGAGGACCAACAGGAGACTTGCACCGATCCTGCATATATATATATATATATATATATATATATATATATATATATATATTAGAATTGGACATAGTCCGACAATTTATTTAAAGACATTTATATTATGTTTAACGTTCTTTTTATAGATACAAGTATTTAAGCAAAATTTGCTTAAATACTTGTATCTATAAAAAGAACGTTAAACATAATATAAATGTCTTTAAATATATATATATATATATATATATATATATATATATATATATATATATATATATATATTAGGAAGGAAAAGTAAGTAAAAAATCTATTCTTCTTTATTTCTTTTTTTTTGGAAAAATAAAAAATAGACATATTATAATAATTTGCTCAAAGAAGCCAGCCCCAGCATCTACCAATTCCTCGATCAGACACCGGAATCTTGCATATTCAGCTTTCACGGTATCTCTAGGGAGAGCAACAAACAATCTAAAATCCTATCGATCAGCTGGGCCTTTATGTTACACGTAGAGCAGTAGGTATCTTTCTCAACCACACCCCATACATATTCCATGGATTTACAATCAGAGGAGTTATGGGCCAGACGCTGGGGATTTGGAAGTCGTAAAATTATCAGCGATTTCTGAATGTTGCTGCAACATATAGTCTTTCAACAGCCATTTTTCCCAACAAACCTTGACCACGTTACTCACCTCCGCCCCATAACTATCCGAATAGATCCTGAGACAATTGTTCAAATGACAGTGTGGAGAAAATTGGTTTTCATGAGACGAGGAATATTATATAGTGCGCAGGCAAACCATCTGTGGTTATGCAGATTGTCCAGAAAAAAAATTATCAGAAGAACCTGATTGTCCCTGTTCAACAGGATGGTTTACCTTATTTAGGTGTTTCTTTACATTTGTCAAGTGGTTTTCTCGAGCCTTTTCTCTAAGCGGTTGACCTTTACAACTCTTTTATGACTAGTAGTGATGGCCCTCATTCAAGGCCATGTTCATGGTGGAAATTGCGACATCCATTTTACGCGCAAAATCGGCATTCACTTTCATGGTTCTTCCATCAATTTTTCATGCAGTCATTGGATGAATTTTGGTGTACGGAGGCAATCATAACGTCTACTGTTTTCAATCCTACAAGCCATGGTATCGTAGTTGATTCAGCTTTTCTTTTCATGTTTTATTGCCTTGGCGTTGTTCAAAGACCATTGAACATTTGTGATGATTGTGGCATTTTGTTGCTGATAAGAATCATCATGAGGCAGGTAACCCTTTCCCAATATCCAGATGGCTTCCAATCGTTCATTTCGGTTAACTTTGACACTTTTCAAATTGTAATGATTAATTTCACAATTTCGTACACTGTTCAGATATACTAACTCAATTTAAAAAATAAAAACATAAAAATCCGTACATCCTATATATAGATGCGGAACTAATATGATTTACATGATCATAGCTAACAGAGAATAATAATAATAATATATATATATGAAACATTTCTCAGAGTTAACCAGTAGAAAAAGAAAAAGACAATATGTATAAGCACAAAAGTGACCCCACAAAAAACAAGTAAAGCGCTAGTCATGCATAAAAATAAATTTAACCGCCATTTTGATTTTAAAAATGCTACCCATAAGAAAAGAAAATAATTCACTCAGAGGGAAAATCCTCGAGAATGCCGCCATTGAATATTATCCAAATATTAATCTACGCCCAGGCTTTTCCCTATTTCACTTTTCCTAACAGAAGTTCTACTCTCCGAAGCAAACGTACACAACTGTATCAAAAAAGCAAAAGAAAATTGTTGAAACTGTCAACACAGCAATAAAAACAATATTTCCACACGTGATAGTAATTGATATAATTTTCAGTTGAAAATATGAATATAATACCGTTTTGTAAATTCTTACAGTTGCTAAGTACATTTTGTTTTGTTATTACCAGTTACGTTATTTTAATAAATTCATTTCGTTTTTGCCTTGAAAATGTTCACATTGGACGAAACGCGTCGGCTAATATTGCAATTCTCCTATTGCCATTTACATATATATATATATATATATATATATATATATATAGTTTGTCTTTCAATTGTTTATGTCGAACTATAATTCTTCATTTTGAAATTATAAATTATCTGAAGTCTTATACTTGCAGATGGCCGTTTCTTCTTTAATTGAAACATAGTGGGATCCTCGAGAATATTGTAATATTAGTCCAAATATATACAAAAAAAATGGATTGCCCAATTTCTCAATTTGCTCTTGAAGCGATTTTGTATTCATTGTTACAAACTGTCGCTTCAATTTTGCTGTTTCAAAATATTAATCTTGTTCAAATTTAATAAGCGCTTTCATTCTTATTTTTTTAAGAATTCGTACGGCTTTACTTGCTAAATAGTTTTGTTTTTATATTCAATTTATTTAGCGATTTCTGCATGGGTCAATTGCTTATGGAAGGAAAAAATACTTTGCAATGAATGATAACTTAGATACACAACCATCAGAATTATATTAAAGGTAATTATTTTCTGAAACATAAACAACTATAGAGTTCTGATGTTTTCTCATTTAAATGTCTGATTATTTCACAGCATCTCTGTCGCATATATATATATATATATATATATATATATATGTATATATATATATATATAGTATATTTTGCAGCATGTTTTCATTGGGGCATGATTCACTTAATAGAAAAAAATAAAATTAATTATAAATCTAGTATATCCAATTTAATTATTCGTAATGACACTTCCCTGCAAACTAACGTGTTGCAGAAAACCAACCTTGTATAAAAATTTAATGCCGTCTGGGAGATTGTATCTCCAACGGAAAAATAACGTTTATGCTGGCTACATTACAACCACATTATCCCGAGGTCTGAGTTTTCATTCGAATGATGCGTCCAACATTTCTAAACATTTACAACAGCATACTTGTCCATCTGGAAATTCAAATAAATCCTAGTTGGAAAAAACATCTGTATTTTTTCATCAAAATAATAAACGTAAACTGAAAATTCTTCAAGCTATCAAAACTAAAGAAAATGAAACCAAATATTAATAAAATTGATTACGAATACTTCACAAATGATTTTAATTATTTACAGTTTTTTGTTTAAAATATCGAAGTTTGTAGTATGTTTTTAATACTTATTTTTTTAGAAGAAAACAAACTTAAGATTCGGTGGCCTCCCCTGAAGCATTACTCAATCTATTGCACAGCACTCAACTCAGCATTATTCACTTCTCAAGTAAAAAAATTAACTTTCAAATGAGCACAGCAATTTTGTCTTTGAAAATGATGAACACTACAATATTTTTCTTGAAATAAACAACACCCTGATGATGATATTGTGCTAATGTCGAAAGTGCTCGGAATTTATGAATATGTATCAACAATGTAATTTTCTTTCTTTTAATGATGACGACAAAAAATCTGTCTCTGAATATTAAGTATCCAATTTAAAATAAGTAGAGAAAACTTGTCTAAATTTTTCAATGGAAAATCTCTCTCTCTCTCTCTCTCACTCTCATATATATATATATATATATATAAAACACGTACACACATAAACAAATACTCATTCTCGGTAGTTGAGCAAATTGCTACAAAATTATCAAAAATTACTTCAAAACTCTAGTCCTGAACTAAGATAGATCGCATGGGGAATTTCATATGGATGTTATGCATAGTGTCAAACGCGTTCAGAAATACTTAAACAGTCAGTGGTACACAATCGTTCTTTAAGATGAATGGATTTGGGCGAGTGAGGTCTGAGATTTTTTGCGAAGACCATCTTTCTTCAAAACATTTCGGACTGGGGCTGCAGAATCACAAGCAAAAAGCTGTATCCGATGAGTGAACCGATTATTTTAAACAGCAGCAACAACTAAAATGGATAGTACATCTAATTGGAAGAGAAAACAATGACATGAACATGATTTTGACATTTCACACACCATCAAACTAGAGATTAAGTGCGGACTGACCCCAACAATACGAGAAATATCGATAACTGATACTGGACGCGATAAACATTTTTTTTTCCGATAAAAATATTTTAATTTTTAGAGATGTCGCCTGACAGCAGCACAGGCTGATCGGTTAATGATTTCAGGATTTTTCTTTTTAAGGAAACCGCCGATATTATCATTATGATATAGGCATGGGGTAATGTTTACCGAGGTTATTTTAGTTATTCGTTAATACTGTGTGGCCGTTTTTTTAAGATGTTTTGATGAAATATTTGTCGGTTTTTTTCCTACTAGCAGTATTTCAAAGGTCAAACCCCAGAATTTACATTAGCAGATTTAAAAATATATATCTTTAGAAAAGATTCGGTGTGGGATAAATATGTAGACTAGCGTATGATTTGCATTGGTTTCAGTCATTCTTCTGGGTTAATCTGAGTCATCTGCAGCATTCCCTCTGATGAAGATAATATCTAACACAATCTCATTCTTTTAAGATATAATTAAATTCTGACTTACTTCGTCCTATTGCCACTCGATGACGACAGATTTGTTTTCATTTCACATAAACACAGAGCCATGGTAAAAATAAAATATATTTCTGTAATATTCTGCTGCCATCTTCTTTTTAAATAATAGATTTGATGGGGTCGACTAAAATACTTTTATATAAGAATCACCGAAAAAATATATTTTAGCAAATGTTTGTCTTTTTCAATGCAATTTAAATTCGACTTTGTACTATATTCCGTACAAAGGAGGTGGGGGGCACAGATGAGGGCATATTCGAACGTACCATCGAACAGAATACAAAGCCAATTTTAATGTGTCAAGCTCACGCTTACATGGGCACAGAGACCAAAAATAGATCAGTCCCATCGACACTCATCTTTCCTCAGGCTCCATGCAATGATCTTTGCCCACTCCTGACAACCGATCATAATTTTTTTTCTTTTTATGTGCCGTGTCCTTTCAGGACGTAGGTGATCATGGCCCTCCAATTCCCCCTATCCCTTGTGGCTCTCAACAGGTTTTGTGTTTCTGCCAACTGTCCCAGATCACGCTGCGCCATGCACCTGCCCACGCCCGCCACATATGTCATGCGTTGGTTTTCTTTTTCCCCTCTATTCGTCCCGTGAGTATCAGATTCTCCAGGCCATCCTTTCTCATCATGTGTCCCAGAAATTTCATCTGACTCAAGCTTCCTCTTTGTTTGCATCCTCTCCAAGACCTCATCGTTACTCACACGCTCGGTCCATGATTTATCATCACACAAAGTCCCTTAACGTATTAGAATTTTATGGGCACTATATGTACTCCAGCTATAGTGGTGTGGCATGGGAAAGAGATTTAGACGCCTCACGCTTTCTTCTCTTCGAGGGGTTGCCGACCGAGGAACGAAGGGGGGGGCATCAGACCACCTAACTAACGAGCGTGTGAATGGAAGTCGGAACGGTGTGGGAGGTGTAAGTGTCTTGGCAAAGAAACAAAGGTTGCTGAGGTCTACAGGGCGAGAGAATGTTATGGAGAGCCATAATTCTCCAGGTCCTGAAAGGATACGATGCGTAAAAGAATGTCCGTTACAAGAAAACACATTCAGCTATACTATTTAATCTCAAGGTAGGGGGAATTGTATGAATTCATAACTTTCCTAAAGGTATTTTTGCGAAAGTTAACGCAAAGTACACATCTGAGATTCGACCCCACTCACCTTTTCTTATTCCTTATGGCCTTATACTTACTGTACATAGATACAAGCTATTTGATTTTACGACATGCCAAATTTTGTGAAGAGTTAATGTGGCTTTTTTTTAGATGAGCTACCAAGTGAGGATAAACATATTACTCATTAGTAATGGTTAATAATACTAACCTTGTGAATCAAGATTCATTGTTAAGTTGCCTATATTTATATGATTAATTTTAAATAAACTCAGTATATTCTAATAGCTTAATTATTAGTTATCCCACATTATCTCTATTATAATCTTGTGATTTCTATTCGCTCGAGGACGCTCTTATACTAATGAATCTATTACGCCAAACATACCAACCCGTCTTGCTCCAATTAACAAGTGATCTAATGCTCTGAAGACCTAACCATAGTTAGTTGTCCAGAGCAGTAAAACAATCGTGAATTCTTGTTTTGCTCGTCAGCAGTGTCCTGCAAAGCGGTTTTTGATTTCACGTAGGATTGTAGGAGTATTAGGGACGGTTACATAAAGCTCTCATTTTGTAGGGATGATTTCTTCAAGCGATGTTAAGTGTATCTCTCAGAATTCCAGTGTAGGGTTCACCAGACTTAGACTTTAGGGTTTCAGGTAAGGTGCAGGCAATAGCAGCATACACTAACGCGGCCTCTACAGTGGCTCGGAAAAAATCTAAAAAAAAAATAGAAAAAAAACTTGTGATTGTCTGGTAGATCAGATTTCGAGATTACATGACCACCTATTGAGAAAACGGAACATTATCATCTAGGTTTTACTGTATCACCAAGAATCCCAATTCGATATCCAATTAAAAAAGTTGACAAATATTTACTAAGCAGTTGAGATAACTATGAGTGCAGATGCCGTTACCTAGTATCACAGTTCTCGTACATCATTTATAAAATGCTACCAATGTTGTTGGTCACTATGTCAATGCCTCTAACACTTAGTTCACAGGCTTCAGCCAGCAAAGCTCATTATAAATTGTCTCATGTGAATCAATATCTGTCGAATCTTTTATTTCTCTAGGAATCGTACTGAAAATGTGAAAATTCGCATAGTCTGGGCCGCCTCGAATAAAAGGTTATAATAAAAATGAAATTTATTGTAATATTATACACCTGTATATTCTGAACATATTTTGCCTACACAAAAAATCACTTAATTTTGTAACCTATTATAGGGAAACTTTTTTTCAAAATCATGCGTCATATTGATCTAGTAATAAACTTTCAAAATTCTATCGTGAATTCTGAATTATAGCGTAAAATTAAATAAACAAAAGTGTCACATTGTGCTGATTCAGAGATGCGACCGGACATTTAAGTACCGAAATCGTTTATCATTATCATCGAAGATTTGGAAGAAAATTCCAAGCACAGTAGGTGTTGTCTGTTTACTGTGAAGACATTAGTACAAACTCAGCAGTCCGCCGAGAAGAAGACAAAATTAGTTTTCTCTAATCGATTACTAGAAAATTGACGTCGCCACACACTCAAAATCTACTGTTCCAACGATGTATTCGGGCGTTCAAGATAAATTAATATAACTGAAACTACAGTCTGAGTGTGGTCCAAACTTGTTTTTGAAAGAAAGAAAGGCGAAGTATATGAATGAATGGAAAATACACTGAAAATGCGACAGGGAAATGGTAGAAAAAGGGTCAAAATTTAAAAC
>OZ038490.1:68383958-68416458 GCA_964036315.1 Acanthosepion esculentum
ACTCAATCTTTATTATCAGTTTAACATATTCTGGACATTCTCCATCAAGCTCATTAAACAACAATATATTTGCACCCAATACTTGCAGTTTGCTGTTTTTTCCCCTAATCATTCTGTTCAAAACGCTAGGCATGCTTATGCTTTAAATTCTTAAGTTATGAGACGTACTTAAAATAACAGAACCTTCCCGTCTAACTAACGACCATGTCGAGTTTAAAGTCCCTTTAGTAGAAATCTGTTCCCTTTAACCAGGCATGAAATAAACTTAACAGGCATGAAATAAACTTAATTTAAATACCTGCCTCTAATGAATATCAGTCGCTTGATTACCTGATAATATAATGTTCATAAAAAACACACATTTCTGTGTACTTAATTAAGTAAGAGAAATAATTATTTATAAAAGTAATTTCTTTCGGGAAACTGGGCATATAGGTATGCCTCTGTATATTTAGTTGGAGTTTGTAGCTTTTTAATGAGAATTAAAAAAAAACAGCATTCACATATAGATACCTTTACATAGGCTTATTAAACCACAGGTATAAATTCGTTCTACTTTCAATTAGTATATCTATAGGTGATTAATTGGCTTTTGTCATTTATACTATATCTAAGAGAATTCATATTGTCACATTAATTTATTCTCTAGTCTGCCGGTCTTACAAGCGGTTTAATGCACAACGTTCCATTGATGGAAAACCAAAATCCTACCGATTGGTCAGTTCCGGAGTTTTTTTTCATTGATTACTGTCTTTAATCTCTCCAGATTAATACCAGAACATTTCAAGATTTAATTCTGAATTTGGGGTAGGATCTCGTTATATATATTTCCGTTTCCATTGCCATTATGATAGTGCAACATATTCTTTCGATTCAGAAAAAATTCTGAAGAGGTTAACGGCGGTCAACTTCCTGTTGCCCAGCAACAGTTCTGCTTCAAAATCGACCTTTCATCGCCTTTAATCAGTCCTTTGAAAAGTGCGTGCTTTTTTGCGTTTGAGCTGTCTATTATTCTTTGCCGTTCAATCGTGAATCAGCCAAATAGCGTAGCAAGTTCTTTATCCAAAACTTCTCAAATGACACACAATGTTCATGCGGGATATGTGGAGAATCTTTGCAATGTTACGTCTCGCGCGATTTGTCTAATTTTAAATCGATGTTTCGGTTTCGTTTTCATCCTCGACTGCCAAACGCAAGGTTTTAGGCGTTCCAGATAATAATATCCTCTTCACAATCTTGCGAACATCTCACGAACAGTTATCTCCGTAAACGGCATATATGTTTGTTTGTTCTTTGTGTAGTTTTTACTATTTGTCTATATTTCTGAGATGAGGTTTTATGTACAGTATTTACATTAGTCGGACTATTGTCCTCATCTTTGTCGCCATTTTTGTCACAACGTTTCGGCCGTTGTACGCTCCGGCCTTCTTCAGGTGGTTGGAATTTCGAACCGAACCCTTTATTTCGATCACTGGGGTAGACTGTTCTAGTTCCACGAGCCATGTTTTAGAAGGCCGGAACGTACAACGGCCGAAACGTTGTGACAAAAATGGCGACAAAGATGAGGACAATAGTCCGACTAATGTAAATACAGTTTTTACTATTTATACAACATTTCTACCTTCGGTATAAAAAGAACAACAAATACCGAAAATAAATTCCATTTGAGCCAAAAACATTAACCATCAACATACGAATCTTATAGTAAGACTCTTTGAAGGATATGTACGTATACATTTAATAAATTTGAGTCACATGAGAAAGGAAATCACGTCTTCAAGCGACACCTATTAAGACGTTTTTGTTCCAACTCACTATAGTTAGTGTTATATTTCAGGAGCTGTCAATCGTATACAAACTGAGGTTCTGTATGTCAAAGTAGGATTTAAGACTACAATTGCAAGCGTATGATAATACGCCATGGAAAACACTCATATTTCCGAGATAATATATTATCTACGCGCTTTCTCTACTGATTTCTTTAAACACACAAAGACGCACCTAAGCACACCGACACACCCCATATATATTGGGTGCGGCAAAAGGAACGCCGTTTTTATTAATTTTTTTATTCAACAAAAATGAATTAAAGTAGTTTAAGAATTGTTATTAGTATTGCCTCATCAAAATATGACCAGCAATATTTCTACAAACGAATTGTCACATTTCGACATTAATTTCAAAAAGTTTATAAAAAATATTTTCGACTTTAACCTGTAAATATGGTCGGTCAGGACACTCCAAAAGAGACAGGCTGGTGGTGTTAGTTTTGGTGATCGTGATGTCCATTCAGCTGCTATACGTTGTTCTACCCATCTCAGTTTGAAATCCAGATTTAACCCTTCCTGAAGGAAATGTTCAATGCGTTTGCTTCCTTTTATTATGGAAGAGAGATTCTGTTTAACCAGAAGTGTTTCGTGATTAGAATATGAAGTACTGTTGGTTAGGAAAGTTTTACACCACGAGAATATTTGCAGCTGATGGCTACCACACGAGGTGATATCTGATCAGTATCTACGGGGTCGTCGTAGAAAAGGGTTAGAGTGACCTTAAACCCCTAATGATCTTCGGCGAAAAAACATCTGATTTGTTCCAAATCATCGAATATATGTATTTCACGAATCTCTCTCACACTTTCTTTATAAGCACACTCTCTCTCTCTCACACACACAATCACACACACACACACACACACACACACACACACACACACACACATATATATATATATATATATATATATATATATATATATTTATATAACTACAGATAATTTTGTATAATTTGTAAAATAATAGAGCTGAAATGTATCATGAAACGAATTATATATTTATTTCGCACTACTACTTAATGATTAACATGTACATGAGTCTTTAAGTCCAAATTGTCTGCACTAACAATGTTGTCCATTATGACATGGAAAAATAATAAATAAATATAATAATAAAATAAATAAAAAAAATTATACATGAGATATTGTAGAATTTAGTGAAGTCCATCGCCTTTCATATTTTTCAATATAGATATCTAAAACTTTATATGTACACGTAACAATTAATTTACTTCTTGTATTTAACATATTAGTGTTATCTATAAATAGTAGTGTAATAAATTTTTACAAATTCCAAAGATTCCATACTTCACATGATATGATTTCGCACTGGCTACGTACCTACATACACCCGTTATATATATATATATATATATATATATATATATATATATATATATATATATATATATATATATATATATATATAATTTAATAAAACAAAAACAAACGTAAGGGTACCAATATAATCAGTCCGATAAACAGATATTAATTATTAACCATACCACAGGAAAGAAGCAGGGAGAAAAATGTTTCGATTCCGGAATTTTCGGACACGACTGTGTCCTTTATCAACGGACCGAAGTATAAACAAAGAAATGGAAGTTACCGAGTGATGTGTTTGTAGTCGAGGAATTTTGCAGTGGAAATCGTATTGTTAGCAAAAGAGAGATCTGTCTGATTCCTCGATATGCGAAATGTTTTTTTAAGAAACTAAACATAAATTTAAAATTTTAATGGGTGTATAAGCGTCAGGCAGGTCTATTATTAATAGTGTGTTTTGTGAGACAAGTGATATATATGTGTGTGTTTGTGAAACGATCTCAATTTTTTATATAAAGAAGAATTTTAAGAGAAAGAAGTCTGACAAAGTGAAATAAAGTTTTCGGGTGACACGCTTCGCCCCTAATATCTTCTTCGGAGTAAGTTTATGTTTACGTTGATACGTCGATACATGCGCATAAGTGAGTGTTGCTGAGAATTTTACATTTAAGAAAATATATTTTATTGTTATTTTTTTTTACATATTCTAGCTGATTTCATTTAGATTCTTTTCTTCTTTGTTAATCTTTCCATCACTTTGTTACATAATATCCCAAACTTAGCTAATAGAAGATCTGCCAAGAATGCGAAAACACTGTGAGAAATAAGACGGAAGTTCACTGCGGATGATCTCGATATAAAACGACTTTATTAACACTTAGTGAATACTATTCCCTTTTAATTAGAGTAGTAGTATTTAAATCAAGATTGCGGTCAGTATCGTTACTGTTAATACCTTATGCATTTAATGTGTTTTTAAAAGATCCCTTTTCTGTTTATTTGATCTTTTATTTAACTTCCTCGAGATAATGATTAATGATAATGATGAAATTTCTCCTTCAAGATTATTTTGTTTTGTATTATGTATTTTTGTTTTGTATTATGTGTTTTTGTTTTGTATTATGTGTTTTTGTTTTGTATTATGTATTTTTGTTTTGTATTATGTGTTTTTGTTTTGTATTATGTGTTTTTGTTTTGTATTATGTATTTTTGTTTTGTATTATGTGTTTTTGTTTTGTATTATGTATTTTTGTTTTGTATTATGTGTTTTTGTTTTTTATTATGTGTTTTTGTTTTGTATTATGTATTTTTGTTTTGTATTATGTGTTTTTGTTTTGTATTATGTATTTTTGTATTATGTGTTTTTGTTTTGTATTATGTGTTTTTGTTTTGTATTATGTGTTTTTGTTTTGTATTATGTATTTTTGTTTTGTATTATGTGTTTTTGTTTTGTATTATGTATTTTTGTTTTGTATTATGTATTTTTGTTTTGTATTATGTGTTTTTGTTTTGTATTATGTGTTTTTGTTTTGTATTATGTATTTTTGTTTTGTATTATGTATTTTTGTTTTGTATTATGTGTTTTTGTTTTGTATTATGTGTTTTTGTTTTGGACGTACTAGTGGTAAGATGTTGGGTCTTGATGAATTCTTTTTTAATTGTAGTAATGATGGTGTCGATGGGTAGAAAAATACAAATTGTTTCGATGTATTTATCAAGAGGGACCGCCTTTTTATTTTGAAAAACTTCATGGCCCTTTTGTTTCGCATTGAATAAGAATTAGGGGAATGGAGGAACTTGAACGTATTTTTAGGGTATTTCTCCATTTTATGTAAATACGGAGAGGTGCAAATTCTGAGTGCTCTTAAAAAGACCCAGAAGATCATTCCATATTTTCTTTTGTTGTTATAAGAATAGTTTGTTTAGAGGCATACAAACTTCATTGCGTCATTTAATGCGAAAAGTTAATTTTCTTAGGAGGCATTAGTGATTTATGTTATAAAAATGTATTGCTGGTAATTTATTTTTTTCAAAATTTTATTACTGCTAATTTCTTCTTCAAGAATGTATTTGTGGTAATATATATATATATCTTTTTTTCAAAAATGTACTGTTGGTTATTTTCTAACTATGAAAATGTATGGTTGGTATTTTTATTATAAAATGTATTTCTATACTTTCATAGTGTTGAGACACCAATTTGCGTGTTAACTATTTGCCCATAGATGAGACCTAACAGGTTCTATCACCCCGAGTTAGGATGGACCTGGGAACGACAGCAGCTAAGCGGTAGGTCCACGCTTTTCAAAAACTCCCGATCAGAGGCCATGTTTATCGTCATACCCACGACGTATGATCAGCATAGATATTTGAATTCGTTTTTATTATGTACTTTTGAGGGAACACAAAGTTTTAAGCTACTGTTAATGCGGTGTCACATGGTATCTAGGAAAGCTTAATAAGTGTAATTTTCCCATTTCACGCGTAAATTCTATTGTATGTTCCAATTTAGTTTACTACAAGATTCATTAAACCAGTATCATGGTGTGATATTAATACTTCATCATCAATATATAGGAAGCATGTTGAAATTTTAGGTAAAATATTTTGAAAATGACCAGATGAAAGACATTCGAAAAAAATACATGACATCATCCACATAGAGGTGATCGCATTGGTAATGCAAATTTTTGTTCATGAAACTTGTTAAATAGGAAATTGGTGATGAAATGCTATATTTTTATTACACCTTTGTACGATTCTATATACAATAAACACATGTGTGTACGTAGATATATGTCATTATGTTGCTTGCGCATTAAACCATATTTTCTTCGTTCTCATTAAACATGTATGTAATGCGAAGGTGTCAGTTATCTTATTTCCAGTCCTAATCCTTGGCAGGGATTAAATTTCGCTAGAAATATTTGAAAAACTTCTATGCTTAATGTAAATCATGCATTTGCCTCCAGGATGAAAGAAATCATTTATAATTGTTCATTATTTTATCTTAGAAATTTATATGGGAGATAGGTATTTCTTTAATTAAAATCTAACTTTCAAAAATGTGTTACCCCCTTTTTTAAAAAAACAAGGCATATAACTACGCGCTAAGCGTACCTAAATAAAAAGACATTTCAAGAGAAATTTCTTTCATCGTTCTTTGTATTTAATGAAGTTGATGAATCTCTTTGGCAAAGTTATAAAATTTACATACACGTGGTGTACAATGGGTAATATTTATGTTCAATATACTTCTAAAATACGTATCTGTCAGATGACTCGCTTAAGGTGTTCGCTTCTCTGTATATATGTGTTGATTTGTCAGGAAGTAGACTCCTTGATGTATTCGATCTGGAAGGGGTAATCTCAGCACTTTGGAAAATGCCTTCAAACCATACTACGGATTGACCCAAGCCCTGGGAGTGAAATCGGGTTGACAGGATCCTTGGGAGTCATCAATATCTTGGCTAGCACGAAGTCACAAGTCATCGTGGCAAGTATTTGAGGGTGGTACCATTGTTGATCACGCTAGATAACACGCTCTCTCCCAGAAACTTAAACTTCAGTTGCAGCTTAAACCACAAGTTGGCTCTGTTGGTTTTGAGCAAACACAAATGCGCCTGAGCGGTCTTCTGCAATAAGGATTGGCTAACCGCCTTAATAGACTGGTATCCTCACAAACGAGTGGCCAACTATTTATATCTATGTGTGTGTGTGTGTGTGTGTGTGTGTGTGTGTGTGATAGATATATTCCAGTACTTGTGCTGAAATATAAAGAGACGACAAATATTTAATAATAAAATATTAATGATAATAACTCCGTGCGCAGAAGGAAATATTTCGGGCATTGATACATTTGTTTCAGGATGACAGCGAGACTATTTAATGCTCGTTTTTGTATTTCTAAGCTTTGAAATTTAAACAGTAATAACAATAATAATAAGAAGAAAAATAATTGAAGATGTTGCGGGAAAACCGATAATACAAAAGTCTCTGAAATCGCAAATGGAGAAAATCAGGAATATTATAATAATAATAATAATAATAATAATAATAATAATAATAATAATAATGATAATGATAATAATAATATAAAAGTAGTTAAGAAAAAACTGTACAACATGTGTAAAAGATTATATGATTATCGGCATAATTATACACATATTTATTCACACACACACACACACACACACACATATATATATATATATATATATATATAATTTCAGATATAACTAAAATATATCTGTAAAATAACAACATGAATAGACAGAAAAGGATATTCTTATCAAGCAAAATACAAGGATTTTATTTTGAAATGAGTAAACAAAAGTAAAAATGTTGTTAGTTTTTCGCAATTTTTCTTTTCAGTTTAAAATACTGTCATAAATATTCATCAAGCTCACTGAATATTCTAGGTAAATTTGCCTTGATAAAATCCGTCAGTTAGGTTTTAATTATATATATATATATATATATATATGTGTGTGTGTGTGTGTGTGTGTGTGTGTGTGTGTGTGTGTGTGTGTGTGTGCGTGCGTGTGTGTGCGTGTGTAGGTACGTAGCCAGAGCTAAAGAATACCATGTGAAGTGTGAAAGATGGAATTTCTGCAGCTTGGAAAAAAAATTTATACTACAATTTATTGATAACGCTAATATATAAAATAAAGTAAATTAATTGTTACTTGTACACATAAAATTTTATATATGTTGAAAAATATAAAACCCGTTGTACATTATATTTATTTATTTTTGTTTTTTATTTGTTTTATTATTTATTTTTTTCCATATGAAAATGGACTACAGTGTTATGTCAGACAATTTTAATCTGTGTTTAATGATTGCCATGTACATGAGTCTTTAAGTAGCTGTAAGGAATAGATATATATTTCGTTTAATTATACACTTTGGCTCTGTTATTTTATATTGTGTGTTGTCTGAGTAAAGCTGGTTGACAAGCCAAGAGATTTGTAGACATAACTTAAAACGTAAAATATATTTATTTTCGTCTGTATAGCAGATGTTTTATATTTACCAAAAATAAACCAATCAAGTTTAGTCTCGTTAAAAAAATTTTCAATTTGATTTCTCCATGTTATTATATTTATATAAAGCAATTTATTTTATGTGTGATAACAATGCATCACATCGTGGTATATGACTAAAATATTTGTTTCTAAGTAGTAAATTGTGGTACGTATATTTTTATGATATTCACTGACAGGTAATTATATAGAAAATTTGATTATTAAAGATGTCACAATAACATGGTTTATATATATATATATATATATATATATATATATATAATAACATGGTTTATATATATATATATATATATATATATATATATATATATATATATATATATATATAATTTATTTTGGACATTAACTCAAAAGCATGTCAAAAATCGCTACACAATTGCAGTCGTTCTATGACGCATATCACAGTGTATCCTCAGGCGTTTGTAAATTACTGGCGAGTGCACGATTAATTTAATTTGAAAAGCAAAATACCACCTATTTTCGAGAAGAAAAAATAGGCTCGAGGGCTTAACCATGAGCAAACAACCTAAAATAACGTATGTTAGTTTCAAACTAAACGAAAAAGAAAAATAAATGAGAAAAGGTTCATGACAGGATGTTGTCTGAAACAGATCGCAGACATTAGATTAAAAACCGATACAGATAGTTCTGTTAATGCATAATGTGTATACAAATCAGACAAGCAATCTTCCCAAGAAATAAAGGCGAAGTGAGTAGAGAGGTAATTTAATGGTGCCATCTAATTATATGCTTTCTCACCTCTCTCTCTCTCACACACACACACACACATATATATATATATATATATATATATATATATATATGTGTGTGTGTGTGTGTGTGTGTGTGTGTGTGTGTGTGTGTAAATGGTGGTACTCGTTTAGAAAACCTTGGGTAGCTTGATTTGCAGTAGAACAAATCGGTACCCGAGGAAAAATGAGGAATAAAATAGAACGAAGAACATTAAACCATGGCGAAAATAATCGTCCAGTGTTCAAACTCCAAGTTCAAAGAAATAAAAACCCTCCAAAACTAGTAAAAAAGACAACAACGTAAAGTGCTCAATAAAACAAAGTAGACCAAAACCTAAGATAATCCAAAAGAGCCAGGTCACCTACCTCATTTTTAGATCCCTTTTCCTTTCTTTTCTTCTTTCTTTTCTTCTCTTTTTTCCTTCGTGTCTCTTATTTAAATTTTTAAAAAATGTTAGGCTTCATATTTATTTTATTTCATTTAACTTTTTAGTGTTGACCATTTCCTGCACAGCAAAATGGCCATTCAGATGGTTTATTTTTGAATTTCATTTATTTGTAATTCATATGTATGCTCGTTACTAAATAAAGTTTCAATATCTTATATTATTAGGATTCACTTGGATTACTTACACACAGATTTTTACCAGTGTGTATATATATATATATATATATATATATATATATATATATATATATATATATATATATAAATGAAAAGTTACCTTCGTTAGTCAGGTGAGGTGACAGCGTAATAGACAAATAGACGTCTACCTTACAAGACCATTGAGTTAGATCTGTGCCGCGCCGTTACTTAACCAAGTGGGCGTTGGAAGGGAACAAAAGTTACAAGTTTGCAACTCGGAATTATGAGCATCCTAAACATTGGAGTTTATCCGAACAACCTAATGTGACTAACGCGGGTTTAAGGAGTGTTTTGCATGTAATACCCGAATATATTAACAATTGTTTAAGACGATGACGCCGTGGAAATTGCAGTATATCTGGTTATTGTTATGAAAACACTCCCATGAGTGTTATTGTAAATAAGTCTCTACAAAATGCGTTTACAGTTGATACCAGTTATTTTCAATAATCTAATTAACCTATTTCTCAATATACTTTCAGATTTCATCAGTCATATACTTCTAAAGAACTTCGTTCAGACCATTTCATTTCAGTAAACAATCAATGATTTATTTGATTATTCAGAATGAATAGATGACGAAAAAAAGAACAAAAAATCCAATAAAACGAAGTGTGAAAACAGCAAGAAAAGATAAAATGTTGTGTTAGTCATTATGGGAATAAGCAATGCTATAAGAAAGTAGAATTTGGAACTAATGCATTCTAAATTTGGGCGAATTATCGAATTACTTGTTATACTTAATAATCGACCGCTACCCTAACAGCTTGGAAACACACATTAAATATTGACGTTTAATGACTTCTTGGACATCGTTAATAATTAAGCGAAGACAGAACATCTCGAATGACTGCCATCACTTTAGTACACGGAGGTAATCAAAAATTGACACTCAATGTCTATTTGCAAAACCTGATCTCAGACCTATGAAATCATTTTTATTTTCATTATATTTGATTCCAGTTTAAATAACTTGATACATACAGAAAGTGTGTTTTACAAAATTTACAAATAATTTATGACGAACCAAAAAATCCTTTTTTTCAATGTTTGTATAAATTGATCTGTTTAAAAGCTTAAAATATTCACATGTTTGTAGATAAACTGCATTTTCTAATTAAATGTATGTTTTGCAAGTATACTTTGATTAAAGTAACAATATTTTATATTTCTTTAACACTTTTGTATCTGGTCTTAAGATTTTGACTAGGGGTACATAACGTAATGGAATGAAACAAAATGGCATATGATTTAATAAATCTATGTATGAAATATCTAAATATTGTATTTGAAATTGTCTTAAAAATGTTACGATCATCCATGCCCTAAAGAGGCACATTAAATGAGTATAAAAAGAAGAGTAAGAAGAAAAAAAACTGTTAGTAATATAGAGTATATATATTTTATAGTAAGTGAAATTAAATTTTGGCACAAGGACACGTATATAAGGCAGGAAGCAATTTAACTCTACACAAGACACCACAGGACCATTGGTCAAATGCACAAAATATAATCGTCGATACGCAAATAAGTTTTATCAAACATTCTGTCACCTGAAAAATAATATCTTTTTTCAAATGATCCACGTCTGTTCATTTTCACATTGCCATTTCTCTTTCCTTCTCTTAACCCTGTCATTTCATCTCACTGTTTCTCTAACTCCAGTTCATTCTTGGTTTTCATACGCTTTTTATTTGTCTCTCCTGAATTTTCTCTTTCTCTTTGTCCCTGCCTCTCTCTCTCACACACACCCTCTCTCATTTTTTTCTTCATTTTTATTGGACAACTCCGATTTATTTCCCCTATGTGTCTTTATTTTTCTGCATTATTTCATTTTCTATCTCAAGAAATCCGTTTCGCATTCATCGAATTTTCGCTTTCTCTCTCCTCTTGTCTTTGTTACATTTCTCCTTATCTCGTTTTCTTGGAGTATCCTGCAGCTTAGACATTCTAGGTGTCATTCACATTCTCTCTTTCTATCCCCCTTAATTCTTTGTCTTTCATCTATTATTCATCAATAGTTTGATTTCAAATCAATCTCCCTTTGCTATTCGAAACTGAGTATATTCAACGCGAATAGACAACGAAAAGAATCCATTAATACACATAGGCAGACACACACACACACTAAAGGTAAAATAAATTCAGTGAGTGCATTATCTAAGTAGATGTGAATACATTCCATATCGTGTTAAAGAGAGACGACAACTTGTATCGTCTGCCAAAAATCGTCTATTCCCCACAAGAAGTAAAAATGTAATTTGTTTTGATTATTCATAATTATATATATATATATATATATATATATATATATATATATATATATATATATATATGAGATATTCTCTGGCGATTTCGGAAGACGATACAAGTAGTCGTCTGTCTTTTCAACCCGACATGGAATGTAATTTACGTCCTCTTGAATCATATACCTACGGAATTTTTTTGCCTTTACGGTATATATATATATATATATATATATATATATATATATATATATATATATATATATATATAAATATAAAAGTGGACATGGAAGTCAGCACTTAGAGGCGACAGTCTGTTTCATGCTAGTGCAATCGTCAGGCGACTAGTGCTGTTATTTTTCTCGGCTATTTATATAAGGGTCAGTGGTGCATTATGGGTAGTCTATTTTGGCGGTTACTTTTACCGGAAGTGGCTTATTTGTTTATTTATTTATGTCAAATTGTTTTGCTTGTTTTTTGTTTGTTTTTTTATTTTTATTTTTATTTTTTATCTTATATATTTATTTATTTATTCTTTTATTTTGATCGGTGTTTTTGGTTAACGTAGTAAAAATTTGTTTTCATGTCTACATTTTGAGATTAGCTCGGATCTTTTATTTAATAATTTATTTTGATCTGGGAAGGTAATGATAGCTATTTTTTCCTCCAAGCAAAGTTTGCAGGTTTTTGATAGGTTGTTGTAGGCTGATGATTTTTTCCTTATTTTCCAAGATATTTTTGGTGTGGTGTGTGTTTTGTTTTTTATTTCCCAGATATACTTAGAAAGCATTGTGCTGTTCGCATATTTACTATTTGTGAAAGACATTTTGTGTACATAATTTTTTTGTTTCCATGGTCCTTCGGTTACTCCTATATATACTTTTTCTTCATTATCTGCTGATTTTGTCGTGGCTTGGTAGATTACGTTGTTTTGTAAACAATTACCGTTTAAGGGACATTCGTTTTTTATTCTGCAGTTGCACGTCGGTTTAATTTGTTCGTGTGGTTTGTTAATAATTTTTCTGTTGTGCTTTTTTATTATTTGTGCCATGTTTTATTTATTTATAACTGTTATAAAAAAAAAAACATTAATAAAAGATAATATACTACGTTACTTAAAAACCGAAAGCCAAAAAGATATAGTGTAACAAATAAATAACAACAAGTATAATAAATCGATCTAAATACATCCAAATATATAAATAAACTAACAACCGATTACGATATACTAGCCGTTTAAGAAACAAAACAAAACAAAAACAAATAAAGATAACCAACCTAAATAGATAAATTAAAAACTGTTCCCACCTAAATAATAGTCAGAAAAAACCACAAATTCAACAAACAGATTTAATCAATGACAAATAAACAAATATATAAGATAAAAAATAAAAATGAAAATAAATAAAAACAAGCAAAACAATTTGACCCAAATAAATAAGCGAACAAGCGATTTCCGGTAATGACGGCCATTATAGACTACCAACAATAAGCTATATAAACAAATTTTTACTACGTTAACCAAAAACACCGATCAAAATAAAAGAATAAATAAATAAATATATAAGATAAAAAATAAAAATAAAAAAACAAACAAAAAACAAGCAAAACAATTTGACATAAATAAATAAACAAATAAGCCACTTCCGGTAAAAGTAACCGCCAAAATAGACTACCCATAATGCACCACTGACCCTTATATAAATAGCCGAGAAAAATAACAGCACTAGTCGCCTGACGATTGCACTAGCATGAAACAGACTGTCGCCTCTAAGTGCTGACTTCCATGTCCACTTTTATATTTACACACGCTCTATCTCTGATATTGAGCACTTTACCCCATAAATATAGCACACTTTAAGACTATATTTCTGTATATATATATATATATATATATATATAGTATTCGGCTCCCAGTCGTGTCCGAGTATCGGGTTCTGTCATCTTCGCGGTTTATGTTTATGTTTGACATGGCTTGCGAGGCCCAGTCGGTGGTGGAATAGTCACGGACAATGCTCACAGGGGAGGGGAGGGGGAGAACGAGGTCGTTCACATCGCTTTCTCCTCTTTCGTCGTCTTGCCTCTTCATTCTCCCTCCGAAGTCAGCGATGCCATCGCGTATTGATATCCTCCACGTTATTCGGTCCCTGGCAGTTTCTTCACACAAGGACGAGCTAATGTTGGTAAATGTCAGGGTGCGCTTTAGTTGGTCATTGTAGCGCATTTTGGGTGCTCCTCGTGGTCTAGTCCCGATGGCCAGCTCGCCATATAGGACTTTCTTGGGGAGCCTGGAAGGATCCATCCTGTGGACGTGTCCTGTCCAGCGGAGGCGGTGATGCATGATGGTGGCCTCGACGCTACTCACTGAGGCTCTGTTCAGCACTTCTGTATTGGTAGTGTAGCTCTCCCAAGAGATGTTGAGGATTTGCCTTAGTTTCAGTTGCTGGAAGCGTTTCTAGCATATTTACCTAGCTTCTATATAGGATCCAAGTTTCGCAAGCGTATAAAAGGGTGGAGAGGACTATTACCCGGAAGACCATGATTTTGGTGGTCATGGTCAGTGTATGGTTTTCAAATATGTGGCAGTTGAGTCGGTCAAAGGCGGAGTGGGCGGCCCTGATTCTATTCTCCACGTCTTTTCTGCGCGTGGGAGTTGATGTTATAATGCTCACAAATACGTGAACTGATCTACTTGCTCCAACGGTTGGCCATTGACAGTGATGTTAGTTTGGAAGTGGCATTCCAGATGGCGTTTGAACTAATAATTTGGTCTTTTCTGTGTTGACCTGCATCCCAAATCGTTCATAGGCCGTGTTGTATGCATCCGCTAGTGACTGGAGGTCCTCTGTAGTCCGACCTGGGGTGGCATTGTCGTCGGCGTACTGCAGCTCCCGTACCGAACACGTGGTGGTCTTGGATCTGTCCCGGAGTCGAGCGAGGTTGAAAACTCCTCCATCCAAGCAGTAACGAAGGTCAATTAAGGGTGTGTCTGGTGGTATCTCATTTAGCATTGCTGCTGTGTAAAGAGAAAAACACGTTGGTGCCAGAACACACCCCTGCTTCAGGCCACCAGTAATGGGGAATGGGTCCGAGAGGGACTTTTTGGTGACATACTCTCCCCACCATGTCGTCATGCAAGGCGCGCACCAGTGTGACAAAGTCAGGTGGGCAGCCAAACCTAGTAAGGACTGCCCACATGGCAGGTCGGGGTACTTTATCGGAGGCCTTTTTTAGGTCCCAAATGATGAATATTGCGGGCTGTTGCTGTTCGAGGCTCTTCTCTTGTATTTGCCGTGCGCAGAAGATCATGTCGCTTATTAGTAGCGATATATATATATATATATATATATATATATATATATATATATATGTGTGTGTGTGTGTGTGTGTGTGTGTGTGTGTGTGTGTGTGTATACTGAATCATTCATATAACAAGTAATTTAGTAAAATTAATGTTGTAAAATGGTAAAATCCCTTCGCTTACTAATTACATATAATTATATATATACATATAATATCTTATTTATTTTTCAATATTTCTTTCTCTTTCGATATCCCCACTTTTTTATTAATGTCCATTATTCTATTTCTACTTCAATTTCTCGCTCTTTCAAAATTTCATTCTTTCTCCTCCTCTTATTCTGTGACATTCTCATTCGTCATCTTTCTTTCATCTTCTCTTTAACCTCATACACCTCTTACAGTTTTATGTTTCATTTAAAATTCATCAATATTTCTTTTCATATTTATTTTTCCATACTATATATTATTGTCTCTATTTTTATATTTTACTCTATACAATTTTCTCTCCTTCATATTAATTGGTCTCTCCTTCAAATCCCACACGTCCTGGGTACGACGTTAAACTGCATCCAACAGCAAGGCCTCTTATCAGGAGGTTTTGAGGAAGCGTGGAACCACCTCTTAATTGCTGATGTTCCCTGTTCCACCCTGACCCGGGGTGGTAGCACCTGTTAGGGTCCCAGCTATGGGCAAATAGTGAAATCCCAAGGTGTGACCGCGTCCTGGGTATGACGATAAACTACGTCCAACCAAAAGGCTGTCGATCCGATCAATCGGCTGGTCATGTCATGCCCCATCACCTCTAACCCATCCCAAAACAACTACAACTTACAATTAACTTTCCCTCCCAAACCCTACACTAAATATACTAACACCTTACTCCTAAAATGTGATGGGAAACAATGATGTTGCCAGCTATACGTTTTTGAAGCAATGATGTTGCCAGGGATACATTTTTTGAAACAATGATGTTGCCAGCTATACGTTTTTGAAACAGTTGCCAGCTATACGTTTTTGAAACAATGATGTTGCCAACTATACGTTTTTATATATCTAGTAAATACTGGATCTAGCATTAAATAACCCATAGTGGTTGATATGCCATAAAACCCAAAACAAGCAAACAAACATCAAATCCCACATGTATTAACAGCAACGATTATCCATCATTTCATGATTCTGTTCATCTCTCGCTCTCTCATTTCAGCTTGTCATTCTCTCTATTATCCAAGATATTTTCCCCGCCTGGTTTAATTATGTGTGACACAAATCTGGATTATTATCTTGTGCAACAACTAAAATAAGGGATTATCTATTTTTTCTATAGTATCCTCAATTATGCTATTTATCTCGTCATTAAATATTTTAATGTAGTCTATTTTTTATTATTTTCCTACTTGCTTTTCAAAATTCCCTTCGTTGTCTCTTGATAACTCATTAGCATTAATCTGCTTTTTGCCTTCCAAATTTCCCGTTTCACCTCTCACTCTCTCTCGTTTTAAAAATATATATTCTTCACTTATTTTCCATTTGATTTCCGGATTGTGTGATCATGGTCCTGAATAACTTCCTATCCTTTTCGTCTTTTAGCAGAATCTCTCATGTTGGTACGCATTCTGCTCCGTCTCCGTCATCTATTCACAAAACCTCGTCAAGTAGATAGCCAGCTGTCTCGCCCTATCTCTTTTGCCTTTGATATACCCTAGAGTGTTCAATTTCTCCAAAATTTTCCTTCCATATATATATATATATATATATATATATATATATATATATATATATATAATGTATGACAGAATGGATTCCATAGCTTTCGGAGGCAACCGATCTAAGAGATGAAAAACTTGGAATTCAAAAGCTTCAACTAAGTTTAAATATTAGGACATTCTGGGCTCTGTAGCAATGGTTGGCATCCAGAATGGGAGGATGATAACTCTGAATTCAAATCTGGAGCAAGAATTCCGAAGACAGTCTGATTTCATTCTAGGAACTCCTTCGAAGACCCTGGTGCAAATTTGTATTGACACCTGTTGTTCCCTTGGACAAAATCACTGGTATCAATAGGAAAGACGTACTGCATGGAAAAATGCCAATTTCACATTGAAAAATAATACTAGCCTGATTATGTGCCCTGGAGACGGTATAAACATTCGGGGGCAGATATATGGTTTCTCGATACTGACGAATGCCATAAACTTATATATAAAGAACGGTGTATGTTTGTGTGTGTGTGTCCAAGAAACCCCTCCGATCCCACTGATCTGAGTTCAATGACCCATAGCTCATTCGAAAGCTCTAGAAAAGTTATGTGCAGGGAACGATTTTCGTTGAGCTCAGATTCAGGGTTGCTAGATTATGCGAGATTTTATTTATATATATATATATATATATATATATATATATATATGTATGTATGTATGTATATATATATATATATAAATTTATATATATATATGTATGTATGTATATATATATATATATATATATATATATATATATATATATATATATATTTATATATGTATGTATGTATGTATGTATATATATATATATATATATATATATATATATATATATATATATATATATATAATACTAGACTTTATAGTTGCTTTCATGGTTCAAGTACAGTAACTTATTTTACTTTTGTATCCAAAAATGCAGCTAGCTTAAAAGCTTCACTCTCGGGCGGAATTTAAGCTAGCTCCTGCGGAGGAGTCTTGGTTTGGCCATCATCACAATAACTGGGGAGGAGTAGATGCGATGGGCATCAATAAACTACAGAAGAACTCCAATTGATCGCTGCATTTAAGTATTGAATTAATGTTTAAGTGCACCTTTTAAAAGTTCAACAATAATTCTTCTGCTGCCACTTAATTTAAAGACGATTTAATGTACGTGGATCCTTAATCTCCGTACAAACAATTATTTTTTATACCATGAGTGACAGAACAGGGGCCAATTTATGAGATGAAATTAATACAGTGTAATGATGGGAAAAGAGAAATTAGAATTTGTCATATATTCAACATTTTTAGAGTTAGAGAAACATAACTACTTAAGTAAAACCTATATTATGTAATATATATATGTGAATAAATGCGACATTGGCGCTCAATTTTTCCACAAATTCTGAGAATAAAAAGCCTAAGCTGTACTCTATGGTCATTTGTATTTACTCACCGACTCCCCAACGTGTTCAGGTTGTGAAACGAAGCCGGGCTAATGTGGGGAGCCCGAACGCGTACACCCAGGCAAGGACTAAAAACTTTGAATCTCCGCAAACGTTAGTTGCGCTGGGTTTGGTGCGAGTACCGGCCCCTCTCTCTGGTGCAATGAGAGGGCAGCTTTTCCCCGGCGCTGGTCACATCTCATTACAATTTTCCTCAGTTGGCACTTTGACTGAGTCTCCCCTGGGCGCACTCTGCCCAAAGCCAGAGATGCAACTGAGAGATGATAAATAGATGTGTTATAAACTATTCGAGGAAGAGGTTGATTTACCTGACCCCACCCCACTGAGTCAAGTTGTGACACAAGGTCAGGTTTTAGAGTGGAGACAGGAGTATCTTCACTCGCTCCGCTGGTCTTAGCTGGTCGTAGCTTGAAAAAGCTGGTCAGAGCCGGTCCATTTTAGTCATAGCTGGGATACTACCAGCGCAGAGGCGGATCTCTGTGACCGGTAAATATGTAATGTGTATACCCCTCGAGAGAGGCGTTGTTTACTTTGATTCCCCACTGACTCAGGTTATGGCAAAAGGTCGATTTTTAACGGAGGAACCCGGGTGTCTTCACTCATGCCGCTGGTCTAAGCTAGTATCTGTGATACTACCAGCGCAGGGACAGATCCCTCTGACCGGCAAGTATCCGAATGTGTGAAACCCTCCAAGGAGGGGTTTACACACTAAAAGCTCAATATCTATACTATATATTATCTACTTCTAGGCAATATCATACTTCAGGTTTAAGTAATTTGCTTATTGATTTTAAAAAGTTTATTTAATTAATTAACTGTTCTTCAGTACTTTTTTTATTCGAGGCTTGTTTTGATTGTCAAATCAAAATGTTCTCTTTAGGAATATCGTCTCATATAGTGCAGAAAAATAATTGGCCTTCAACAAGTTGGCATCAATTTGTAGAATTTAACTCAGTTATAAGAAGACAATTTATGAATTAAATGTTCCTTTAAAATGTTTCTTTCAAATATTTATAGTAGTGAATATATCTAACTTTGCGAAGCGATAGCGAGGGGTCGAAACCTGGTAGTGTATATATATATATATATATATATATATATATATATATATATATATATATATATATATAAAGGAAAATCAAAGAAAAAGTGGAAACAGATTTAATCTAATGCATTTAGTCCTTTATGACTTCATCCAACTAAAGTGATATTTATTTTGATGTGACGACACATGCGCGAAGGACTGGGGTCACTGACATCTTAAACATTTAAATTTCCTTTTTTAAATATGTTCTGATATATAGTATAACCAATTTTCTAAACATGACTAAATTTATTTTAAAAATTTCTACACCCCTTCTCCTGCCTGGACTTCTGTTGTCACAGGAACGTAAACATCTCTCTCGTTCATTAATTCATGAAAGGCATAACAAAACTGCGTCATACGAAAAATGATTTCGAATTTGTCATTGATTTTTCTAAAATATTTCTGGTATATAGAGGTTTTATTACTTTGTTACTTTATATATATATATATATATATATATATATATATATATATATATATATATATATATATATATATATACACGCACGCACACAAGACAAAAGGAAGGCTTATCTTAGCCAGCGTGTTTCGTCCTCTGAGGGACTTTACCGAGTCATTCGCCGTGATAAACTTATTCGGAGAACAATACGCTTCGGCAAAGATAAGATTTCCCTTTATCTTTATTCGTATTATCATTTTCCATATATGCTCTACCTGAAATTTTATACACAGAAAATATATATATATATATATATATATATATATATATATATATATATATATATATATATATATATATATATATATATATATATATATATATAAACTCCTGTTACTGTTTTTCTTTTCAAATTTCTCGATATTTCTGTATATTCTTCACAAATACTTTAACTATTATCTTACATATTACTTATCCCCATTCCTTTCCCTTTAATATTAATACATATTTCCTTATCGAAAAGAGAATCTGATTCCAGCTCAGAAGCGACGGAGTCTGGGAGTGAAGTAAAGTCAAACATTTATCCGTCTCCTCATAAGTGCAAATTTGGTTCATAATCTATCGTATGATGGCCCCAATCGTAACGCGTAATTATAGTCAAGGGAAAAAGGCCTAATCCCTGTTATCAGTGTTGTACTGGTGTCGAAATCATCTATCCCCCCGCCGTAGGTTTCATGGATAGTAATGCCTTCGCAAAATAAGAATCCACACAGCAGGCTCTCTTCACCGCAGGCCGCGAACAACCTGAAGACGGAAATGGTGCCGATTACTCAAGTTATCGTATGGATATATGTCAGTCGATAACAGCAAATACTGCACCTTGATTTAAGCCGGAAGGCCGGTGATCATGCCCAAGTTTTCCAGTCAGAATAGCGTAGCCGTCATTTATACCAACAATTAGAATAAGAGTAGATCGTTTTATCTTTTATGTATTACGTGTTTATCTTCCTATTCAATTTTTATCTTGTTTCCTCATTGTTACCGCTGTTTCTCTCTTTTTAATCTTTTTATTTCATATTCCGTTATCCTCTTTGGGTTTTTTTAATTATTTCATCCAACCAAGGTGATAATACCACTGAGAAGCAAAGAGATGCTGACAGTGAAGTAAACAGAGAATATAATCAGTTAAAAGGATTCAGAAAGATAGAAAATCGTGATCCATACTGCATCAACATTTTATCTTCAAGGTTATTGTTGACAGGAATGCAGGACGACAAAAGAGACTCCCATTGGCAATGACTGCGTGAGAAGAAACTATTACAATAGAATTTACAGCTACATATATTCCAGCAGTAAAATGGTGAGATCTATTTGACCTGTGTAGTAATAAGCATAAAATTATGAAGTCGAGGTAGCAAAGCAGAAAGGTCACTACAGCAATTGCCATGCAAATCTTTCTAAAGAATACACTGGGAAGCTACGTTACTGCGGTGCGAATCATACTGAAGGCATGATGCCAGCTGATAGCCGGTAAAATTGCAAACCCATCTTTGGATTTTGTCAAGAAATTCGACCAGGTATTAAACTCATAAGTCTTTGGGTCCTGTCACTGGATCTAACCAACGCCTTTATCCACTGTGCCATGCAGCATTCTCCATCTGCTATTTAACAACTGAGCCAGTGGAAAAGGTATGATGTTGTCAGACTCGAACCCTTGAATGTATGTGGTTAAAAGCATCACTATTGATATGTGCCAAAGCATGAAACCGATCTCGTATTTCATAAAATTATTATTGCAAATAAATGACTGCGATATATAGATAATAATCCCAATATACACTTCGTGATGCCCACTTAGATAAAGGCGAAGAAAGCAGTGAAATAGTCAGTTAATATGAATAGTATTGGCAGGGCATAACGTGTATGTTACGAGCAAAAAGACTTATATATAACAGAAACTAGTCAAAATGAAACCGATCCATAGAAATAATATAGTAAAATTTTATTTTTGAAAAAAAATTCGTTGTTCATTATCGAAATTTATATAAATGAAGAACTGCTTTGCAAATAGACTCAGTCTATACTCATCATAATAAATTCAGATTCCTCCCCGATTTTTTGAACAGTAGTAGCGGTTTATCTTTTGTTTACGCTTTAGTATTGGGCTTCCCGTTTTTTCTAATGTTTTCTTGATTTCTATACGTCAGACGCCTGTTATTTCCTATGTTAATATAAGTTCACACAGCATTTCTCTAACGTGAGTGACTCGTGGGTCTTGTATTGGGTAAACATGAATAAAATATATATTGTTTAAGCTATTTCTTTAATGATTTTATTGCATAATAATAATAATAATAATAATAATAATAATAATAATACATATATATATATATATATATATATATATATATATATATATATATATATATATATATATATATTCTTAACTAGAAACTGGTAGCCAAATCAAGGAAAGCGACAATGTCATCTTAAGTAGTTGCATTTTTTTTATATTTTGGCAAATAATACGAATTATAAATTTGTAACATGATGTGCTTTGTTCCGCGTTAGCAATTTTAAAATCATTTTAGCCCAAACAATGCGTAAATAACACGAGTATGCAGACGCTTACGGCGACTGAAAGTGAGAAAAAAGAATGGGTATAGGAGAGACTGGGTATTGGGGGAGACTGAGGAAATGATAGAAGATGAACGGGTGTCAAGAAGATAGAAAATGGCAAAAGACGCTGCATTTCAATTTTTTCAGTTTGTAGGTATGAAGATAGATAGGATGTTCCACGGTATGGAAGTGCGAGAAAAAGTGTTGAAGTAGAAATTGTGGTTACAATTAAAATTTTCATCAGTAAAAGGGTGGGAGCTTAATGCCAATCTATTAGCACACTTAAATTCTGGATTGAAATTTGCAACAGGGAAAAAAGTCAGATTTTAATCTGAGGGTTTTTTCCAATGTTGCAAATTCCATGAGAATATTTGTAGAAAAGTGCGTTCAGAAGTTTGGTTAATACATGGAATGATATTTTCAAATAGAAACCTGCCTAGTGCAATGGAACAAATACATCGTTTGGTATCATTATTTGACAATCTATCCAAATATATACACATACACACACACGTCTGTGTGTGTGTGTCTGTGTGCGCGCGCATGCATCTTATATATCAAGTACTGTATTTGTGTGTTTGTCCACGCAGTTCCTCCCCTGCCGCTGGTTCCATTTTAACGATTCATAGCTCATTCAAAAGCCCTAGAAAAGTTAGGTGCCGGGAACGATTTTCGTTGAGCTCAGATTCAGGGTTATTAGATTATGCAATCTTAAAAGTATATATTAATATATTATACTAGCCATTATCGTTGCTTTCATGGTCCAAGATGAATAACTCTTATTTGCCTTTTGTATCCACAATTGCAGGTTAAAATTTTAAGCTAGCTTAAAAGCAGCCCTATAGGGCGGCATTTAATTTAGCTCCTTTGGAGTACACTTGGTTTGGCCATCATGAGAGTAGATGCGATGGGCATCAATAAACTACAGAAAAACTCACGCTGCATTTATGTATTGAATTAATATTTGAGCTAGCCTTTTAAAAGTTCAACAATAATTCATCTGCTGCCACTTAATTTAAAGACGATTTGATGTACGCAGATAGTTATTTTCCGTACAAACTTCATTTTTTTATTTCATGAGTGACCAACTTTAAGATAAAATTAATATAGTGTAAAGATGGGAAAATAGAAATTAAAATTAGTTATAAATTCAACATTTGAAGAGTTAGAGAAAGATAATAGCTAATTAAGTAAAACCTATATTATGGAATAAATGCAAAATTGGAGCTCAAATCTCCACGAATTCTGAGATTAAAAATGCCCCAGCACTATTATATAACAATCTGGTATTTACTCGACCCCTACGGAGTCGCGTTGTGACACAAGTTTGGTTTAATGTGGAAAGCCAGAACGTCTACACCCGGGCTAAGAACAAAAATTACCCGAGCCCCTGCAACCGTTGGTTGCGCTGGCCTCGGTGCGAGCATCGGTCCCTCTCTCTGGTGCAATGAGTGGTCGCAGCCTCGGGCGGCTGTTTTCCAGTTGTGACTTCGTCCTTTGACTGAGCGGCTCCTGATATACTTACATATTTATGGCTTCGAAGCCGCAAGTCAACTTGGCCGAGGCCTTGAATGTACTGGCCTTGTTCAAATTATTGATCATGCTTGATAATAGCCTCACTCCCAGAAACTGTAACTATAGTTGCAGTGTAAACTGCAGCTGGGCTCTGTGTAAAGCACAAATGTGCCTGAGCGAGCTACTGCATTAAGGGTTTACTAGCCACCCTAGTAGACGGGTGTCTTCGAATACGAGTGACCATCAATTACACACACACACACACACACACACAAACACACACACACACACACATATATATATATATATATATATATATATATATATATATATATATATATATATATATATATATATATATATATTCTTCTGTCAAATCTCCATTGGATTCAGCCACGGCTCTAGGCGACTTGGGAATCACCTATGATTCTTCTGGGAGGCCTCTTAGTTTAAGTTAGGGAATGATACCATAATCCTTACCTTTAGTTCATCATTCGTGTTACAAGTAGTTGTGTTCGTCTATCGTTCAACATGTTAATCAAGGGGTTTCAGTTTGCGGAGTTTGTTGGCCAGATATAAGCAATGATGCGGACGGAGAAATTATAGGACAGTAATAACTAGGTTATATAACTTGTGTGACATGAGGCAGCATGTAGTTGCCAGTCATATGGTATTCCAGCAGCCAGCCCCGTGACACAGGGCAGTACTATATTCTCAATGCACTTAGCACGTGTAAGCATCATAAGTTGTCCCCTTTTTTTGTCTGTCTGCAGTAGATTGCAAAGTACAACTGAAAATCTCCCGCCGTTTATTTCGATACTGAATAGAATTATTTAGTGAAAGACAAATTATTACAGAGGCATGTGTATGTTTTTTTTTATATCATAGGGCAAATATAACTTAAATTGTTTTGCTGTTTCTCCATGATTTTACGTTCTGTAGCAGATATGCACGCAATCAGAAAGCCGATGATAAGATACGTGCTTAACTTTAAATTTGTTAATGAATATATTTCATTGTTGAGATATGATTTCAAATTTTATTCTGGGAAATATGAGTATGAATATGTAGATTGATTGACTAATTCGTTTTTTATGGTATATCAACTCATTACTGATTATTTAAAGCCAGATAATGTTTAGGCTTAAGAATTGTGAGGAGAGTGATAATAATTTTTTAGTAATGCAAGACTTATTAAGTAACCTATGGCTGGTGATTGATGAAGTGGTTTCATACCTTGCCTAAGGATATTTGCAAATGTGGCTCACCGATTAACAATTCCGAACCATTATCCATTGTTTGGTTGTTTTAGTTTAGCGGCATATCACCCGCCCTGAGTTATTTAATGCCGAAATCTAAATATTTTGTACGCAATTTATGGCTTTAACTGAAGATATTTTTATACGAAGATATACTTTCAGGGTAAACATATGTTGTATGCATATACATTGTAGATGAATAATTGAAGGTGTTGAATAATAGTTTTGCAGACTATTAATTTTCGAAGGTAGTGTATCGTTGCGACGACTTCCGTAGTTTGATCTTTGAGGACAGCTGAAAGGCAAAACAAGGAAGTCGATTTTGATTGGCTGGGTCAGCGTGAGAAAGATAGATAGAGAAAGGGTTTTCAGGGAATTGGTTCTTACTCGCCAAGTAATGCAGACATGTTGACTTCCGTGTCTAGAAACTTTTCCCAGTGGAGGGAGAGAGCGCCTTCCCCTCGATATTTAGAAATATATACGTCGACGTTAATAAACTAGCTAATTTAAAATTCCCTGTCTTGAAAGCAATTATGGGATCACCGGTCGATAGAAGACGAGTGAGAGAAGAATTCATCATTATTATCGAATAGAGACCGTAAGCAAGACTTTCCCAGTACGGAGAGGCTATGCAATATTGTATTAATTGGCGCAGTGGCCAAGAGCTTTCAATATGAGGGGGCGAGGCAACATAGGTTTATGCCAAAACATATGATACCTATTTTTTATGTAGACGGTTTGAGTATTTTTATATAGATTGTCTTTTTTTCTAAGTACTTTGAGATTGTCTGATAGTAATGATTTTTACTGATACAAGTTCTATTAATTAAACCCATAACTCGGGGAAGAAGAGGCGGAGTCATAACTTTACCAAAGAGATTTGTGCGTAAGTGAATATAACGATTTTTGGGGGAATTAGAACTCGACACTTCGATTTACAATTGGCATCCGTTAAACATCACACCACCCGCACATACAAGCTTACTGTTCCTAGTATTTCAAAGTGGCCACCCATCTAGGTACAGATCAGCTTAACTTCTGTGATCATAAGGGAATCGGTTTTTCAATCTGAAGTGACCTTATGCCCATGTATAAATAGGGAATAAATTAATTCTAAGGGAATATGTTTTGGAATTTTCTATAGGAGATATTTAATTTGTATTTCGAATTATTGGATATAAATATAGACAGATATTGAATAATTCTTTCATGAAACGATTATTAACAAACAGTATCTTACTTGTAACAATCCGTACCTCTAGAAAGAAACATGTAACATTCAATCATCACAGAAGACCCCGAGTTTTCTTCCGTCACGATAAAGGTTTGTACCTTCAATGAGGCTCCTTGTCTGCAACGCCAATTGAGACTAAAGCTCATCCAAGACCTCGAGAAAGTACCTGACTCCTCCTGCCATGGTCTATCTCTACAAGAGCGACCCCAGGAGAAAGCAATCAATATTGCTGCCAGTTCTGTGCTGCAGCGGCTCAATATTTATTTTCCAGCATCCATCGAGTTTAAAATACTCTGCGCAGATTTGTGTGTGACTGCTTCCTTCCATGATTTTACCAGTCCCGAATTTTACAGCTAGGACACGTCATGTCTTGTTCACCGACTTGACTAACCCTCGTTCCTTTTGCATTCCACTGGTACGGAATAAGTTCCACTGAGACACTTATACTCAGAATTGACTCCGAAGGGATACTTCCTTAATCACTAAATCTTAGCCGCTTCAAGTCGATGTTCATCCATTTGCTGTGCTATGTATCCTCCATATATGTAGGCCTTGTATTTGGTAAATAATAGCAAATGTAGCTACGATGTGAATGACCGTCAATATAAACTAATCATGAGGACAGAAGAAAATTAAAGAACAAATGACAGGATATTGTGGAGAGTCATACTCGCTAACTCTTTGAGGCTACACGACATGGAAGAAATAAATACTGTTCTATTTATCCAGGCCAAGAAATTGGATTTACCTTTTAACTCATGAAAAATGTCAGCCATGAATAAGTTCGAAGTTTGGTGAACATGACTTTCGGCATACACACGAGAATAAGCCGATTTTATGTACAGTGCAACCCCTGAATTTCTTTTGCATGAAGTTGAACTCCTCAAGAAAAAAAAATATGTGTATAACCCAATCAGTTAGCAAAACGGCAGAATTTTCAGCATCTTCAAAAGAAAATACCTGTGTATAGTGCTGTCAACCGATTTTTGCGTACAAATGGATGTAAAAGCACGCTGGAGTATATACGATATATAATATGAATAAAATATACTACATTTAACTAATCAACAAGATTTTGTAAGCAAATTGTTTTTAAATTACATATGAAGATATAGTTAAGGTGAACAATTTAACATGCAACCAGACATTTCCATTTTCTGTGTCGGTGCCTCGAAATACGAAAAAAAAAAAAAAAAGACGCGGTCAAAAGCCAAAAAGTCGAATTGTTTTCCTTACTATGAACTTTTAGAAAAATAAATCTAAATTTCTTCTTTGGTTAATGAGGTCCATTCTTGTAAATAGCATGGTTGTTAATTTGCATTAGAATCCTTTGCTGCGAAAAGCCGCACGCTTTCCATTGAATATAGTACGAATATTTTTTATCGTATTTTATTTTATTTATTGAAATCTTTCTTTGTATTAATTGTAATTTTCTCTGACATGCATCAGGTCACGTTTATTTTGTAAGTGGACTCGAATTAATCAGAACGCCGGCACGCAATGGGATTTCACGACAATGGGAAAATACAAGCCCTTTTCTTATATATATATATATATATATATATATATATATATATATATATATATATATATATATATATAACAGATATAGTGCGGAGAAGAAAACTGAACACAGCAGAATAACTGGTTGATACACATCCTAAGCGATTATCATTATCAATACATACATACATACGCACAAAGACACACACTATATATATATATATATATATATATATATGCCAAAATACAGACTCGGGAATTGTATTGGAATATGACTAATATATATGGTTTCGTATACTCCAAATCTAGCATATGGGTACACAGCCTCAAAACGCAAAGTGTTGGTGCTTTGCTTTCTTTGCAAGTATTTTTTTACAGAATGGAGCTGCTCTCCCTGTTGCCAAATAGTCTCTCTCCTAGAATGTTTTTTTAATCTTGAAATTACTGGGTTTTCTATTATTTAACCCATAGCTTATGGAGAAGAAATGGATCAATATCTTCTCAATAATTATGTAACGAATCCAACTTGAATTCGAAGAAGTATTTGATAAAGTTACTACGACCTAAATACCTGGTGTGTTCAGACTCTGAAACAACATATCATACAGCACAGGCCAAATTGAATAACAAAAAAGATGATAGGCTTCTACATAACTTTGATTTAGGCAGTTTGTTAAAAATGTCAGAGTTTATAGATGTTACTATGAATTTGATCACAGATTTCTCGTAACAAAACTTGCAACAATAGGCAATAAACAGGGGATGAGGAGGACTATACTAGCCCGTTTACATAAAACACGAGCGGCAGCTAGGCATAATATCCGGTCGCTAAAAATGAAAACGTAAGTTTAGCAATACATTAAAATCCATATTGATGTCCATAAATCAAGACCATAACAACATAGAGAAAGTAAATAATGTTATTGTGTTTTCCCTGGCCGAAGCAGGTGAGGTTTCTTAAAATATCGTCCCGTCTGACGACAATGCTGATATGAAAATATTGTTATTCGAATCAAACAACCTAAAAAGGCAGGCAAAATTTCAAACGGCAAAGGAAATAAGAAAGTATTTGACACCCTAAGAAATCAATATCTCAGAGAAATTGGAAAAGAAGTCGACGAAGCTTAACAACATAAATATTGTGTTGAAATTTGGAGAATGGTGAAAGATCATGAATGCATTCCTCTTTCTTAAGCGGATGTGAAGTGATGTCCTTATCTGAAAAAAAACATTCAGTCACACTTCACCTCTGACCATATAATCTGAAAATATTCAAGGGAATTAAAACATACATCTGATAAAGGCGCGGTATCTCCAAACATAAAATATAACGAACCTAATGATGAGGAAGTAAATGGAAGCTATAAGAAGTTAAAGAATAATAAAACATCAATTGAGAATGATACACTATTTTGAAAATAGTATATTCCCATCCTGAATTCAGAAACAACTTTCTAACTTTCAAGATATAAGTCTGAAATCAGAAATGCATCTCTAAATACGTATATCGCACATTAATGCAAAGTGAAAACAAAAAAAAGTGATCTCCAAGTCCCTCAGCTTGATCGAATATGGCAAATGTACTAATGAACATTATATTAAATAGGCTTTGGCTGTTCTATGAAATTCAACGCCTGCGGACTTACTTTGGATTTCACAAAAAATTACCGGAAATTTCTTACCTCTCAAAAAGAAAATTCTATATCTGCTACGTAGAACTTACAGCAGCATACAGCCACAGCAATAGTGGCTATTTCCACCCATTAAAAACTGCTTTACACATTCCGAATCCATTGAATGTCGCGATCATATGGAAGAACTAAATCGGTCCAGAAAGTTGTACATGTCGGCTGAAGACCCCCAATACAGGAACATTTCAAACCTCATCCGGGGTATGATAATTAGAAAATGCGAGCCCAAACCAATTTACTCTCTTCCTAGAATATTTGCATCGCGTGTAAAAGAACAGATTTGAAGAGATCCCTTAAAAATTCCATGTCGTATCCAAAATGGCGTTCCTGCTTATCTACGCGAGGCCAGTACACAGGGGATGAGGAGGACTATACAGATGATATATATTTGTTTTTTTTTTTTATCAGTGATACACCAAGCAAGGCACTACTACGATCACCACGCAAGGTGTTACAGGGTGTGGAGGAATTAGGAACAGAAACATTAATAATCAGTAGAAAGAGGAAAGTAGATAGCGATTGGTACTGAATTTAAATTATTGAAAATTAAATTTGGCTGGAAAGCATGGAGGTGGTGGAGTGTTCAACAAGCGAGAGGTGCAAGAAAATGAATTGTTAGCGTAGAGGTTACGGCTACTTCTAGCTAGCTCAACTGCAAATTGATGTATTCCTAAATGGAACAAGAATGATCTTTGTTGTGGTAGGATCCACCTAATTTGCGTAGTGGAGTACCGACTATATATGGTACCGGGAAGACATGAGAGGCGAATCAAGAGATTCAACTAGAGACTCTGCCCGACTGCGACTTAGTCATAACATTCTCCAGGAACGGTCTTCCCAGGAATATACAAAAGACTATACGTAAATATTGTGTACACTTTCTTGTTTCAATATATTTTGTTCTAAGTACATTTTGTCTTGCATTATTATTCCATGCATTAGTAAAGTTTCAACAATGGCGACGAGGTAGAAAGAACCATACGAAAAAAAAATTTAATAATTGAGAATTTTCAACAATTGGGACAAGTCAGTGAAGAATCCAGGCTGAAAAAAAATTATTAATTAAAAGTCCAACATTTAACGTAACGACGAAGGATTCTGAACTTCTGGATATGTAGAACTCGTTAAAGGACGACTAAGCATAAAGGAACGTTCACTCAGAAAAATTTGAAATGTGTCGTAAACGAATAACGGTGATTTTAAATTGAAAAAATTATCTACAACGATACACCCGCTAAAAAGAAAAAAAAACTGGCAGACTACAAAACATGCATGGAATTAAAAGGCGCACAAATACACCGTGTCGACTTTGAAAGGTAACGAACTTTAAAAAAATATTTTTTTTCTTTGTTCAACAATATATATTATATTAAAAAATTATTTTTTTTGTTTGTTCTCCAGGAACGGTCTTCCCAGGAATATACAAAAGACTATATGTAAATATTGTGTACACTTTCTTGTTTCAATACATTTTGTTCTAAGTCCATTTTGTGTTGCATTATTATTCCATGCATTAGTCAAGTTTCAACAATCTTGAACAAAATATCATCATCGTTTACCAGATATTGCAAGAGGTAGAACAAGATAATTTTCTCCCAAACAGAAATAGTGTCTCGGATCTGGAATGAAAGTAGTGATGGTGCACACACTGAAGCATAATAAAAAATTAGGATATGCAATTAGTAAATACATCCATTTACTTGAAAGTTTATGTATGGATCAGTTACTGCACATTTATTATAGGAGATAAGGGGATTGAACATAGCACATATTTTGATATCAGTAGTTGTGCCTGTCATAGCCAACTACTACAAAACCAGAACATTAGCATAATACCGAGCCATAAACTTAAAAACACTCATCAAATCTAGACATTCATATAGATGGGTCCATGGAGCCAAACTCGTTCAGAAAGATCAAAACGATTTGCTATATAAAAACGTTTTTTCTCAGAATGGTGGCTTCAAGCTAGTGAAGCGTCTTGGCTTAAGCTAGGATCATCCTTCCGTTAACGTCATGATCTGGCGTTACGGAATTGCAAGCAAAGACCTGTGTCAGATAAAGGAAACCTCGCATCAATTCAGGACTTTGAACAGCAACAATAAGCAAAATGGTTAGCACATTTTATTCGAAGAGAGAATAATGACATAATCAAAATACTTACGGTCTATTCTATTCCAAACAAAAGGCAAAGAAAGAAGATACCATCGAAACTGGACAGTCCGTTAATAGTGAGAGAACCTGAGAAACCTATTATCCTGGAAACTGTTTTAAGAGAAATATTTTATAGATTTCAGCCAAGAGCAAATCTAAATGATTGTTCAATGAATGCCGAATGTTTCCTAATAAGGAAACGATCAATATTACCATTGCTATATATATATATATATACATATATATATATATATATATATATATATATATATATATATATATATATATATATATATATATATATATAGGGAATAGTTTATAATATATTTAGAGCATTTGTATGAGTGATATCCATGGTGCAATTACTGGTTTGGAAAGTATTCGGGCACTTCCACCTGATCAAGTCATTAAGCGAATCAGTTACGATTGTGATATAGGGTCCTGATGTAACGGAATAAGCAGTCACCCCCATTACTGATTACACTATATGTAGCAAGTATCTATAAAGTCAACCGTCTCCGAGAGACTCGGGAGGAGTAGAGAGATACGACGCAAGCACATCCGCACTCCAATTAATGGCACTCATTATTAGATTGGCCTGTGTGTATAGCTGTACCGTATTTCATATTGCACTTGTTGTGTACAATAAACCTTTTCTCTAGTATCCACCCGGTATTATGTGTCTATTCCCTT
>OZ038490.1:68421458-68558958 GCA_964036315.1 Acanthosepion esculentum
TTTTTTATAAAGTTATGAATGTATAAACCTCTGGTCCACATGCACATTAACCTGGTCGGTAATGTTAACCATCTTGAATTACTTAATGATCCATTTTTCCAAGCAGGAATTGTTGAAAATTACTATGGTATATACCAAAAGGAACCTATTGACTTTAGTTACAACCCCCATTTTCACTATAAGTGCCATGTCGTCAAGAGGGTCACTGATATTCATAAATTGCACTTGTGGCAAATAAAGGTATTCCCTTTCACATAAATTGCCTCGTGTGCCAGTAAAAGAATTCATGCTTCTTGTTGTACCATCAACATATTTAAAAACAGCTCTGAATGGTAGCTCATTTTGATGCATTGAACAGCCACTTGTATGTAATTTTGGATGGAGTTTCTTCTACAGAGCAGTTACTATACTATCAGTTTCTTCCAAAACACTAAAAGCTTCTTCCTCAAGAACACCACCAATGTCATCTGTAGTTGGAACTACTCTGAAAGTCGGGTATTTTCCAGTCTCAGTTCCTGTTCCTGTCCCTGTCCCTTGAGTAAATTTTAAATGGTTTTCGTGGTCCCTTTCTTTTTTAATTTAATTATCACCATTTTCCACTGGAATTACTTTAATTGCTTATGCAACAAAGTTTTTTTTAATACCTTCAGTGTGTCTTAGATATGTCATTACTTTTATTTTAGTCTTTTCTCTTTCTATATTTGACTTATCAGTTATAATTTCTATAAACTCAAAACCAGGGTTAAAAAGGTCCATAACTTTTATGTTTAAAAAAATGTCATTAGCATGAGGTGCTTTAAGACTTTTAGAGGAAACCTCTCTATCTTGCGTTTTTCGTCAGACATTTTAATGCAAGGTTCGAAAAATATTATAGTAGGAAATAATAAATTAAACTACACTGTCAAATTATATTTTACTTAAAAAAATTACAATTAATATTTTTTGCCATGCATTTCTCAAAAGCTTCCTCAATGAAAAAAAAGCCGATATAACGGTGTAAATAAAACGATTACCCACGAAATTTAAATCCGGTTCATTTAAAACAAAAATGTGAAACTGATGTTTTTTGGCTTTTAGTTTTTCTTTGAAATAAAATTTTCGCTTACAATAAATTAGGTCATATTTATGATTTGTGAATGCTTTTTTTAATGCATTCATTGTGAAAACATTTCTGTTGGAAAGAAAAACAAATTTTAAAAAATAGATATTAATTGATTTTAACCAGTGATTTGAAGGCATCGAAATTGTCTTTTTAAACTTCAGGTAAATAAGTTACTTTTAGAAAGTAAAATTTATACATCATGTTATTTCTTATAACATAGTTATATATGTACAATTTTATAATTTTATTTTGGCCGAAGTTTAAAGAAATATTAAACCACAGATTTAAACTCATTTATATTCAATTTATTTGTTAGCAGAGAATAATCTGGCTTGGCCATTTATTTCAGTTAACAGCACAACAATCTCCGTGATATTAATTAATTTGATTTTTATTACATTTCCTCAAATGGAATCGGAATTTTATCGCAAAATATTTTATCAATTTATATCATGCCCCAAATATCGAGACCTGTCCTAATATATATATATATATATATATATAAAAGTGAACATTGAAGTCAACACTCAGAGGTGATAGGCTGTTTCAGGCTGGACGCAACTGTCCAGTAATGAAACATCTTGTCGCATCTGAGTGTTGACTTCAATGTTCATTTTTATATTTGTATTTACATAAGCTCTATATCCGATATTGAGCTCTTTATCCCATAAATATAGCACACATTAAAACTATATATGTATATATATATGTTGTGGTAGGATCCACCTAATTTGCATAGTGGAGTACCGACTATATAAATATGGTTGGTACCGGGAAGACATGAGAGGCGAATCAAGAGATTCAACTAAAGACTCTACCCGACTGCGACTTAGTCAACACATTCTCCAGGAACGGTCTTCCCAGGAATATACAAAAGACTATACGTAAATATTGTGTACACTTTCTTGTTTCAATATATTTTATTCTAAGTACATTTTGTGTTGCATTATTATTCCATGCATTAGTCAAGTTTCAACAATGGCGTCTAGGTAGAAAGAACCATACGAAAAAAAAAAATTAATAATTGAGAATTTTCAACAATTGGGACAAGTCATTGAAGAACCCAGGCTGAAAAAATAATATTAATTAAAAGTCCAACATTTAACGTAACGACGAAGGATTCTGAACTTCTGGATATGTAGAACTCGTTAAAGGACGACTAAGCATAAAGGAACGTTCACTCAGAAAAATTGGAAATGTGTCGTAAACGAATAACGGTAATTTTAAATTGAAAAAATTATCTACAACGAGACACCCGCTAAAAAGAAAAAAAAAACTGGCTGACTACAAAACATGCATGGAATTAAAAGGCGCACAAATACACCGTGTCGACTTTGAAAGGTAACGAACTTTAAAAAAATATTTTTTTTGTTTGTTCAACAATATAGTGACGAATTAACTCTGATAATAAAATCAGAAGTTGTCATTGAAATACGCGAACAGAAGTCGAAAACGAAAAAAAAAAGTCCGACGGTCTCTGTTCACAACAAAAAAAAAATACCAAAGTTGATTATCACGGGCGTGAATGTAAAAGCAAGACATAAAATTAAAAAGTCGTACCTTGTTTCGATTTTCTGGTCAGCTTATATGATATCCGTGGATACACAAATTAAAAGTATATTCGTTGTTGCATGAACACTATCAGCTAAAGATGGATGAACTATCCAAAGTCATATCTGAATTATTCAAATCCCAGCATAAACAGTTTGCCTTATTAATAAGGGAACAACAGATAGCACAGCAAAAGTATCAAGAAAAGCAAGATGAAAGACAGCAAAAATATCAAGAACAGCAAGAGGAAAGACTTTTAGAAATTCAAAAGTTAACACTGGAGAAATTAAACAAGTATCGGGCAAATAAAGGAAATTCTTCATATGCTAATAACACCGTATTTAATTCGCTGGAAACATTCAACTATGTGCCAGACGAAGAAAAAACGTTTGAAGCGTACTTTAAACGATATAAAGATATTTTCTACAGAGACTGTGAAAACTGGTCGAATTCAAGAAAAGTCAGTCTATTACTAAGAAAGCTAGGTACAGCAGAACATAGCAAATTTGTAGACTTTATTCTACCGAGAAAAACAACTGAATTGGAATTCTCGGAAACAGTGAAATTGCTAAAAGAGCTGTTTGGAGCAAATATGTCGCTTTGGCATAAGCGATGGTTATGCATGAATGTCTCTAAATCCGACGATCAGGATTACTTAAGATATGCATCTATAGTGAATAGACATTGTGACAATTTCAGATTGGCAGAGATTACGGTTGAAGAATTCAAGTGTTTAATTTTTGCTCAAGGACTGGTATCCAGTAAGAGTGCCGAAATAAGGCGTAGAGTTTTGTCTAAGCTCGAATCTGAACAAAACCTTACCCTGCAAAAGTTAGCAGAGGAGTGTCAACGGGCCGTAAAGTTAAAGAAAGTGTCTCAAAAAATCGAATAAGCTGGCATTGCTTATATTAAAAAAATAAAAAAACAATCAAATTACCCATCAGCAAAAAATTGGAGTAAAAATTCGGCGTATTTTAAAAATAGACAAGAAAAATTAAATAAAAAGAACGAGGATGGAAAAAAGGTCCCACCATATAATTGCAGACGTTGTAACGAAAGACACTGGAAGGTAAATTGCCCATATAGAAATAAGAAATGTTTCGTGTGCCACAAGAATGGTCACAAAGGATCGTGTTGTAAAACGACAAAATTCAATAGCCGAATTAGACAAACAAATTCGAATATCAAATCAGATAGAGATTTGAGGAAATATGTGACGACTGAAATATTTGAAAAGAATATCAAATTTCAACTCGATTCGGGGTCAGATTTAACAATAATGAACTATAAAACATGGAAAATTTTAAAAAGGCCTACAATAATGAAGTCAACGAAACTCGCTCGAACGGTAACTGGAAAGGAAATTAACTTCGAAGGCGAGGTTGTACTTCCCATGAAATTGAACGGGATCGTTAAAAAAATAAAAGTTTTCATTCTGAAAAATGGAGAAAACTTGATGGGTACAGATTTTATTGAAACATTCGAATTGTGGGATAAACCGTTAAACTCATTCTGCAGAAAAGTAGAAAGTAATACGCAAACAAGACAGGACATTAAAGATGAATTAAAGAAAAAGTTGCCGGAAACCTTCACACCTGGTCTTGGAAGATGTAACAAGTTTGAAGCTAAATTTGAATTAAAGGAAAATACTATGACAATTTTTAAAAAGAAACGTAACGTGCCTTTCGCAAGTGTAGAGAAAATGAACGAAGAACTTGATAGTTTGGAAAAAATGGGAATTATTTCGAAAGTAGAATCTAATTCATGGGCTGCGCCGATTGTGTGCATAAAAAAGAAATCAAACCAAATCAGAGTCTGCGTTGATTTTTCGACAGGGTTGAACTCGGTAATTAAGGATTACCATTACCCGTTTCCGAGTCCGGAGGAGATTTTTAACAAGCTAAATGGCGGAGTGATATTTTCAAAAATCGACTTATCAGATGCCTATCTCCAAATTCCCGTCGAAGAGGAATGTTCGAAGTTACTAGGGATAAACACGCATAGAGGTTTATTCGAATACAACAGGCTTCCTTTTGTTATTAAAGTGGCACCAGCCATTTTTCAACAAGCTATGGACGACATGTTGAATGATTTAGACTATGCGTGCGCCTACTTAGATGACATCATAGTAAGGAGTGCAAACGTCGACGAACATCGAGAGCACCTCAATCAAGTATTTAAAAAGATTCTGGACTTTGGATTTAAAGTCAAAGAATCAAAGTGCGAATTTGGTTTGGAGGAAATTAAGTATTTATGTCACATAATCAGCAAAAATGGCAGATTTCCAGATCCGGAAAGGTCCATTGCGATTAGAGACATGCCGACGCCCACTAATGTGGCGACGGTACAGAGTTTTCTGGGGCTCGCAAACTATTATCAAGCGTTCATTAAAGGAATGTACAATCTAAGAGCTCCGTTGAATGAACTACTAAAAAAGACAAGGCATGGGAATGGACGGTAGAATGTCAGAAAGCCTTTGATGAAATAAAGAAAATGCTTACATCCGACCTCTTTTTAACCCATTACAATCCAAAACGTGATATTGTAGTGGCAAGTGACGCTAGTTCGTACGGGGTAGGAGCGTGTATTCAACACATAATGCCAGATGGTTCTAGAAAACCAATTGCACATGCTTCGAGGGCATTACTCCCAGGAGAACGAAGTTACTCACAGAGAGAAAAATAGGCGCTGAGTATCATTTTTGCCATAACAACATTTCATAGATACATCTACGGCAGACATTTTATGTTAGAAACGGATCATAAATCTCTGATCACTATTTTTGGTTCAAAGAAAGGGTTACCCGTTTATACGGCAAATTGACTGTTAAGATGGGGAACCATTCTTCTCAATTATGATTTTCACATAAAGCACCTATCATCCAAAAATATAATTCATGCGGATACTTTATCAAGACTCGTACCGAGTCAAGAAGAAAGATTCGAAGAATCAATTATTGCAAATATCAGAGCAGATTATGAGGTGAAAAGCATGGTAAACAACATTGTAAGAGAGCTACCGGTTACATCAAAGGAAATCAAAAAAGAAGCTGAAAGCGATGATTTCATTTTAGAAATAAAAAGCAAAATGGTAGCAAATGACCAAAACGTGCAGGAGATTTATTCAATATGTGACGGAATTTTATTATATGGTGAGAGAGTAGTAGTACCAAAAAAGTTGCAGAAAGAATACTACGGGACTTTCAAATGGGTCACCAGGGGATTAATAGAACAAAAAGCTTAATGCGAAGCTTTGTATATTGGAAAGGAATGTATGTGGATATCGAAAACATGGTTCATCGAGGTAAAGGGTGTGCGTTAGCAGCTAAGGCACCACCTATAGTACACAAACCATGGCCCAAGACGGATCATCCGTGGACAAGATTACACATTGATTTCGCTGGTCCAGTAGAAGATTATTACTACTTAATAGTGGTAGATAGTTTTACAAAATGGCCGGAAGTACTACGCTGCAAAAAGCCTACGTCCAATACCACAACAACTTTTTTGCATGAACTATTTGCACGGTTCAGTGTGCCAGAGTGTATTGTGAGTGACAATGGTACACAATTCACTTCTGAAGAATTTAAGGAATTTTGTGAGTTATATCAAATTAACCACATAACGACGCCGCCGTATCATCCGAGATCCAATGGACTCGCAGAAAGATTTGTCGATACGTTAAAGCGCGCTCTGAAGAAAACCTCAGGAGTTCCAACGGAAAAGGCACTTCAGCACTTCCTACAAGTATACAGAATCACGCCAAACCAGAGAACACAATCAAACATGGCACCAGCTGAACTAATGTTCGCTAGGAAAATTAAGTCTGTGTTTGACAAGCTTTTGTCAGGAAAAAATAGAGTAAAGAATACTATGTATACAGCTAGAAAAAGATACACCGCCGGAGAGAAGGTGTTTTTCAAGTGCTACAGAAACAACGTTGAGTTCTGGGAGCGAGGCATAGTGGACAAGAGAATCGGTAACCTGATTTACATAATTAAAGGGCCGAAGAATACTCATAAAAGGCACCAGAACCAACTTAACAAATGTTACGTTCTAGAGCATGAAGAGAGTATACCGGATGAGGAGGAAGATCCCATTGATGTAATGTATGATATTTTTCAAGCGGAACCTCCGCAGAATACTCCTGAACCGAGAAGTTCTGGTAAGAAACGAAAGTTCACGGACCCATTGGACGTGAATCCAAAACGGAAAAGATATTAAAATTAAGCGGATTGACATATACATATGAAGTATGCAAATGGGATCTACAAAGAAATAGCCATAATCATCATCCCATATAGGAAGCCAGTTTGAAATCCAAAAGGGATTCCAAGGCTTGGGAGGGGGTGTTGTGGTAGGATCCACCTAATTTGCATAGTGGAGTACCGACTATATAAATATGGTTGGTACCGGGAAGACAGGGGAGGCGAATCAAGAGATTCAACTAGATACTCTGCCCGACTGCGACTTAGTCAACACATTCTCGAGGAACGGTCTTCCCAGGAATATACAAAAGACTATATGTAAATATTGTGTACACTTTCTTGTTTCAATACATTTTGTTCTAAGTACATTTTGTGTTGCATTATTATTCCATGCATTAGTCAAGTTTCAACAATATATATATATATATATATATATATATATATATATATATATATATATATATATATATATATAAAATCAAATAAAGGATAAAGGCTACACTGAAATCAGATTATTCTAGTAGATTTTTAAAAGTGCTCAGTACCTAGTCTGTAAGTTAATATACGTAAATAATACCTTTAAATACATATGAAATCTTGCGCAGATACGGGGGTTTCACCTACCAAGGGGTAACATTTTGATAGGTGGGTAAACTAACACACACACACACACACACACACACACACACACACATATATATATATATATATATATATATATATATATATATATATATATATATATATATATATATATATATATATACTTGGGTGCTAAATGTTTTTTCGTTCATGTAAGACCCATGAAATATACACGGACACTATTCTGCATATTCACTTCGCACTCAAATTTTATTAATTTTAACTTTCGTTTCAATTATTTGTGAGTTGGAACTACAATGTTTCAGCTTCCGTCTTATATCAAGTTAAAATGTTGCTACCACTTAAATTTCGGTAGCAATGGCAAGGCGTAAAAAACGCAATTATTTATGGAATACTAGAACCAAAGCATATTAGAAATGCTTTCTCCATTATTTTTGCCTTTTGCAGCTTGAAAGTAACTAATTTCTGCGACGTTTTATCATAAGGTTCATCTATTAGAATATGGCTGACTACATGAGTATTCTTCTCAATTGAGACACCTGATGGAGTGTTCAGAGTGGATTATCAACGAGGATATGAAGAGATATTTTTCCATATTTTCTACCGTTTTGGCGACACATTGTTTGTCTTAATTCTCATCATATTGAGCCGGCACTTTAAACGCGCATGCCACTAGATATAAAACAAAATTATCCGGATTAATGAAAGACGATTTATTAAGATTATCACTGTCAGATTTAACGATCTCCAAACAAAATATGCTCATATTTGTTATTGTAATTGTCATCTATTCAAATCATCTAATTCATGTCCAATGCTTGCTAATATTCCGTAATAGTTTAAAACGAATATATAACACAAATTTAAATGGCAGACAAAATGACTGAGTACCAATTAGTGTTATTTGCTTGCTCATTCCCTTGAACATTACAATAATGGCTGGCCGCTCGCCAGCTGAGTTTGCCTATCTAACACCATCAGCGCCCGTCTTTGGTTTATACTGCACCTATGATAAGCAGACCTTAGTTACAGTTTATGCAAGAAAGCGCATCATCTGGCATGATCCTCGGTCCTAACAAAGCCTGACGCTCAAACCCTCGGCCATGATGACTTATGACATCGTGCTAGAACAACCGTAGGCAGCTCTCAAATGGGACTTTCTTCTCAATTTCACTCACCTGGCTTTTCAGGCATATTCCAAAGTTACCGCATGCTGGGGTCGTCTTTCAAGACCAATAATATCAAGTCGTTACCTTCCTGACAAATTGAACCTGGTTAGATTCACATCCGGGTTTGTATATAGAAAATAATTCCATATGTTTCAAGGAACCGAGAAAAATTGTTATTTAGTTATTAAAAATAATTGCAAAATATTTTAAGGTTTTTATTAAAGGATTATTTTTAATGACACTACATAAGATAAAAGAACTTAAGATCAAATTATCCAAGCACTAGAAAAGCAAAAGTTAAACATAAAACTATATGAAAACCAGGCTTTCATAAAAATGTATTATGATTAATTTTGATTTAATAAAAGGAAAAATCGTTTCAGGATGCTCTCATTAAAGCATATAAAGAAAAATGCAATATAATCCATGGAAAATTAATATCTTAGCTGCATGGAGACAAACCTTAACAAATTACATAAAAAAATAATGAAAATAAAATAAACTTCCACGAAGGTTTTTGGCTGAAAACAGTTACAGTTTTAATGATTCTTTTTACAGGGTGCCCCAAAACAAACAACAAATTTGGTACAGTTTATTTAATTGTTGGAATGTTTATTACAGTTATTAGAAATAAATGCAAAAGATAAAAATGTGTGGCTTGAAACAGAACAAAATACAAATATGAGATTTGGTATTTAAACTAAATTACTGTCGAAATTTCTTGGTATTTTTCAGTCCCCAATTTGAATGTTCTTTGTTAAAGAGAACAATCACATCGCCTTGAAAATGTGATAAGAGTGGCGCCCTGGAACAACAAATGGTTAAAATATTAATATTTTAGTTAATTATTTTCGTTCATTCATATAGTAAAATACATATTTATTTTTTATATGTTCGTTAATTTTTTTCATCATATAGTAAATCTAAAATTTCCCCAAAATCATCCGGATTAATGAAAGACGATTTATTAAGATGATCACTGTCAGATTTAACGAGCTCCAAACAAAATATGCTCATATGTGTTATTGTAATTGTATCCATTCAAATCATCTAATTAATATCCAGCTTCCCTCTTGTCTCAAGTTAAAATGTGGCTAGCGCTTAAATTTCGGCAGCAATGGAGGACGTAAAAGTGCAATTATTTATGGAATACTAGAACCAAATAATTATATTGATTTCAATATAGGTGAAAATAAAACCCAACAACAATGGCTTGATTATTTTTAGGAATCCTTTTCCTGATCTTTCACTCAAGAAAAACATGATATTTATTCATGATTTAATTCAATGACAAATATTATGCAATTTGTTGTTACATTTCATTTTGATTAGTTGTATTAATTCAAGGTCCATAGACAATATCAATTTATTTTACAGCAAAAACTTTTGTTTGTTTGCACTGAAATATTTTTTTAAAATATTATAGCTTATATATTTTTAATTAAGACGAAATTATATGCAATTAGACATGGATAATGTAATTTATTTTTATTTTATCTCATTTAACTAAGCATCTTCCCTGAATATTTTGAGTTTCCGTAAATGAGGTATTAAATGTGATTAAAACTCAGAATTTGAAAGGATCAAATCGGTTGTCAATCACATGTGAAATATATTTGTTCTGGGTGATACCAAAAAACTTGTCAGTTATAGCACATCATTCGAGATTACATTTTGATGCTTTTCTTTATATTTAATGCTCTGCTTGATACCTCGTAACCTCTGTCGCACTTGATGTTTTATCCCCCGCTTCCTTTAATTTATGTCTAATCTGAGAAGCAAATTGTACTTTAAATCTCTCTAAATTTGCAACACATTTGATCTCTCCTTTGGATTACATACTATTAGCCTAAGATCAATTATAATTCCCTTTAGATGCTTTACAATTTTGCAGAAACTTTCCACCTTGAAGATTACTTCAGGCATTAAAAATTCATGTGATGCCAACGAACACGCCTTACCACTTTTGTAATGTCACCGAATATTCGTTGTCACTTTCGTAATGCTCGTTGTATTAGAGACATTGTAATCGCAGATACAACTATAGAACGACGTTGAGCAATGCTGGTGTCAGATGACTTCGAATAGCACTCGCACTAAATGGTGCTTGCTCGATAATACTCGCTCGGAAAATAGCCACCGCATAATGATGAGTATAAAGAAATAGTATAGCGAATAGAGTAGAGAATAGGGGATAGAGTGGAAATAGCGACCATTTAGACGTCACGCAACGACCTACGTATGCATTTTCCCCATGGTCACGTGATCTACTTGATTCAAAAATGGGATCAACTGTATTTGTTCACTGGCGATCTATGTTCAAACTCAAGTGTCGGCAGCGACACTTTATTCCTATATAATAAAAATATTGATATTATTAAACGTGAGTACTAAAATACAGCTGCCTCGGTCCTACACTAATTTTTAGATCCGTACACACATTTCATACACTTAATGTCCCAAATAATAAGTTAGAGAATAACATTTCAAGAGACGCAAAATAGTGAACTGAGTTTAAAGTGGTTTATTATTAGCTGCTTTTTCAATTCAGAGTTTATGCTTTACCGATAAAGCAGTATATTGATGAACTGATTAGTTGAAAATTTTATTCGATTTTCTTTAGAATCTTGGACATGTGTTAGAATATGTAAACAAGTTAGTTTTTCTCTTCACATTTGACAGCTTGTCTTGGGCCTATTCTTGATTTCATTTTTTATTAGATTGATTTTTGAAAAGAAGTTGAAGAAAATAAACTTCTTCAAAATTTAGAAAATCTTCTGAAAGGTGTAAACAAGAAGAGACGTAAACATTTTTTGTTTGCATTTTGAGTAAGATTACAAATGCACTTATTCTTTCTAACAAACACACGAGAAATAGGTACCGTCAGAGAATCGCAATACCTAAGGCGTAAAATCAATTATTAAAAATGAAAAATCTGTATTGAAGATTTTATTTTCATTTGAGGCTAATAGATTATATTTAATATTTTCAATAAGCAAAATGAATTGCTCTATTTCAAAACAAATATAAATTGACTGGAAAGACATTTTGCCTTGAAAGCGCTAAAAATCGCTGATTTTAGTGTCATTTTAGCGTATGAAGTGCATTACATTGCGATGCCACAAAACCGTAATGTAATACTCTTTATTAAAAATATTTCAAAAATAAAATGTACTTGTGTAAAATTTAATTTTATGAATATTAGCTGTCCTAAAGTTTAACTAATCGTATTTGAAACAAATATTAATTTAAGTTTAAAGTATCAAAAAGATGCTTTTCTTGACATAGCAGTAGCTGTTTATTTAAGGTGTTGATAATTTGGCTAACAGATGGAAGTTAATCTTTTTTTCTGCGGTGGACATATCTGTAAAATTTACTGATGGAATATGTTAGCGCGATTTTAATATGATTTTTAATTTCCCAGTAATTTTAAAGAATTAATATTCTCTGTAATATAATGTTTTACTGAACATGAGGCACTTTCTAACCATTCGGCCACGTGACTATTACATTAAAATAGCACAGTATATAAACAACAAACGTTCCGCTAGTAACTTTTATGATATAAAAAAGACATCTATCTATATTCTGAGATGAGGTATTAAGTACACCATTTACATTATTCGGACTATTGTCCTCATCTTTGTCGCCATATTTATCACAACGTTTCGGCCGTTGTACGCTCCGGCCTTCTTCAGGTGGTTGGAATATCGACGTGAACCCTTTATTTCGCTCACTGCGGTAGACTGTTCTAGTTGCACGTGACATATCTAAGGACACATGACACAGTAGATAAAGGCGTTAGTTAGATCCAGTGACAGGATCCAAAGAGTTTGAGTTCAATACGTGGTTAATGCGGTGGAGAAATTGGAGAGTGGAATTATCAGGAGATAACTGATAACTGACATCCATTAGACATGGCACGTTGAACTAGAACTGTCTCCCCCCAGTGAGCGAAATAAAGTGTTCAGTTCGACACTCCAACCACCTGAAGAAGGCTGGAGCGTACAACGGACGAAACCTAGTGATAAATATGTCAACAAAGATGAGGACAATAGTCCGAATAATGTAAATAGTATAAAAAAGACATTGTATAGAAACATGGACGTTTGCAATGGTTAAGGGGCAAATGAGAAAACTCACAAGAGAAGAAAGTATATACGAACTGGTGATCATTGTCGTCATTCTATAGAATTTGCATGCTTCCTTCGAGTTATTATTCTCTTTGTACTTGAGGGTTTCCACGCTAATCACGAGAGTTCCCATAGAACACGCTTGCAAAATATCCCAGAACTATTTTCTGTATTCTAACTGATTTAGTAATAATCTCCCGTCGAAGAATTTTTATTTTAATTCAAATTTACAATTATCCTCATTGTTTCTCAAGTCCCATCGCAATTGTGTTTCATGCGTTGATAATGTAAGAAGCAACTTAAAAATGTATTATTTAAAGTCCAGATATTTTTCTAGAATTTTACTTTAAGTCCTTAGATTTCTGGAAGTACAATATTTAGTATATACCATATCTTCTTACGAACAATGATTTGATTTTGTCCCTTCAAATGAACTGTATGATTCACTAGTTTCGAAGTTCCAGAGAAATTTGCATTTCCCATTTTTCATGATAACTTCTGATTAGGTATCGGGCATTGCATTACATGATATGTTCAGCAATCAGCAATAGATAATCATTCATCACAAGTCCTATCCCGTCCATATGCTAATATCCGGTATTAGTTAACGATATGATTGATGCTTTCACTTATAGATTCGAATTTGCCCTTCTGTTGTGGTTTTATCTCATTATTATCATTATTATTATCATTATCATTATCATTATCATTATCATTATTATTATTATTATTATTATTATTATTATTATTATTATTATTTCTGTTTCATACAGATTTCCTTCAGGGTCCCAACCAGCGAAATAGCATCATGAAATTTTCCACTGACATTAGAAAAAATAAATGATCACATAAATTTTACATAGATAAAGCTCTTCATATGGGGTTGGTGTATAATTGCTAGCCCTTTTTAAAACAATATTTAATTTGGAAAAAGAAACATAACAATTCAGCAATAACATTTTATGTGATTATTCCGGAGCGTATGATTATCGACACGAATTTCTATAAACCGCAAATAAAATATTTTTATTAAAAAAAAAAAGGAAACAAAACAGCATTTTTTTATTAACAAATAACTCGCCTACAAAGACGCTTGATAATTATGCACCAACCCAACAATATGTGAGCTGTATTTGCGAGTACAAAGTTTGTATTTCTGTAAGGCATAGCAGCCCTGGTTATGACGATAAACTAAATCCGGCAGCAATGCTTCTTATGAGAAACGGGGAACAACCTGTTGATTGCTGTCGTTCGCAGGTCGCCCAGAACCGGAGTGGTAGCACCTGTTTGGGTCAAATTTATGAGCAAATAGTAACCCCAAAATCAAAACACTATGATAGTATAAAAATACCTGGAATACATTTTTATATTAAAAAAATACCAACCATACGCACGTACTAACGTTTTGTAGCCGCTTCACCCAAATCTGTTGAAAATACCACCAAACAACGAATATGAATTGTTTCATGGCATTAATCCATATAATATCGTATAATTTCTTAAATCAAGTTGTATTGCAATATATAACATCAATATAACTACAACATAAACCACAGCTGAGTATCATCAACCATGTAATTAATTGTGAAAGCGAAATAACATGTATCATATGTTTAGTACATTAAAGCGCCCAAGAAAATTAAAATTTGGCATTAAATTACCCATAATGGGTTGGTATTCCGTTAAAAAGACAAATCAATTAAAAAATCAATCTTTAAATCATAGTCTACCAGATATCACTTCAATGAGTTTCTCGGAAACATTTCCAATCAAACCGAGGGCTCCGACTACAACTCTAATTATTGACGCCCTCATGCCACATTTTCTTTTAGCTTTGCACTTCAAGATCCTTGTATTTTCATAGTCTTTTTTGAAGATCTTTAAAGATGCATTAAAATCTGCAGGGAATGCCAGGTCAATAATACAGCACATTCTGTTTTGTGGACTTCGATCACGATGTCCAGGTGATTACATTTGATTGATCTGTCTGTGTCGGTTATAAAGTTTCATAAAATTGTTACAGATCTTATTTCTTTAACCTGGTCTGGGTGATGTTCATACTAAATTATTTCAGTTTCCTTCTCGTAAAAGTTGCATATTATCCAGTGCAAATAATTGACCCACTCTAACAGGGCGTGTTTTATATACAGTTCATGCTAACACTGCATTTCGGGTTGACACAATTCTTCAATCTGTGCACTTGATAATTTCTAGTTAGCAAGCATTATTATTATTATCTTCATGATTATCATGGCCGCAATTGTTGTACGCGTGAAAGCTCCGCGGTTTTTTCTATTTTTTTATTTTGTATTTATTCCTAATTCATCAGTTAATGATTGAATAATTTAATTGCAAATTCTACGATTTTAAAATAACCATGGAAATTATCCTATTGCATCGTTACACGTTTGAAATTATTGAATTTAAGAAAATGTTGCAATAACATTAATAAATATGAATTCATATTCTGATTTAAATAATTAATAGATAGAAAATAGATTTAAAATTGACAAGGTTTCCATTTCACTAAAGCAGACGATAATCGCATGTGAGCGTTACCGCCAGATGGTGTTGTCCATTATTCATGAAGTATTGTCAGGATGTGTTAACTATATAACTAAGAAAGATATTTAGTTCGCGGATGATTTGCTTCCCTGGCCAACCTACAAAAACTAACTTCCTAATCTATCGTAAATTGCGTAACAGTATCTGGGCTTGCAGTTCAAGACGACCTTGATCCAATGGCAAATCCAGTCAAGATTATTTGGATCTACCGGTCTGATATTTTCGGGGATTTTTGTTGTTTTTTTTTTTCAAGTCAGATTTTTTTTTTTCATTTTTTAGCCTTTTGATTTCTGTGTAACATCTATCCAGATTACTGAAGGCTTGATTCTGACGTTCTATTCTGCAGCTCATAGGTTGCGTTCTCCTTCATGATGACGACCAATAGTCCAATGATCTATTGAGAGGCCAAATTTCCATTCACCAATGGTTGTCAAGGTCCCATTGATTATGTCCACTCAACAATACTCAGTATTCGCACCATAGCCGTGCCACATTCTAAACAATAAAATTATATATATTTATAATGAATATGATTTTTCCTCACTGTTAACACAACGCTCTGTGCTACCGCTGAGAAACAAAAATGCATATTTATTTGTAGTTGATCGTCGCAACTAGCCCGGCTCAGCACTGGTCAATATCCGTAGAATGTATGCTTGGTCTTCTGACATTTTATTCAGGTTTTTGACCATGCATGCAAATTAGCGATAAAAACAAACTCGATGCACTTATTATCTTCCGCTAATTTGCTAATGCCGGATCCGACCCCTCAGGTGAAACATTGTGGCCTGGTAGATACGGCTATGTTAGAATTTCTTCGTCTTATTTCACCACATTGTTATTAATATAATCCGTTATCAAATATCGAAGACTATTTTATTAGCACCAGCATTTAATGCGAAACACGCACACACAAACATATATATATATATAGTTACAGCAAAAAAAAAACATTACCTCAACTTGGGTATAGTCTATTTCAAACCGTTCTTCACACAGCTATCGTCAGCCTCTAAGTGCTTATCTCGGAACGTCGTTCTAAATTTATTTTCAAAGGCGGTCTTCCTCTAGTCAGCACCTTGTTAATGAGAGACGGTTTGTGTTAGCGATTGGTGGGTGCGTAAGTTATCATATCCCGGGGGAAGCGATCTGAGTTCATTTATGGACAGGAATATTGTTTGTAGTTTAATATCAGTTCCTACTATGTGGTGGTGCTTCTAACGACCCGGTATGTGTGTTTTCTGGGATTCACAGTAAAGAGTTTTTGTACTACTAAACCACGGGGGATTTAAATATAAGTACGTTAAGTTTAATGTAAGTTAGTTGAGTTATAGATTTATAGATCTTGGGTAATACACGAGCACTCAATGGAATAACTCGTGCTGTCCAACACCCTTATATGCGTTCATATCTTTATACATACATATGTGTGCACATTTACATGATCATAGATAGAGGCCACTATACCTACGCATACACCCCCATATATATGCGCTTATATTCAATTGTTTTTTGCAGTAAAAATACATATGCTCTGTTAAAATAAAAATCGAGCTCTCTGTGGATCTGTTTTATTTATTAATATTAGTAGGATCAATCTGGATTATATACCAACGGATCGATTATCTGTACTATATATACATAAAGAAATATAGTCTTAAGATGTGCTATATTTATGGGATAAAGTGTTCAATATCCGAGATAGAGCGTGTGTAAATATAAAAGTGAACACAGAAGTCAGCACTTAGAGGCAACAGTCTGTTTCATGCTAGATGCAATCGTCAGGCCACAGATTGACGATTGCATCTATCATGAAACAGACTGTCGCATCTAAGTGTCGACTTCTATGTTCAATTATATATATATATATATATATATATATATACATATATACATATACATATATATACATATATATATATACATATATATACATATATATATATACATATATATACATATATATATATATATATATATATATATATATATATATATATATATATATATATATATTATAATGTAAGTGTGTGCGTGCGCGGACATGTCAGTCTGTATACAAATTCAAGATGTTTTTATATTAAAAGTAGACCTCAGATGTCATTGTCTTGAAGTGTTTTGTGAATCCGTTTTGGAAAACAAATGGTATTCATAAAATTAATTTCGGTTTTGACAACACGACCCGTTTTGCCTACAGGTAATCATAATTTCTCTGTGTCTTTTGAAATGAATTGCCGCAGCCTCGACGCAACCATTGTTTGTTTTCTTTTTTACGTCTTCTTCAAATCTCTCACGCAAATTTCCATTTCGATCAGTCTTAAATTAATATTTCTTTAAATATCTATCTCATTTGCTATTTGTCTATTTCATTCAGCATTATATATTCTATCTTATAGCTATTACAATTACAGATATTTTAGATGTCCCTGTCATAAATAATGATTACATTGTTTCAAGACAGATCAGTCAAGATAAGCATTATGGTGCCAAACAATTAAATAGGTGACCGCTTGACAGTATGATGTATTCTAGATAGAAGTCAGCATCCTGGGACACCATCCGTCTCAGGGAAAGAAAGCATTCATTTTTTTAATTATTTTTTTCAGCTCCGATACATTTTCTTCTTAGCAGATTACTTTCACTTTTAAAATAGTCCATAATTTCGATCTAAAAATGCTAACACATTACGGTGAGCAACTAATGAATTTAATGTGATTTGTAAAATATCACTTTCATATCAGAGTCCATATAAGCTCCGATTAAGTTCTAAAGGGCGGATGCGTCGCATGAAATCTCCAATTTGTAACATATACTTATCTAATATTTTTCTGAATTTCTCGGATGAGTAGTTTTCATTATTTACATTAAAAATATTGTCTTCGATTTTGTTGTCAACATCGTTGTGACTTCTGAATTACTTAGGTCTCGAGTTAACAGATATCTTCAAGTATCCGACATCTTTTTTTCTAGATGTTGAATGAACAGAGAATACGAGAAGTTCAGATGTCACTCACAATGAAAATAAAGACTTTTTTTTAAAGAAAATAAAAGCAAAAATATTTATATTTTATATAAATATTTTCTATATATATATGTATTATGATTGTAAAAATATTTGAATAAATACGATTTAGAAATCAAAATAATGTACGCAAAAAGTCAGGATTAAAAGTCGGCAGTTGATAACTGTCAAAATATTCTTGATGAAAATTTTAAGATTTTGAATAAGAAATTAAAAATAAATATTACATAATTAAACGAAAGAAGTTAAATTTGTATTAATAATTTCAAATCGCATATAATGTAAAAATAACATTACTTAACAATGAAGAAAGATCACCAGTGGTTCGGTAGATCACCAATAAATAGCAGTTTTCAGTCACGCATTCATAAGTAATAATGCAAGTTATTGAAAGGAAGAGGTAGCCATTACTTTTTGAAAAGAATACAAAAAAAGAGAAATACAATGTCTAACATAAGACAAAAACAAACTCTCACACAAAAATAAAATGGAATGCAATTGATCAGGACTTCGAATATATATAGTTAATATTATCTTATTTATAAATAAGAAAGTTTTTTTTAATAACACTAAAATTGAAAACGTTTTCCTAATAGCAGTAAAGATGGAAACGTTTTCCTAATAGCAGCAAAGATGTAAACCTTTTCCTAATAGCAGCAAAGATGCAAACGTTTTCCTAATAGCAGCAAAGATGGATACATTTTCCTAATAGTTTCAAAGATGGAAACATTTATTTTTCTAATAGCACCGAAGACGAGAACGTTATTTTCTCTAAATTATGTGGACATCAGATCGAATGCAAAAATTTAAATAACTCTTTCTACCAAATAACCACACGTTGATTGCACTAAGAGAAATTATTTGTCTAAAAGAAACATCTGAAATTTATCAACATACAAACTCTCATAAAGTCCAGTGTTATGATAGTCGCCACCTAATATTTTAAATCATAAGTAATTTTCGTTTTGGAGAACTGATAATAATGACGGAGATAATCCGAAGTATTAATTATACGTGCCAGTTAAGAATAAGTTCTGTGTACCCAAACATATATTGTCTTTACACGCTGGTGGCTTGTTGTCCTCCTCTGTTTCAATGCAAGGCTGCATACAGCAAGAAAATAGTTCCTGGTCACATACTACGTTCCGCTGAACTAGTACCAACTGATTTTATTTTAAGATTGATGAAATACACTTTGATTGGGGAAAATATCTAATAAAATGTTCTTCGAAAAATTTTCACATAAATACCTGCGGAGTTTTATGCAAAACTTATCGAAGTGCTGTCTGATAATTTACAAGCCATTGCAAATAATGGTAATATATAATAGACTTAAATGTAATTGTACTTGATAAAGAAAAGTGAAAAATAATTTATTACTGAACCCAATTCACAGGATCAAACTAATTAGAAAAAAAGACTAGTCTCATTGTTTGCTAATCGTCATTTGTCTGCTGATAACCGTATTTATAATGCGCCTAATTTATTTACTTTTGACTTTCAAAGTTAATTGCCGCCTTTATTCCCCATCCAGAACAAAATGAAAAATATACTTGGAATAAGTGTCAACGACCTTCATGTTTCCAATGTTATTCTAAGTCATGTTTTCCTTTGAAATCGTTCATTCCTGGTATGAAATAATTAATGGAATCTGACATAAACTTTCCAATTGCCAATTACATCTAAAAATAAATTATGAATTACGAGCAGTTAGCGAAAATATAATTTATTAAAAACCATTTCATGAATTGTGGTCTTACCAAGAATCTATTACTTCAGAAAATAAATGAAAACAAAAACCTAAAAAGTAATTTATTTTCTTCTAATAATTTACTTACCATGAATTTATTCAGAAAATAAAGTATTAAAATAAAAAGTAATTTATGTTTGTCTAATATTATTGGACGCATAAACAATTTATGTGTTGCAACATTTGGTTCTTTTGCTAGTACGATTACATATTTTCGTGACTAAATAAGCACAATACAAAGCTTCGTCTCTCTGGAAGTAACATGGCTCGCTATAAAGGCCTCAACTGGTAGACTTGATCCTTATCTGAATATTTTGCATGGGAATCCAGATAGTGTAGTGGTCGGCCTTCGACATTTTGTCTGCTGAAAAAGGACTCTGGCTAGGAAAATTATATATTTTCATAGTAAATTACACCCAGCATAAATCTTCGTCTGTGTGGAAGTAATATGGCTAGCTATACAGGTTTGAAATAGTAGATTTAAAATAATGGAGCGTATCTGAATATTTGGCATGCAAATCGAGATAATATAGCAACCTAGATATGTGAATAATAATCTGTATCTGATCTAATTTGAATAGTGGAAAGATAAGGCCTAGCAAGTGGCAGTTACTTCCCTGAGCGATACAATTCGCTTACTATTTTATCGGTATCGTTAGCAAATGATCTTATATAATAGTTCCATTTAAGGTCTGGAATGAACTTCAGGGCCAATATACAGTTGCGGCTAAAATGTTCCGAACGGCATTGTTTTCATCAGAAAAGTAGGTATAAGTTTTTATCAAAGTTGTTTTATATTCTATAATTTTCACAGACAATAAATACGATATTAATTGTTATTGTCTGAGATTTTGGTGTAATTTGGAGGATAATACAAAAGTTATGGATGATTTACTGATTAACTGCAAAAAACAAAATAATGAAAGTAAACACTGGCTGTGGAATTTTGTTTATCAAATCCAAATAATACTTTTCAGTAGTGAGTTCAATCATCATAGTTCACCAAGATATTTTAGGAAATTACACTTATGAAATGCCTAGGGGAATTGTTGACATGTTTATCTAAAAGAAAATTACTATTGGAGTATATTTTATCAGCACTGGGCATACTACACTTGTGTACATCCACGTGCTCTACTAAACACAGCCGATTATATATATATATATATATATATATATATATATATATATATATATATATATATATATATATATATATATATATATATGAAATTGTGAAAATAAAATTCAGAAGGTGTAGATTAAAAAATTCCAAGTGAAAAATACACCTTTCAGTAGTAGAAAATTCTATCATTTTTTTTTTTTTGCTAATCAATTCAGCCCAAGAAGGTGATAATGCCACTAAGACGCAAGGGGCTATTGGTAGTGAAAGAGAATTATAAGATTTTAGAAGGAACTAAAAGAACAATCCTAAACACGGAACAAGTGATAAATCCCTACTCCTATTCAAACGACATTTGTTTATTTGAACAAGGAGAATCATTTTGGCAATTACACTCACATCGTCTTGGCTTTTTTTCTCTGCGGCTTTAAGATGACTTACATAATCGTTAACATACTCCGAATTTTGAACACTCTATTTAATCTAAGCAATTTAAAGTGTATAAAAGAAGGAAATATTATCCGAAGGATTAACTATTATTCACAGTTAAGTTAAATACTGCTTCAAGTGTGCCACTTGAAAACAATACTTTCTTTAATGTTTAGGTTTAGTTATCGTCTTATTATCGATAATACTTAAAAAACACTTTATTTATGTGGTTAATATATTCATGTTTTAACCTAGGGAAGGTTACAGAATAGAATAATCAAACAAAGTTTGGTAATTAACGATACTACTTAGGACAGGAACAACACATATAAGATACGCCAGAGGTAGTCAACTACATTCCACAATGAATCTCCAACTGCAGGATATCTACCAACCGCCCCACGCTGTCAGATGTAGCACAAGCTCGAAGTTAATGTGGGTATCCGATCCCGTAGGCGCGGTCAAAACTTCCCCATAGACACCATATAAAACGGGGCCGGATATATGTTTCCCGAATCGAGAGACTGTCGTTTGACATAGCCTCGTCTGGGTATGCTCTCTGCCTGGAAGCAGACAGTTTGACCAGCACAGCTGGATACGAAACTCCAACTGCAGGATATCTACCAACCGCCCCACGCTGTCAGATATGGCACAAGCCGAATTTAAGGTGGAGTATCCGAGGTCGAACCTGGGCCAAAAATTCCCCGTAGATCTGGTATAAAACGTGGTCGGGTAACTGTTTCCCGAGACGGGAATCTGCCCTTTGACATAACCTCGTCTGGGGATCCTGTCTATCCGGAAGCAGAGAGTTTGACCAGCACAGCTGGAGACGAATCTCCAAATGCAGATCGACATACATTATTTACTACTGCATTTCTGTGAATGGGAACATAGCCATAGTTATGTTACAACAATTCATAACCGCATAGCTGACGTAGTAATTCTATTTTAAGAACCCTTTTCTTTATTGACGTTTTGATAGACGTACAAATGAATTTGGATTTAACAGTTATACCACTTGCGACAAGAACTCATTACTTTTGTCATATGTGCCGAAAATTTAATGACTTGAACAAACTCCCTTGTCGCCTTCGAATTTCTAAAAATATTCCTTCATTCTGATTTTGTGAAGTTAATAGAGTTGAAAATTTTAAGGTACCCGAATGTTCTTAGAAAATTATTGCAGGTTATTAAAAAAAAGTATTTTGTAAGTAACGGTTGAAAGGAATATTTAATCTATTAATTTGAATTCTATACGCATGTAAAGAATTTATGAATCCATTAGTCTCGGGGGAGGGGTTTTGAAATCTTCTGGTGTTAATAAATAATCTCTATTGCAGATATCTGCTCAGGTATGAATTTGCTGTTTGACTTCAAAAACGTGAATATTTGGCTTAAGCTATAACGACGCAATGTGGGCCAGGGTTACAACTTCTGGTAATCACCGGCTAATTTGGGGTGATCAGTAGCTGATTTATAAAAGTACCTTAAATATCACGGTCAGAAATACATGTAGCTACCATAGTAATCGACGGCTGTATGTGATGTATCGCAATTGTTACTGTTACCTAACCGTATTAGGTTCATTTCGCACTGTGGCCTTGAGAAAGAAAGAAATGAAACTTTCCCCACCCAGTTATGTGTTAAATAGCAGGCTTTCTACCGTTACAGCCAAACTACGGAAACGACAAATCGGAATTCAAAAGCAGGAGAAGGCAACACGGAACAAATTTACTAAATTTCATTAAAAAATGTATTGCATAAATAATAGGTAAAACGTACAGTGCTATTTCTTAAATTGTTTTTGAAATCAAACTGTTACTGATTTTTCTCTATAAGTTCGCAATTTTAATTAATTTCGAAAATTCTTTTAAGAAGAGACCAATTAAAGTAGCATTATTGTGATTCAAGAAGAAATTGATTTGCATCGTGGAATGCAAACAATTGTATATATATATATATATATATATATATATATATATATATATATATATATATATATATATATATATCCTAAGGGCTTTCATTCTAACTCCACATCATAGAAATACTGATTTGTAAATATTTAAGTTCTAGCTTTTTGGAACACTTGGGAGGGGATATTGTATGCCACTTACATAGTAACAAATATTCCACATTCCCTCAGGATTCCATCGGTGAGAAGTAAGTTCCCCTCGACTAGCTTCTTCCGGCGAACATCGGACTGCAGGAGAACGCTCTTCCTAAGACTTGATGGGATGTGAAATCTAACTATCGTGCAGTGCCATGATGATAATAGGCCACCTGGTAACGTAGAAGACGTTCCGAGCTATCAAACTTAAATATTTCTGACCATGTTTGTCTTGAAATGTTGCGGAATTTGTAGGGTAGTGTATAACCTGCAAAACGAGAAATTTGTGAAAGCTCCCAACCCGTATCCAGGAGTAGGATATGCCGCTTTTTCCTTTCGCTAAGATAGCTTTAGATATTTTCGGACATTACACACATCCCCTATCACGATACCAGTATATAATAATCTACGTTGATATGTACTCAGTCTTGGTTGAGGCCTTTACTATACCAAATACGAAGGCGCAGACAATCTTCCACCTATTAGTATTCCATAGATTTGGCGTTCCTCTTCAATTTGTAACTGATAATGGTGAAGAGGATTTTACTAAATTTATGAAAGAGATGCTAGAAGGTTTAATTATACACCATGTGAGAACATCGTTCTACATCCCCCAAAGCAACGGTGCGGTAAAACGCTTGCATAAGACAATGCATGATATATTATCAAAAAGATTAATAATAATGATAAATCATAGGATTTATATATTAACCAGATGCTCGAGCCAATTAGGTTTAACATTAGCGAGACAAGATTCACACGTACTACATACTTTATAACAGCGACGTCGTTCTGTCGCTAGATAATAAAGACAATGAGATTTTAATTTATTATGTAGATAAGAATTGACCTACAGAAACAAAACCGCGCATTTGAAAGTGGGAAAACGACAGATAGAAAGGTTTAACATTTAAACTAACGACATAGAATTTAAAGACTTAGTCTATTATAGAAACCAGCATAAGCGGTGCAGATGACATGAGGTGGTGGCCGTATTAAGTAGATGTTGAGAAGACCGGTCCAGTATCTACCTTTATAAGATCAAGGATCAGTTATCTAGCTCAGTAGTTAGGGCCCATGCTGAACACCTTAAGACAGCGAATATTCAGAAATAGATAATTCTCATTTACAACAGGCCGCTACGAATGGTAACCAAAGTAGACTTGGTACTCTCCGACATATCAGAGAATGACTCTGCTAACAACGGAAACAAGTACTTCAAAAATAAATGAATGATGGAACGTCAGCCTAATGTAATAGTAGGAATGGTAATAACTTCTCAGGTTCAAATAGTAATGAGAATATGGAGGTATGTGAGAATAAAATGGAGTAGAATTTTGATAGGTACCAGGGTGACAACAGGATGAATGAGAGTTCTGATAAGGACCATAGTATTAGTAATCAAAATAGTAGTTACAAGCTCAGAACCGAGGCGAAGAGGAGTATAAGATCCCCAGATATATGGGTGTTTGAGAATCACATGGACTAGGATTCATTCGAACTTTCACCCACGAAGTATTTATGAAAAAGAAAGGAGGTAAGAAATTATGAACATATAAAAAAAACATCTAGTAGAAAGTTTAAGAACTTGGCAACTGAAAGCAAGAGCACGTGTAGTATAGACGAAAAGAGTAGGAAGAAGAAACATATAAGAGACATACATAACACGATCACAGAAATGTTTTTTTTTAATGAAACTACATTCTGCCATTTAAGCATAATTGAGCCAATAAGATTTAAGCGATAAAAGAAATAGACCTTAAAAATAATTGTTTGGTGTAGAAGGCGCACACCCCCAACCAGAGCACACGCTCACGCGCATGAACTGTGAACTGAAGATATATGTAAAAAAATATTTTAGAAAAAGAAAAGAAAAAGTTAATGGACAATACTGTGGGCTTTCCAAAGAGCAAACGGGAAGATATTTCCACATACCCATGCACCACTGTGCAGATGGATCAAACGAACAAAGAAAATGAAAAGAAATATGTAACAGTCATATGTGCGGCTTTGAACAACTGCATTTTGTCTTCTTGCAACATGTTTCATAAAGAACGACACGCCATTGAATAAGTTGCATGAAATAACCCATCTCGAATAATTGCCTTTGTGGGATACTGAAGATACCAGCAATCAGTAGAATACGGAGGAGGTGATTACACATTATACATTTATGCGGGTGTTGGTGGAAGGATTATTGTCATGTATTGTTTTATATATCAGTAAAAATGTGTTTGCTGTTATACCATATGCATGAATTTATATTTTGTTATGTTGTATAATATTTCTTTCGACTCGTGTATATCGCGCTGGTTCTGGATGCAGAGTGAGAGATGGAGGAATAAGCTACATGTTACATTTAGTAATGATTTTAAAAGGATGTTACCATGAATTTTGGAAAAGAAAAAGTTTAGATAATGTTACAGAATGCGAACACAAGCGTCAGCATGCTCAGCGATTGGCCGGAGTGCCTCGTGTTATGTGAATTCTGACAATGATGGATTCTCTTTGTCTGAGTTTTGAATATAAGTCCAAATCCGCGCGAATTCAAAAGAACATCTCAAGAATTCTGAAGTGTCGATATGCTTTTCACACCCAAGTTTGCAACCGCATAATACCACCCGCGTAAGGACGCTGAGCCAATGTGCGACATGCGTTCCTGCGACGTCATTTCTCCTCTTGCCTCCTAGAATCCAAGCTGCCAATCTTTATATAAAAAGAACACCAAAAGTAAATGACCCCTTTCGTGGATACCGTTTTATGTAGCAGTGTGGGGATTCCGAGAGACACTGAACGTTTCACATCATCATTAATCATTATTAGCCCCCGGAAGGGAAAATAGGAACGCTGTTTCTACAAGAAGATTTCTATGGGTTGTAGATATTCAAATTTGAAATGATCAGTTTCCATTTCTTACTGTCTGTGTTTATATATGCGCAGTTTAAGATATACATTTCTGGCAGTCATTTCCAGCTTGTCGTAATCGTGATGAGGCTTAAATGTTTCGGTGTTGTGGTTTTCAACAGGCATGTACAAAGTTGTGAACCGTTATAATGCCCTTACCTGTTCTAGATATTCTTGGAACAAGTTTTTGAATGGATGAGAAAAGGAAGTTTCTATTGCTGACGTCATATGCTACTGTTAGGTCGACATCGCAGGTATACATTTCGTTTTATTAGATCTGTATTAATGTAGATTACATTAGATATTTTAATAGATATACAATTTCGTAGAATTGTTTGATGAACTATATGCCATCATTACACGTTATACCATAACGAAAAATTGTCTTCCATCAAAAGGAAAATACATAGATATTACAATACTTTCACCAAAATGGATCCAGTTGAGATATGCGTGGGTCTTGAGGACAACCGATTTGTTTCTAAATTGCATTAATGCTGGTTATATCCCGTTTGCTTTGGAATGCGTTTCTGACTCCATTTACCATTTATGAAAATGAGAAAATTTTGTCTATATTTCTGAGATGAGGTATTTTAATTATTTACACTATTTACATTGTTCTGAGCGTTTTCCTTATCTTTGTTGCCATATTCATGAGGTTAAAGCCGTTGCACGCTCCGGCCTTCTTCAGATGATTGGAATTTCGAACCGAATCATTTATTTCGTCAACAGGGACACATTTTCTAGTTCCACGTGTCATGCCTCTTCAAAGATATCAATATCAGTTATTTCTCTTTAGCTCCACTCTGGATTACTTTAACCAACGGTTTTATCCACTAGGCCATATGTCACCTTGAGGGGGAAATAAAGTGCTCGATCGAAATTCAAATTACCTAATGAAGGCCGGAGCGTAAAAGGGTCGAAACATCGGGAATATGGCATCATAGATGAGGAAAGCTTTCCGAACAACGTAAACATAATAAATCATGAGAAAATGTTTTACAATGTCATGTGCTGTTTCATCATCCTTCAATTCATTTGTAGTTTTCTTTCTTTCAATTTATCACCGTTTGGTTAAAGTCTATCATATTAGGTTGTATACTGGTGTATTTTCTATCCCCACAGGTCTCTTCAGCTTAGTGTGGTCACGATTAAATTTTAACGATGTATGTTTTTAGGCGAGGTCATTTCTTCTGTTTTTGTTTGATGATGAGATTTTTTGCTGCTTTTTTCTCGTTACATCGTATAAATTTGCATTTTGGCTTTATTAATTTTGTTTCCAATTTTCGGAGGACATTGGTTTCTCAGAGAATGAGTTACACTTTTAATTCATTTGGTAATTGTTCAGTTTTCTTCATTCCATCATTTCTCTCACTCCAGTTTATTTCTCTCTTCTATCAATATTTTCAAATAAGGATATTTTCTCTGTTTAGATATTCTTATATTCTCAAGTGTTTTCGCTAAAATATGTTTATAATATTTGATTACAGTTTGTCCTTTTCATCACGATTTAGCTTTATCTATTTCGACTACATTTATTACATATTGTTTTTAATTTGTAAAGGCTAGGATGTGAACCTACGTGTTCTTTGTGACTTATATGAACTATTCTGATGTGCTTTGTCAGTTGGAAGTAATTTGTGATCAGATTAAGATTAAATGTTATATACTCAAAAATTATGTTACAAATAGCTTAATCCATGAATCCTTGATGCTCATGTCAATAATACTTTTGTTTAATTTATCTAGACTCAACCATGGGATACGTGTTTTATGGGATGGTTAAACGCATATTTGATATATAACATTTTGATCAACCAAAATTTAACAATGGTCCGACCTTGCTTTTCGAGGCATATGCTATTTCATTTTGTGACCTTAAAATGTTGGACTTTTGGGTACCCTGGTGTACTAGTGAGCCAGCCAAAATGAGCTGACTGATTTTATAGTTCAACAATAGAAGTTCTAACCAATCATAAGGCTCAAAATATTCAATACGACGTGTATGAAGGCGACCATTTTTGTTTTCGGAATACATTGCCAGACTTTGATATCGAAGACTGAAGAAATACTTACTGCGCTCGATTCTATATTCATAGACTATGGTGAACATGGCCAACATAAAATAAAGGAGTATACATTAATATGTCCATTAACGCAGTGTGTACATTTTTCTTACTAAAAAAAACTTATTTAAACCTCTGTAGATGTTCGCTTTTCGAACTCAACATTTTGTTTCTAAATACGATTTGAAATAACTTTTTAGAGCCACAAGTAACTATGTCGGTAGATTTCAGTGTTTCTAACTGGCGTACAATATTGTCTATTAAAATAATCTTTAATTGACGTATTGCAATTCAAACTCCAGTCCAATAGAAATTGCAACCGAGATGGGAATTGGAGTCGCTACCAATTCCATACATCTCTTGCCTGCAAACATTATCATCTGCATTATCACATTTTTATAAAATGAAAACGTAGTCTGAAATTACCTGATGCAAACTGGACGTTGATATGTAATATTTTACAATATAAAACTTTTAAAATTTCATTAATTTTGTCTATTTGATATTTCTTGCGGATACGTTAAGTAGCAGATATGACCTTTCCATACAAGTAGTAGATATTTTGACCACAGCCTGGTCTGCTGCAGTGACACGTTCGATGCTTCCTCGCATGGAGGGCGATGAGGAAATTAATGATTAGCCATTGATATGAGTCAAAGTAGTAGGTTTTCTTTTTATTGGCTATTTCGTTTTCTTTTTATCAAGTCTCGGATTTTACTTCAATACCTCGTATAATCAAGGCATTAGATTAGTACTTAGTGCTTTTAAAACATCCCCAGTCGAGAGCTTATAAACAGAAGTTAATGAAACCCCACATTTAAGGCGGAATAAACTGGTACTACAGTATTTTTTTAACATAAAATCATGCCCTACTAACCCAGTTTACAGCAGTAATTTTGAAACGAATTACTACGATATATTCCGCCAAGAATATAATGCTATACAATCCTACGGACTAAGGACGAAATCCATTGCTGAAGAGTTAGGCACAACACTCTCACAGATACAAGAATCGATTGCAGCCAATATTCCCGCATGGACTATCAAGAAACCTCTAGCTCTGCTAGAATTAGATAATCTCCCAACACAAAAATCACACACATTCTAGAATAAGTTTCAGGATATACTTCCCTAACTATACACACATCTATACAGACGGGTCAAAAATACATATTCTATTCATACGAATCTACTGTAAAAATCCAGTCTGCATTAAATAACCCATTGCAGTTAATATCTTTAAAGAAACCGAACCAGAAAATTATTATCCCTTTTTAACGGACGGACAAATCACGAAATTTGTGAATCCCTAATATTTAGTAAAATGTTTTATTTTAATAAGATTGTTAGGTTTTATATCTCACTGGTTATCTCTCGTCATTTACTAAAGTGTGTCTTGTTGTCGCTTGATCTCCATTCTCCCCAATCTCTTTTAACTGAAGCGACAAAAATATGCATTAATATATCCCCCCTATTTTTTTCAGAAAATTAAATTGAAATGTTGAGCAATTCTCTACCGTTTAAGCTTTGATGACAATTGTAGCCAGTCTCTCTCTCTCTCACTCTCTCTCTCTCTCTCTCTCATATATATATATATATATATATATATATATATATATATATATATATATATATATATATAATGTTTTCAAACAGGTTTGGTCAAAATAATTACATCATATCAGGTTGATTAGTTTTCGTTGTGATCCTATGAACCTTAATAAGTATGTCCGAATCCTCATAAATATGATGGACACTATTGTAAGTGTCTGTAATATGCTTATGTAAGTAGTCTACCACTAGCAGGCGAGTATAGTATTTTATTGATGTTAAAGATATTTCATTTTCAGCCTCCGTTTTGGTTATTCTTAATTCAGTAATCTTTACTATGTTACAACACAAGACGCCGGGTACATTTGCTAGTGTGTGTGTGTGCATATATATATATATATATATATACACACACACACACATATATATATATATATATATATATATATATATATATATATATATATATATATATATATGAGATTTTATGCAGCATCATTCCTTATTAGTAGTGGTTAACAGTATTTATGTTGTTATCCTTGTTTTATTTCTTTAAGTTTATAACAATAGGACTTTACAGACCATTCTTAGTAAGTTCACTATTTAAAAAATGAAAGCTAAACCAGAAATACGAACTCACATATGTGCACTCGCGTAAGATAATAATTTATTATATATATATATATATATATATATATATATATATATATATATATATATATATATATTGAAATTTGTCATATTTACTGAGCTTTTGTAGACGGAACAAAGCTTGGTAGCTAACAGGTTCTCGCCTCAAGCAATTTTCGAACCTTACACACGCATTTATATATATATATATATATATATATATATATATATATATATATATATATATATATATATATATTTATATATATATATATATATATATATATATATATATATATATATATATATAGGCGACTTTCAGTATCACAATGGATAAACAAATTATATTCGAACATCTATTTCATTCCACATTGATGGAAATAGAAAATAGAAAATTCAAATTCATCGTTGTGTAAATATTTATCTCATTTTCTCGATGAATTCTTTAAGTCTTTGTCACTATGTGATGCCAATTCTTGTACATTCTCGCAAATTACCTTTTTCTAACAAAGTAATTCAATGCGACGAACTGCTGAAAAGAAAATAATTTTATTTTTAGAGCATGAAAATTTCGGTTCAAAATTTGCGCGCGTATGACTAATAAAAATCAATTCATTGACGAATATAGAACGATATGTTCTTTAATGGGTGATCTATTAATATCAAATATATACGTTATGTTTTTATGTCGGCGCTAAATTGTTCTACAAGCCAACATTTGAACACACTTATGAATACATAAAGTGTGATATTTCATAAATATATATGTGTTCGTGAGAGAGAGAGAGAGAGAGAGAGGGAGGTGTATTTTTGAAAGAGAGGTAAATGTATTTATAATGTTTGATTATTTATTACTCTAAAATATTTCACCATCATCAGAATATTATTATTATTACCATTTCTCGAATAAGCAATACTATCGGATAAAATTTATAAAATCTATCTCTTAAAACAGTTTTTCATAAAAGTCGCCGTATTACTGAAATATTTACAATATCTTCTTTCTATAATGAAAACGATTATCTAATACGTATAATCGACAAATTTCTGATCAGAAGAGGTCACGTTATATCGACCTTGTGAAATTTAAGTTAAATTGAAGGAAAAAAATAACCTAAAATATTGATGCTTCTTAAACAATAAACTTTATATGTTAATAAATTCAGTAGAACTATCTGACCACTGATGTGCGGATTAATTGTCAGGATGTGGAATTAGTAAATACTAAACAGTTCATATACTCCGGCGTATAGATCAGTTATAACATCTTTAGTATAGACGAAAAAAATTGAACATAGAATAGGCTGCAGCAGAGGTAGTTACGGTCAACACCGCAAAGTGCGAAGAAATCAAATCTTCAACTTGAAAACTTGGGTTATGTGCTTGAAATCTTCGTCAGATTGAGATTTCATACGGATGATATGCATGGCGCCAAACACGTTTAGAACTATTTAAACTGTCAGTTGCATAGAAACACTTTTTATGATCTCTAATAAAAAAAAACAAATGCATTGAGCGAGTGAAGCAGGAGGGTGTTGGCAAATACCATGCATCTCTGTGGATATTTATCGCTTGTGCACAATGTTCAAAGAACTATACAAGATAAGAGAAAAGACTCCAACAACAAAAAATTGATAACACATGTAACTCGAAGAGAAAGTAACGACATAATCGTATCATATTAAGTCATAATGTTGACTTTCAACAAGACTTCAGATAAAAGCGGAAGATAGATGATGGAAAGAGATATAACAGCAACAGAACTTAAAATACTTTTTCAGAGAAACATTTTTATAAACGTCAATCGAAAGCAACATTGGCTATTCGGTCAATGATTATCAAAAGTCTTTTTGTAAGGAAATGGCTAACATTATCATTACAACTGACGACGGAATATGTTTTTGAAATTTTATTTTGGTTTGTTTTTATATATATATATATATATATATATATATATATATATATATGTATATATATATATATATATATATATATATATATATATATATATATATATATATATATATATTGGTATTATTTTGGCCGTAAGACTATATGTATGTATAAGGGCCGGTTGGTAAAGTGTCGACATTTTTTTTATTTCGCGTATGCGCGTTGCTTGTTTTTGATTTTGTTGACTGCAAGGTATAGAAGGTTGAATTGGGCATTGTCTGCGAGAAAAAGAGTACCACAACGCAAATTACTACCCCAGAAATTTCGCAACGGCATGCCGAACTGCTTGGCATTCGCGCTGTAATACGAACTTTATAGAGTGTCTGGGTGTAAAACTGAGGACGGTGCAGAGGATTCGGAAGGAGTTGGATGAGTCTAGTTGTGATTACGACGATACGCCTGCACGAAACCCTCACTCTGATCATGCTGATAAGAAAAGAAACTCACTAATTTGGTGTGAAGGCCTCAGACTCAACGCAAAGGCCCAAATCCAGTGCCTCGAGGAGGTTATGCTGCCTTTGGTCAAGACTGTGTCAGTTGGAAGAAACTATCTCTGGCAACAGGACCATGCACCATGCCAAAAAAGCAAGAGAATCCATTCATGTCTGTCAGCCAATTACTGCCCCCACATCGCCCATTACATCTGACTACCTAACACCCTTGACTGCAACCCCATTGATTATCATGTGTGGGTCGTAGTCGATCTAGAGACCAACAAAAATCCTTGTAAAACTACAGATGAACTGAAGACAAAGACATCTAACAATTTAAACAAGGAAAACCATCCAGAAGAGTTGCAAGATATTTCGAACTCGTCTTGAGGCCATGGTTGAAGCCAATGACGATTTTATTGAATAAATGTACTCCTTAGTATTTCAAGATATTTTGTGTAATTTTGTCAAATATATTTGTTAATATGAGGTGTCAGTGTAATTTACATTTTTGCGTAATTTATACGACAATTTATCCATCGCGCGTATCCCGCCGCCCCAGCGCGCGCGCTCGCGCGCGCACACACACACACACACACACACACACACACACACACACACACACACACACACACACACACACACACACAGATAGATAGATAATGGTATTCCAGTCGAATGCATGCTATTACCCTTGGAAAATGTATTAATCTTCTTATTCTCCCTTCAGTTATCGGTAAATAGCAGGGTACACTGGGTTCTGTAGCCTTGAATGAAAATAATCCAGGAGAAGGACAACACTGAATTCCAAACCTGGGGAGGGTCGGTTGGGGACATTGTGGCACCTAGTGCAACAGGTCTCTGTATTCGGCTCTTCAGTAAGTGTGGTTGGTTCTGCACAAAGCCCTCACCACTATAATCAAATGATATGTGCTGGTGTCTTGAATGTAGGTGACTAGGAACTGAGCTGCTTGACCCTCATACGTTGAATACGACGACAGAGTCCACCATAATGGCATCAGTCTATATAAAAACAGAAATTAATGAATGTGGAATTGTTTCTATGTGAGGTATTTCGTCTTTTAGTATTTCATTGGACCAAAGACATGCTGTCATTGATGTAAACTACATAGTTGCACATAATGTTAACTACATATTGTAGTGTTACTGTAGTGTTTTAGATTCACTTCATGATTCATTTGATGTAGGTTTTGCGTGATGCTGCCTTATTTAATTTCACAAGTTATCACTTAAGCATAACAAGGTTTGTCTCTTGATTTCCAGGTACACTGATTTTCTCGGGTTGCGAGCCAGTCGCTGGTGAAGACGTTTATTGAGTCTCGTTTGTTCAATACCCACAGACCTCAATATGCTGAGCGGATTTTAGTTATAATTTCTCGGTGAGAGCGCATGATCTGTCGTGATCAACAATTTTGAACAGTGCTATTAAGGTCAAACCGCCGGTTGCAATGACTTGTCACTTCATATTAGCACAACCATCGACAGGCTTCCAAAGAATTTCTTCGACTCAATTCCACTCGGAAGTCTTAGATGAATCTGTGGTATTGTTTTCAAATAAATTCTAAAGTTCCCTTATAGTGAGATCCCCTCTCAAGTCCTGCAATGATAGACAAATTGTAACGTGTGGTCATTAATACTTCTGTGAGAGTTATTAGCAATTGCTGCCTAGAGTGTGTACTCCTTGTACCGTCTTTGTATTCATCCATCTTAACGTACCGTACTTAATTCCTTTCACTTAACACGATACTCATTAGGGAATCAAGAACTATGCCCTATCAACAAAATATCAATACATAATAATACATCTAATTGATTATAATTTACACTATACCTTTGTCCCCCTCTTTGTTGTTGTTATCTGTTGTATTTCCTGCTTTTTTTTCTAGTACTGTGATAATGGATTGCTCCTACTTAAAAATATGGCAAGTAGTCAGATTGGAGGCGGATACGAGCAGCATTTGATTTACAGTCCATGTATGTGTATTTAATAAACTTCTTTTTTTTCTTTACCTAGTCTTATGTTCTTTCGAAACTCTGACTACATCCTTCCTAGTTCTTGGCTATATTGAGCAAAGATAATATCACAATATTATCAAATCGTTTCGTCCGTTGATCCTTCCAAATTTCATCAGCGTAACATACAGAGAATTCCGAACATAACCCTATTATTTACTGTTTACATTGCACACTGTCGGGTCCGGTAATTGAATTCACAATTAATATGTCAAAGCATTCATTGCACCAAATTATAAATCCACTAGGTTATAGACCTGATACGCAGGTGAAACATTTACACTATTTATTTCCTTCGGACTATTGGCTTAATCTTTATTGTCATATTCACGACGTTTAGGTCATTGTACCCTCCGGCCTTCTTCATGTGATATACCTTGGAATCCAAACCGAACCATTTATTTAGTTTGCGGCGGGTAGATTGGTCTAATTTTACGTGCCATGGCTTTGGAAATCTCAGTATTAGTTAATCCCCCTTAGTAACTCAACTCCCCAAGGTTTCGTTTCGTTACCTTTGGCCAGAAGAAAAAATTCATTGGGTTATGTAACTTTTTGGATCACTCAACGTCTTCCTCCATTGGCATGTGTGCCATTGGGCAATAAAGATGAGAGAAAAAGTCTGAACGAAGTTAATAGTTAAAATACCTCATCTCAGAAATATAGTCAGATAACGCTGGTGTAATATTTGAAACGTTTTGAGTGTTATGTTCGTAATATGAAAGCATAAAAAATAGTTGGTTTGACATTTATTTTTCGATAAATCGTTTTACTTTTTGAAAAGAGGTTACCTTCACCGGTTTTACCACAAAGTACTCAGAACACCAGGGTTTGGTCATTTCATATGAAAAACCTTCTTAATGTAAGATATACCAAAATAAATAAATACCAAGACAAAACAGGACGTTATAAATCTGTTTTGATTTTCCATGCTCATTCCCGAGCTTTTAAATTTTTTTATTTTTAAATTAATATAGAGTGAGCAATCTAATTTACTGATATTATCTAAAAATATCATCTGCGATAAGGCCGACAAACAAAAATGATTTGAATAACTGTGAAAGTGATTATATTCCAAAGATTTTAATCGGAAATACAAACTGCGTCTGAATATTCGGTTATGAAATATATGCTATGTAATCTATATATTAGACGAAATGTTTTAAGGATAAGACTAAAGCAAAAGCTTCTACGTTTTGCGGCACGACTTTTCTGTCAGCCTTCTCATCCCCCACCTATGAGTTAAATAGTAACAATTTTATCCGTAAAATGAATTTCCATTCTGAAAAGAATTGTTAATTAAATATCCCCCCCCAAAAGACGTATTATTCTTACAATACAAAATCTGTTTTGGTTCGAAATAACCTAAAAACATGGATAAGCTGTAAGAAAAAATTCATTCAATCGGTTCGACTTGAGACTAATATTGGTTTCATAAATGGAGTATTATATATATATATATATATATATATATATATATATATATATATATATATATATATATATGTAAATTCTGGATGGAAAATAAAACGTTAGTTATAATTTTACATCGATAAACACTGATGGTATAAAGACGTTTTTATATACACTTCGATGTTGACTTTTTTTCGTCTTCCGTTATAACCAAATTCATAAGCGAGCCTAATTCATTCAGATTTTCTATTGCTTTTGTTCTTATTGTAAGGTGGGATAAGTAAAAATCAATGGCGGACAAAATAAAATACAAAACTCTACAGAAGGCTAAATAAAACCTTCTAAGATATACATCTGGATACATTGGACGCCGAAACCTTTAAACATTTTAAGGGGATATTATAAGTGATATTTGTTGCAGTTTCCACGTATTTTATATATATGTTTCCATCGATAAAACTATTATTACTCTGAAGTGGTCATTTGGAAGGTCGAAAAATGTAACATTCTATTTTTTCTGTTTGCCATTCGATTAGTCAATATTCAATTATTCAAATTCACTTGCATATTAGCGGTGTGTATTCGTATGTGTCGGTAAGGAACACAATGTGATTTTGGTAAAAAAAATATTGTTTATAAAATATATAATGCATGACATTTATTGATTATCCAAATATTAATCTATATATTTCTTTTAGCTTATTCTTCGTCTGTTTTTATCCTTTTTAAAACAGTATTTTTCCTTTTATCTTTATGTTACAGGAGAGATGAGTTTACCATTGCATGCTTCGAGTAATTTTATACACCCAAGCTCCTAAGAATTTTATTAGATATTCGTAATAATTTAAATGCTCTCAGGAACACTTAAATTAAGGTTTTTATTTCAATTTACAAGTGTAATAAATCTTTAATTTTAACACCCAAAGGAATCTATTCTCCTTATAGCCTTATTATGTGAACAAATACAGACTAATTTTGAGTCAATCGTTTCTTTACAGCAAACATTCCGATTATACAAATAGAGAGTAAATCTCAACAGTAGCATTTATTTGCTAAAGCCTAATTCTAGTTTTCCATTAAGTTTTATTTTCATAGATACACACACATATATATATAAGTAAATATTATTTGTATCTCGCCTATAAATTTCGATGTTTCTATGGTTTACAGCTTTTCTCATGGAATACTTTATAACCCATTTTTTAAGTTTTTATCCGGCTTTCAGTCGTTTCGAACGACCATCCTCAGGTAGACATATTAGTGTGTTTTTGTTAAACTCCGAATAGTAATGCGACATCGAAAGACATTGTGGTCCGAAAGAGTGCTTTTTTAGTAATGAGATATTGTTAAATGTAAGAATAATTATATATATATATATATATATATATATATATATATATATATATATATATATATATCACTTTTTACAACGAATGTTGAATCTTCACAGTATTTACTGTTATTGAAATTATCCTCTCTTCTTTGCCCATTTAAAACTTTCCTTACTGTGTTTATATATACAGAGCAACTACCGTGCATTATATTTTACCAGGATTATATATATATATATATATATATATATATATATATATATATATATATATATATATATACATATATATATATATATATGTATATATATATATATATATAATTAATTAAAAGATATGCATAAAAATTATTACATTCTTATTAAATCAGTATTTGTTATTTTAAACATTAATTTTTTTTTTAAATAGTGGAGGTATTTTATATATTAAATAAAATATATAATTGAAAAAAAAATAATTAAAATTCATTGTACTAAGATACGCACCCTAGTAAATACAAAGATAATTTATATTTTCTGAACTGCTTGGACTTCCTTCCAATATTTAGTTTCGATCACTCAATGTATGGCTATTTTAGAGGGTGTAACGGAAGGTCGCAGTAGCTTATATATAGATCTAAATATATAAATCAGTGACAGTCAGTTTAATGTTTCAACTCGATTTTTATGCCATGTCGTAATCTATGACCTGAAGATTTACATATGCTTTATCACTGATATTGAGCACTGTAACCCTTAAATATAGCATGAATTAAAACTATATTTATTCATATATATATATATATATGTGTGTGTGTGTGTGTGTCTAGTTAGGAATTTAGTGACAGCTATACCAAGCTAAAAAATCCCCTAGATAATAATTTATCGATCATGAATTGCTTTTTCCTTTTGTCGAAAGAAAGAGATGCTTAATCTGTAACTTTCAAATATGGCCGACAAAAATTATTCAAGTCGGACAGAAAGCTGTGAATATTTCCTCGTTATTTTTCTATTAAACTAATTTGTCACTTCTCGTAGTTTGTTCAAACATGCTGATTTCACAGTTACACACAACGGAATAAGATTCAACTAGTAATGCATCAAATATGAAAGTTTATACCGATTTACAATTCTATAATGCATTTCCAAGCATTATACATGTAAATAATTAATCTCCATTCAAAATATGACCGCTATATGTTGTCGATTAAGTTCGTAGAAAATTCGGTTTGCCTTGCCAAGCGCAACACAACTGACATTTGAATCAAAGCGCAATAGAAATGAGTCCCTTGAAACATGCAATTTAGCCGAATCTGTCAAATGAAATCTCAAAACTCTCGGTCATCATTTGAATGCGTTGTTAAATATAGTAGCATTGCAGTTGTAGCACCGATTTCCTTTTGAATTTGTTATCATTTTAAATTTGTAAAAAGTGTGAATTTGTATTACAAGTGATTATCTTTCATTTAATCAATGTATATTCACAAAACCACATACTGGAAACCGGTTTTACAAATTCCAATTCGCCATGTTCACCCCCGATAAATCAAAATCGTTTACAGATTACAAGGCTGCAAGAAGGAAAATTAACGCTGGAAATAGCTTGATGCTGATTTCAAATTCCACCCTAATTTACCGAAAATTGTCACAATATTTCTTTATGAATTTGTATTTATACATAAATTGTCTACTTTGCTTATTTTAATTAATTTATTTTTTTAGATTTTTTCCATTTATAAGGTGGGATCTTTTAATATCATTCGCCTGATACGTGTGTACGAATCTTATCAATATGATTAATATTTTTTCTATCTTTTCAAATGACGAAACAACATTTCACTTTTGAATATGTCCATGTGTTATTTAATATCTCCTAAACTTTCTGTATAATTGTTTCTCATTTTTCTACAGCAGGGATGTCAGCCGTATGAATAATAAAGATAGGAAAATTACACCAAGATCACTTTATTATATAAGGGAAGATGGAGGAAATTCAAAGGAATGTATCTGAAAAGAAAATGAACTGATTTGTTAAAAATAATACAAAAGGGCGTAAAACACGTAGGTGTCTTCAAATTGAGCTCATTCAACGTTTTATCTTCATCTCAGCTTGCTAACGTTCTTTTTGAGGGATAAATGCGGATTAACACTATTGTGCTAACCCAAAGAGTATTAGGGTAGATTTGTTTTTTACTTCTTTTAGAAAATCAAAATCGCACTCAGTCCAAAAACCGGGGATTGATAGGCTTAATGCTGACACCAAAAGGTGAAGTTCATAGATTTTGCATTCTTAGAGCATTTATAAAAAAATATCGTGTAACAAATTGTACAGAAATAAATATTTTCATTAATTACTTTACTTAATGAACCTATTTTTATGAAAAATCGTTTCAAAGGAAAGGTTTTATAAATTCTACCCGAAAGTAGCAATTGCCTATTTGAGAAACGCTGATAATAATTCTGATGATGGCGGATAATTGGCGAAATATTTTAAAGTAAAAAATATATATATATAATATGTTTACCATTCCTAAGGCACATCTGTCTTTCTCACATCATATATATATATATATATATATATATATATATATATAATGTGAAGGAAATATCATTCTATGTATTCATGGCAATTTTCTAATCGTAGCTTAGGTGTGACACAAAGCCGAAAGTATGGGGAACCCAGTGAGGATGGAAATCACTATTCAGGCGTAATGAATTTAGCAAGAAAAGATTGCTAACCATTGCAACAGATCGGAGCACCCCTCTTTATGTATTCATGTGTGTTTATATGTTGGTTTGTAAAACAACTGAGCACCAACAAAGACAGAGCATACTAATAGCTGTGATTAGAACTGAAATCAAAATTTGGATTTATAGCTTTTACTAATATTTAAGAATTTAGTTTTAAATATCGTATGACAATTATAACAGAAAAACCTCATTTCCTCAGAATTTTTTATCAAACATTCATTTCAAAAACTTACTTTTCAAAGTTGATAATTTATGTATTAGATACAGCCAATTGAGAATATATTATAACCAGAATTCTTATGAATCAGCACAGGCAAAATATGGATTGTTTACTTCATTTGATAAGTAAAGATTGTAGAATATTACATAAAGACTCAGTGAATGAGATCTTACACAACTTATAAGGTAATAATTATTAAAATTAAAAAAAAGATAATAGGAAATATACCACAGTAATACAATTGAACAGACATTATCAGATATTTGAAAAATCTGCATTGTTTATTGAAAATGGAACTAAAACTAACCGCACTGTATAGCAAAATTACATCATAACATAGCTAAATAGTTCATTATAATTCCGCTTTGAAGTAAATGAACGTCTGATCTGAGGTCAAAATTATTTAGTAATAATGTTCTTGCTTCTTGTCTATATACAATTTCTCAAGCTTAATTTCTCTTTCCACACCTTATGAATGTGCAGGTAAATTCAGTAAATCGTACGTCGTTCCGTTCATTACAACCTCTTGTAGTTTATTATTTGCAAAAGCTTCTGCAAGTGCAACTTCGCAAATTCTATTTTGTGAGAAGTTAATCAGATTTGAATTGTATATTGCTTCAGAAATGATGAATGTAATTCTTTGATGCCTCGATACTTTTGAAGCAAAAAAAAATATTTTTATTGGGAAACTTACTCGTACATGGTAATATTTATGTAATGGAATTTTAATTAAATTTTAAAATTAGTTTTGTAAATTGACATGACTAATTAAATATGAATAAAAGTTTACTTATCTAATGGACAATTTTTATGACCCCCTCTCTCACCTCTCATTCATCTGTCATCCAGATTGAGAAAATATTTTCTAGAAACAAGGCGAAAGTATTTCCTGTAAATTTTTAATGTAACATTCTGTATTTCCGTCGACTGTTCTTTTATTCTCTGCATCACGTTGACGATATACACTTGTTGGTTATGGAAGTTATTAAGTCTTTTAATTTCAAACCAAGTAACTTCTTATATTTCAATCATCATCATTATTCGATCGCAGTCGGGCCCATCAAGCCAATGCGAACTATCCGTTCTGTAGCTGCTATAATATATGCTACGCGAGGTCTACATACAGTTTTGAATTCTTTAGACCGTTTGCCAGCAATTTCCCAATGTTATTAGCACGTAAATGAAAGTAATGGATCCGACTGGAATTCGAAATAGGCTCTGCGATTCCTGCACCCCAACCGCTATCAATTAGCCCGATCATGTTTTCAATTATACAATGTATGAGACTGCTGTAAGGTTTTCACTTATCACCGAGATGAAAGACCAACGCTCTCATTTTGAATCTAACCTTAATATTTAAATTAATTTCCTCAAAAACCACTAAGAATTTGAAATAGAATATGTTGTATTCTTTTTTTGCCATCTAAAGCACCAACTTTCAAATTGAGTGCAATACCACTGTTCCAAAGACAATTTTCCCATCGTCCATTGGTATTGGCAGATGTGACACGAATGGGCGATCATGTCTCTTTTTGATTCATGATCGCGATAGGTTATTTGCGCGAAATTGAATGTAACAAACAAGACTGAAATTCGAACTCGGCTTTCCGATTTCTCACTCCTATACGTTATCCATTACACCACCAGCACACCCAAGCTTATAGTACGTGATGTTGAAAAGCCGTCACTTATCAGGCTCGTAGTTGCTTAACGAAAATGATCGGACTATACCCGGTGTTTCAACGTGATATGGCCGTACGCGCATTCAGTCTTTACGACAAGGCTATGTCAAGGAAACTGTTAAGTCCTACTACGAACGATTATCAATGGGTACAATTTTAACAAAAGTAGATACGAATACACCGTATTGAGAGCAGATAAAGGAAAGTAACTGCACAGACACATATACAACGCAAAGGAAATCAAGACGAAAAACAAACCATCTCTAAACATACTCTAACGTCTCTGTCTGTCATCATTGCAGTGTTATTAAGAAACGAAAATATCAAGTTCAAGATGTGTGCTACGAATGAAAATACAGAAATTTAAATATATTGGAAGTGTTGTAAGAGGTGGCTGACTCTGTGACATCGAAATCCGAAGTCGCATTGGAAGAGGTAAAGAAGTTTTCTCCAAACTAAGCGAGGTATTATGCAAAAATGTTTAGAAACAATGAAAAGAGTTACCTGCTGCTACGTTATATCGATCTTGCTATATGACAATATATGGTGGACAATTTTTGTCAAAGATAAAAAGAAGAAATGAGGTAAGTGATAGGTGATCTTTTTTTTAAATTTCGAAATATTTTTTTTAAAATTTCGAATGATATTTTTTATATCTTCTCTTTCTGGGAGGTATGTTTTCATGAATCTACATATTCCTTGTCTTTATTTTCTGGAAATTAACATGACTTCTTGGAAAAGATTTTGGAGTGGATTCCCGTTGCGTTTCACGGTTTGTATTTCATCGGTTTCCTTCTTTAGCTTGGTTTCCAGCTAAGAGTCGTTAGTCCAGTTTTCCCTTCAAATTAACCCATAGCTAGAGTGGCGGGTGAAGCGCCTGATTCCTGCATTTCCTCCCATTTTTTTTATTTATTTTGCGACATTATTCAAAATTGAACTCTACCCCCCGGTTCCACATTCCGCACATATATCCGTTACACATCGTAGTTACTGTCAGAAACTTACTTTATATATTACAGTTTGAAAAGTAATTTTCATTTAGTTTCCAAATGAAATACTAATTTTAAAATATTATGCCACATGTGTTCGAAGTATTCCTCTTTGCGTAATTACTCAATTTTAATAACCTTGCACAAAATCCAGTCCAATAAATCAGGGAGTAATTTAAAATTTGAAAAACAAAACAAAAAAGTTAAAATAAAATAGGAGATTTTTTTCTGACATAATAACAGCATCCCGGAGAAATATAATTTTCGATGATATTTTATATTTTTGTTGTCGCTTCTATTTCTTTCTTAAATATTTTTTTTTTATATTCCATTTCGTCTTAAATTAGTTTTTAGAAAAATTGCAAATCAAGCCTGCATTGTTTCAACTGACAAAAGAATTGTACATTTCGGCTCCTGGAATTCATAATCAATTTAAAGTCATGTTTGGCAATGCATTGAATGGGTGAGTGGGTATTTCGACAAAGCAATCTCGAATACTACCGACCAAATTATATTAATCTGAGAAAGTTCTTAAACTCAATGTTCCTTAAAAAGCGGCAGAATCAGGTAATCTTTGGAGATTTTGCTACAGAATATCAGTGTAATTGTGGATACTAAGAAAGAAGGAATCCGTATTTACTGGTTCAAGGGATACGCTTCCATAGAAGAATATCTATGTTGAAAGTTACTCAAACTCAGATAAGAATAAAGGACCCCAGCTCACAGGAAAAGGAATACACAAGTGTTTCGCAAAATTTATTGGTCATGCCCCACCTAAGCAACTCTAAAATTCTGGTGCCACCCCATCCCCATCTTTGACTTATAATTCTTATTATTCAAAAAGTGAAATTATATTCACGCCTAAAACGCCATTAACTTAGCTTTCCTTAAGAACTAGAAAAATATTAATTAATTTTAGAATTTTTGAAATATTTATAAAAAATATTATGTTACTAATATATATATATGTACACACATACAAAAAATAGGGCTCTTCAACATGGTGTAATGGTTAGCAAGCTTGTCCCGCTAGATCAATTACGACTGAATAGTGAGTTTGATCCTCACTGGGTACCTCTCAGTTTCGGCCTTGTAACAAATCTACGCAACGCTTAGAAAATAATTCTGGTCACCTCGACCTGGTATATGGAGAGCGAGCTTATATTGCTTGAACAATTACTTCTGAGTAGATTATGTGATCCTCATTAGACGCCCATAGTTTCGGCCTTGTGCCACATTCAAACTAAACTTAAAAGATCAAGACATAAATATTTTTTGTCTATGCATGCTCTGTATGCACAGTATTAGCACACCCAGACTCGCTATTAGTAACTAATTCTTGAATCCCCACTCCCTGTTAAAAAGGAATTTGCCCTCCTGTGTGGCTTTCCCCTGACGTTGGCAACCAAGATGATAGACAGACGTTATATGAAGAGATTTATAAAATACATTTTGCATATAAATACAAGGCTATAATTTCCCGTCCACTATTTACATTATTCGGACTATTGTCCTCATTGTTGTCGCCGTATTTATTACAACGTTTCGACCGTTGTACACTCCAGCCTTCTTCAGGTGGTTGGCATGTCGAACTGAACCCTTTATCTAACTAACGCCTTTATCCACTGTGCCATGTGTTTGTTGGATCCAGTGACAGGAGATCCATAAAACATGGCACTTGGAACTAGAACAGTTTTCCCTAGTGAGCGAAATAAAGAGTTCAGTTCGACATTCCAACCCCATGAAGAAGGCGGGGGGCGTACAACGACCGAAATGTAGTGATAAATATGGCGACAAATATGAGGACAATAGTCCGAATTATGTAAATAGTGTACATAATACCTCATCTCTGAAATATAGAGAGATACTAAATTCCCCGCCCATCTTTACCAAATATTCTTACGGCCCTCCCCTACAGTTTAAAAGTTTGATCCACCCCTAGATTTATCATGCCACGAACTTATCAGAAGAGTGAAAAAAAATGATAATGTTCTTAGTCATTCAAAAAACAAACAAACAATGGAATCACTTACCAAACTTATACTGTCAGAAACTTTAGTCTTGATTCGATGCAAAAGGAGGATATTTTGACTAAAGAAAAATTTAATCATAATTTTTTTCTTTTTGTCATAAAATATTCTAATAAAAACATGTCTCACTTTTTTAAAATTATGTATAATTGTTTTCTCTTATTTATAGTACAAGACAATTGCTATTGTGGCAAATTTAAAAAAAAATTATCAGGAATCCTCAAACTTTTGAGCTGTAGTTACTTACAGAATAAATGTACGACGAGCTCAAAGCTAAAATCGAACAACTTAAACAGAGTTGAAAAGGAAATGAAAAGAAAGTATTTGTATATTACAGTTACTTGTGAGGTATTTCAATAGAAAGGTAAACATGATACTGACATGGACTAAAAATGCCTTTAACACGCTTCCATTAGTTAGACATTGACATCTATAAATAGGATTAAAGATTTAAAAAATAAATGGCATTTTTTAATTATTACAATAATAAATTGACTCATTCCAATAAACCGATCGATTGATTTGATTTTCTAATGGCCTATCAAAGCTTGCACTGATTACTGACAGCCAGCAAACATTGTTAGATATTTAGAACCCTTTTGTTTTGGGGGACAATAATATTTTACTAATACAAGTGCTACAGGGGAATAAAGTATAGCTGCCGACACTTGAATTTGAACATACCTATTGTTCAAACCCAGTGAGCAAACAGAGGCAATCCCATTATTAAGTAGACCATGTGACCATGAAGTATACGCATATATGGGAGGTAGCGTGTGTCTAATTAATCTACATTATCGTCTATGTTCTATTACTGTACGGATCACCATTTGCACTCTATGCTCTATTACTATACGAGCCACTATTCTCTACTCTATTCACTATACTATACGGTTGTTACATTTGAGCCAGTATTATTGAGCAAGTACTATTAGTGTGAGTGCTATTCGAAGGCGTCTGACACCGGTAGTGTTCAACGGCGTACTATAGTTGTAATCTGCGATTACAAAGTCTCTACTACAACGAGCATTACGAAGTGACAATGAGTATTCGTTAGCATTACAAAAGTGGCAACGAGTGTTCGCTGACAGCACAATAACAATTCGTACTAATTAACTAAAAGCTGGAATGGGAAGAGATCGATTCACATCTAACCCAAAATTATTTACGCGTAAGGGAATATAATGAACTCGGCTCTCCGATTTTCAATTCCGAGCCGTTATCCATTAAAGCATCCGAATATGCAAGCTTACAACACCTGATATTCCCAAGCGGTCAACCATCTAGTTACGGACCATGGTTCAATGTCACTTAAATATGGTGGTCGTACGAGAACCGGTGTTTCAACGTGTTATATGCGTAAGCCAGAATAACTGGTGAACGGAATTAATATAATGAACGCCCTTGTGCCGATTACCGATTAGTCGTGACAGTTTCTCATATTGATCATTAGACTTTATTCAGCTCCTGAATTCGATAATTTTTCTTTTCCAGAGAGAGTGTGTGTGTGTGTGTCCGCAGCCCATTGGAACACTCATCTTAAGCGTGAACCTTACACACTCGTCTGCGATGTCTGAGTGTCGCTCCGCGCATTCACAACTGGAGTTGATGCTTATATATATGTATCACTTCCATGCTTGTCGTTCCACACATTTGCAAGCCATCTGCATCTGTGAGGGGACATGATTCAGCATACGAATGTCGGGATAACATATCTGGTTAACACAGCATCTGGCTCCCGTGAAGGTCTGGTTTGATATAGATTGCAAATATTTTCCCCGCGTGCCATTGCATTATTCAGGATTAACAATACAATAGATTCTTTCCAATGATTTCTCTCCCAATTATTTTTTTTCAGAAAAATTCTACAGCTTCATGAAAGATTTTCAGATTGGTGAAAAAATTATCTAAGTGTCTGGAAAATCACCACTACTTTTTATACTTGAATGAGTAAATAATTCGGAAAAAGAATAAAATCAACTCCACAAATAAAGTAAAATAGTTGGGGTGAGCATTTTCGATAACAGAATGGAATTAAGAAAAGAAAATCCTAGAAGTCTGATGGAAATGCATAAGAATTTAACACAAGAGAAGCGTCTAAATATTCTGACGAATATATTATCAGATCACCGAGAGGGAAAAAGTACCAGAAATGTTTAGTCTGTCGAAATTGTTTAAGGTCATGCACCAGAAAAGGAATTATATAGTCAGAAATAATAGTTCAGAAAAACAAGGAAAATATTGGAAAATTTAGCCAAGTGTAGACACATGATCAAAAGAATAAATTGAGATATCACCTGGAATATTCGGAGCCGCTATAAACCTACAAAAGAAAGGTTATACGGATCAAAGAATCAGAAAGTTAATGATAATACGTAAATGCTTGGCCCTCACAGTCTTCATAAAAAGGAAAAGAAGACTGAGAGAAACATCGCGCGTCAGGAACGAGGTTTGCGCTTAGAGGACTTTGATGTTTGCAGAAATAATTGAGGAAAGCTTAATTACAACGGAGATACTTTGAAAGAAAACTGATAGGGGAAAAGTGAGATGGGAAACGTCTAAAACTATGAGCCAGCATATTTATGAAGAAAACATTTGATAATGAAACTGAAATCCTGATCAATTGAGACTTGGAATATTTTTATGAGGACCACTTCATTTGATAAAGAGCGACCAAACCCTTTGAAAATATATGCGTATACTGAGGAAAGTTTACCAACTTGAGCTAGGTAGCGTAGAAGGACAGATGTGGCGTATTAGGAATGTTAATTCACTATGAATTGTGCAAAGAATCAGGGTTTAAATATTGAAACCAATCATGTACGCAGACGCTAAATTGTCACAGAAAAAACATTAGTTCCTTTTTCGAATTTGTAATTCAAACTTATGGCTCAGTTACGAATTGAAAGAAAGAAGGACAGTTACTCTATTGAGAAGAAGAGGGCTAAATACGTTAAACAATGCTTGTTTCTGTTTCAGAATTTCATATAATATACGAACGTAACTGATTCTGGAAAATATCTAAACATTTCAAATTACATGGAAAATATATACGCGATGCAGGAATAAATTGTCGTCTAAATTACGCAAAAATTAAAATAACACTGGCATCTCATTTTATTAGATATATTTACCAAAATTATGCAAAAATATATTGAAATACTAGAGAATAAATTTATTCCATAAAATCTCTATTGGCTTCTACCATGGCCTCCATACGACTTCGGAATCTCTCCTGAAACAATTCTGGACGGTCTTGTTTAAGTTTGTGAATGTTTCCATAATCCTTGCCTTCATTTCAGCGTTGGTGTTCCCTCGTTCAACTGTTCCGCACACATAATAATCAGGGGGGCTGATGTCTGGAGAGTTAGGTAGCCAGATGTAAGGGATGGTATGGTCGCAGAAACTGTCTGACAGCCATGCTCTTGCTTTTATGGCATGGTGATTAATACCACCCCCCCAAAAAAAACACAACGCCCATGCGCGAAATTTAAAATGGCGACAATTTACCCATTGCACTCTGTACATATATAGGACTAAATTATCACGACTTTATATGTTTTTTTGTTGATTTGTGTGTTGTTGTGTTCTTGGAACAATTACTGAATCATTTTTACATTAGCTTTCTGCATGGCGTGAAAATTAATTATTTCCTTGGATGATTTTTTTTTGTTTTCACCCAAACTTAGTGAGTCCATTATAACTTTCATCTTAATCCAAAGCTTGGAGAAAAAGTATTGTATCCTATCACTTTCCGAAGTGAATTAGAAAATTAGCCGGAATGTAAACAGGAATTGGATTAGTGCTCATCTACGGTTCGCCATTCCTAATAGAGAGTTGCAGTGTCAGACTTACTAATAATTTTGCGGGATCTTCGCATTATGCTTCGTGAAGGTGGTGCAGAACGCAAGTACATAATTTAGCATGTAATGCTATCTACATCTGAATATCATCCGGCATTTTGATGGCAGTTGATTTTGTTTTCCTTCTCAAAGGTGGATTTCACTGCGACTATGGAGTTCCATCTACTCATGACAGTAACAGGGTTTATAAGACTAGCTCTTTCCGCTTGTTGTTCGCAGAAATCAAGGTAGAATGAGGTTATCTATTAAGTTGTGTGTAAGTCCGATTAGCCACTATTAGTATACATTTTGCCCTTACTACATACGGCCCTTATACGCAGGTATAAAAATAAATATTTAATATGATAATATATCCAGTGAAAAACTTCAAAATGATCTGATAAAAACACATTCTTACCTTACATTTAACTATCTTCCTTTCAAAAAAAGAGCTCTAAAAGTTTGACATTCACCCATGTCAATTCAAAAAGATTAAATTAGATCACATTCTGATAAACAAGAAGTGGAAGAACAATTCAATGATTTTCCAAGCCTTCAACACATTTAAAAGAGTACATTCAGTCTATCAACCATGAGAGGCAATAAGAAAAATAATTCTGACTTCTCGACTTATGACTGGTTTCTTCTAATGAAAAAAACAACAAAGTCAATTACACCATTACTGTCAGGAATAAGTCTGAAACACTACAAACAGATGCCGACGAAACATAACCTAGTACGTCATACAATAATTTTCTCATTTCTCATGAAAAGGCTGCAACAGATGTCCTGCCCATAAAACTTGAACATAACTAACACATTCCTTGGGAATAAAATAGCATTGGATCACAAAGGACTCATGAGAAAATAATCCGCCAAGAGAAATTGAATTCTATTCTTTAAATCTATCCTAAACTTCAATAAACACTCGCACAGCTCAAGAATTCTGAAGATCAGTAAGCGATAAGGAAAATATATTCATCAGATCTGCTTTTCCAAAATCAATCAGCTCTTAATTGTAAAACTCTCAACGAAATCAGTGGCTTAAAATAAACAAATAAATCTAAGTTAAATACCAATAATCAGGCAGAGAAAATGAAAAAAATAGCAAGAACATTTAAAAATATTATTGGAAAATTTACCTTAAATTTGAGATAGCAAAGCTAGAACAATTTAGTGAACACCCTCTTGACATTAAACCTGGAAACTATACAGATTCAGAACTTGAAACGGCTTTAAAAAACACAAAAAATAGGAAAGCAGCGGAACTTGAAATCATTCCGCCGGATGTTTGGAAAACTCACAATTTCATTGATATTCTGCTCCAACTCTGTAACGCCACATATAATCCCTCGACGGAATAAATACAATTCGATAAATGGTTTCTTTGCATTTCACTTGCATAATATTTTGTTGGCTCCAAACATGTCGGAATGGCTGCAAAATATTTTCCCCTCCCATTTTTTTATCCCCAGACGCACACAAATGCATGCCGGGATTTTTTCCAAGCCAATAAAATAGACCGATTCGTGGTTTCATCTGACACATTCCCGATCTGTTTTGCCTTTATGTCAGAACGCTACGTCCGCTTATCAGAACTTGAGTCTGCGTGTCGACGCCAATTCTTTATTTGTGAAATTTTTCCATATTACTGATAATGTGCCTTGCATGTGTTGTTTGCTTGCTTTAAATTATTTTTCTCTACTTTTTCTTATTCTTATTCTTATTCTTTTTTTTTTGCTTGTTAGTGCTTAATGCAAATTTTGTCAATTCTGTTTGTTGGACGGTTCTCTTATTTATTTTCAATTTGACCATGTCTACCCACTCTACATAAATTACCTTCCATCAAAATATATCAGTTCCTTGGTTCAGATAGTTTAGATTTTTAAAATTGTGTTTGCCTTTGAGAGATAAACGCAACCGGTGTTTGAATAAAAGCAATGTCAAGAAAACCCTTGAAACATGCAATTTAACCGAATCTGTCAAATAAAATCTCAAGCCTCTAGGGCAACATTTAAATGAGTCGTTAAACAGTGTAACATTGCAATTACCAGACTAACTTTTATTTGAATTCTCTTATACTTTAATCTTCGAAAAAGGGCGGGTGTGTATTGCGCGTGGTTATCTTTCACGTACGTAATCGATTTGCAAAACCACACTCTGAAAATGGGATTCACAATTGCAGATTATCCCTTTTACACTTTGTCCCTCGGCAAATTGAAATCGTTTACAGATTAGAAGGAATGAAAATGAAAACGATTTTAAAATTCCGCTTCACTTTGCTTGAAGGTATTTTTAACCTCAGCGAATCTTTCCGAATATTTATTTATTTTAATTTATTCGAATAAATATCCATTCTGGGATTTATTTTCTGTTTTTATTCCGTAATATCTATACCTACGTTGAATCCTTAAATATTTTCTGTTTGCATTTAGTATAGCATGATTTTTTTTCTACTAGCGTATGAATGTTAATATACTCCACACAAGTCATGTTCTTCAACAACCTCGTCAAAAATTTACACGATTTAGAACTGCTGTCCTCATTCTTATTGTCATATTCACGACGTGTCCGCTGTTGTACGCTTTGGTGGTCTTCAGTTTGTATACGTTGGAATTCCAAACCGAACTTTTTATTTAGTCTACTGGGGTATATTGTTCTTCTTCTACGTGCAATGCCTTTCTGGATATATCAGTTTCATTTATTTCCCTTTCATAACGCAGATCTTTGTGCCAAGTCACTGGATTATTTCCAACAACGCTTTTATTTACTGAGCCATGTCTCCTTTCATATAGATATCATACATGGCGACAAGACAGTTCAGAAATATATCTAAAGTTTTAAAATGTATAAAAACGCTTTCTAAGATCAGTTGTAAAAAAGCTTTGAACGAGTAACGACTGTGGGTATTGGAAAATAAATAAAATCCTTTTTTAATATTGTGTAATAATGGGGATACAGAATCGCAAACAAAGTACTGTACCAAATAGAAGAATTTACATCACTTGAGAACTAAATACAGCAGCATAAAAAAAAATGGATATCACGTGTGACGTGAAGAGAAAATAATAACACAATCAAGACGATAACGTTCCATGCCATTTCAAAGAAAAGTTATCTAAACAGGAAAGTGTTGTAACACCGACTGAACTCGAGAAAACTGTTTTCCTAAAAGGAATTTTTAGATTTTTAAAATATCAACCGAAATAAGTACTGGCTGCTCGGTCAACGAATCCTAAATATTACCTTGTAGGGAAAACTGCTTATATGAATATTACCATATTCTTGTTTTTATTTAAATACTGTGGCATTTTTTTTAAATTCGTGTATAAATCTGGACACCTGTGAAAACTTCTAATCTGAAACTTATATTTATAAAAGGCATTATTGATGATTTGGGAACGCTCAAGAATCCGTTATTTAAAATAGTAAACGAGAATAAGCAGAAATGTCCACACGTCAAGATTACTAAATTCGACGTGAATAATTTCGCTGCATATGAAAAGACTTACTGTCGCCAGAAAAAGCTGACAACACTAAATATAAAAAAAACTATATACTTTTATATGCCGCATCTCTTCATGATATAGACAATCATGGCTCTCCAAAACTTACTATCCCTTGTGGCACTTAGCATGTTTATCCCTTAAGGTATTCCCGTTAGGTCATTCATTCACACAACCTCGTCAGGTAGGCGGCTCGTTAACTTCCCCTGTATTTTTTGCCCTCATTACGTCCCACGAGGTGTAAGTTTTCCAAACACTCCTTCCTCATTATGTATCCGAAGAATTTTACTTCTATTTTCCTGAATATAATTTTTTTTTTCTTGTCATTTTAAAATATTTCCTTGTTCCAGTCTTCATATAATGTAGTGAAGATTGCTGACGGAAACGAGACTCCAATGTCTTTCCAAAAAAGTCACGCAAGTTCACAGATAATAAAGAAATGATATATATATATATATATATATATATATATATATATATATATATATATATATATATATATATATATATATATATATTCACACACACCTGGTGTAACACCGAATTATCGAATTTTTAGATTAGGATTAGAACCGTTGTATCTTTGAAATGATTAGATATATCTTATTGGAATTCTCCGAGTTTTTTTATAAAGCTATTGGTAACTACTGTGAACAATAAAAATATATTTATCTTTAAGTTGAATTGATGGTCCTCTTGCATTTGCGACCTCCTGATCCAGTTTACCTTTCTACTGTTCCATCTTTTTAAAACATATGCACCATTCTCTTGATGGTGGTTGAATGGATTTTGATGACAGTCAGTATGCATGAAGACCTCAATAGTCATTTCCTCTCACCATTGGTCAGTTGGTAAAACATAGTGGGGCTCACACAAAAAGATTTTTAAATAGTTCTCTTTCTGGCTGAATAGATCAAAGGGTTTTTCTTTGAAAAGTTTTGAAACCATTTGTTGTAAAACAAAATGGTGTCAAAATTCTTCAACATCTCATCTGAAAAGGTGGAAAAAACAACTCAAGTTTAGTGTTAGAAAAAACAACACGAGTTCAGTGTTTTTTCATTAGATATTAAGCATTTTATAGGATGGTAATTGTCCTATGCTGTTACACGATTTGGACAATTTTGCTGCTACACCTGGTATACATATATATATATATATATATATATATATATATATATATATATATATATATATATATATATATATATATATGGTTGGTTGTTTGGGGTTTTATGACATATCAACCACTATGGGTTATTTAATGCCAGATCCAGTATTTACTAAATATATCACAAACGTATAGCTGGCAACATCAGTGTTTCAAAAACGTATAGATGGCAACATCATTGTTTCAAAAACGTATAGCTGGAAACATCATTGTTACAAAAACGTATAGCTGGCAACATCATTGTTTCAATGTACTGGAAAAGACCTGGAAGTTCACTATTTTCCCATAGCTGGGACCCCAACAGGTGCCATCACCCCGGCTCAGGGTGGACCTGGGAACACCAGCAATTAAGAGGTGGTTCTACGCTTCCTCAAAATCTCCTGGTCAGAGGCCATGCTGTTGGATGCAGTTTAACGTCGTACCCAGGACGTATATATATATATATATATATATGTATGGATTCGCCTATATTCTATCGGAACATGGGATTTAATAGGGAATCAGTAAGAGAAGCATTATTGATAAAAACTAGCAATTCCGGTTCAAGAAGGTGCATTAGAAACACGAATCCCCAATATCAATCTAGACAGAAAAGATATTATTTCGAATTCCATCATTGTCTGATAACTCAATTTTTCCTCAAGTCTTATTCAAAGGCATGAATCTCAGACCATTTGCTGCATCACCAGTTATCTTGTGTGCTGTGACCCGAAATCGTATTGGGATAGCGAAAGATGTTTTCCAAAATCTAAGGAACGTATAAAAATACAGGGAAATTTGGTTAGAAACAAAGAAAAGTGTACTTAACTGTTATGTAATATCAGTGAATACTAGACAGTATCCTGGAGAAAGAAGAGACTTGAAGCAACGGAAATATGGTTCTACAGGTTGAATCTCTGATAGGCATGCGCAGAACAGGTGAGCAACAGAACAAACTTTAGGGTAAATGGAAAAACAAAGCATAATTATAGGTTCCATCAGAAAGAGATAATTGAAATTTTCTGGGAACATTTTAGAAGGGTTGAAAGTCACAGGACACAGATACAAAAGACTAATCTACCTAAATCCTTGTGTACATGGTTAGTAGAACGGTGATTCGGAGTGGTATCGAAAAGATAGCCTACTTAGAGCTATAAAAGACAGGAAGTTGTGGATAACCTTTATTTCCACCGTCCTGAAGGGTCACGGTACAAAGAGGTTGTCAGTGAAATGTTAAGCTGAAAAGGATTTGATGGGGGTAGTGTACTGTTTTGTCACAACAAATGCATTTGATATCCGTTGGCAGTCCCAACAAATAGGAACAGGGATAATGAGTACAAGCTGTAGTAATAATTCCGCTACTTGTCTCAGAAGAAGAGAAGAAATTTTCTTATTTTTGCCTAAGAAATATTCAGTGATAAAGTTGGATTTATGTGAAGAGGAAGGTGGATGGTCAGAATTCTGAGCATATGAACGGTTTATTTAATCGAATTTCAGATAAAAAAAAATTAAAGTATTGAAACATTCTGATACAATCATTATTGTTTCTGTTTTTTTTAGAACTTTGTCTCTTTTTACATTTTTTTCTATTATATTATTTTTACTTAATAATTTGAAATATGCCCAAAGGCACTTGAACGAAAACGAACAGTTTTATAAAGTTATAACGAGATATATATATCTATATATTTCTTGTCTCATTGTCTAACTGAATAAACTTCATATTATTTTCTTAGATTTGACGTCACTCTGTTCATACAGCGATCAATTTTATTTTACGGTAATAGAATGCTAATTACAGTTTATCTATTCATTCTTTTTGCTCGGATATGATTTCAGTATCTTGTCCATGAGTTGCTATTATTTCCCTAGACTTTACCAATACGTATTTATTTCTAAGAAGCCAGACACAACCTAATGTTTGAACGCAGATTCTTATTGAAGCCCATTAATATGCAGAGTCACAATTTTTTTACTACATCAGACAATATTTATTGAATTTCTTTTTTATGCCATCTTCTTTGGGGATGTACATGTTCATGGTTCTCTACCTTTTCTTAATTATCTGAGGAATTCCACGACTCCTTTGGAAAATTGACTTACGACCATATTATGTTGAAACAACGGTTCACGTACGATCACCGAAATTAAGCAACGTCGAGCCTTGTCAAGAACCAGGTGGGTGATCGCTTGAAAATATCAGGTGCTGTAAGCTTGGATGCATGACTGCTTTAGCCGTTTACATACTGGCAAAGCAAAAAACTTATCCTGCCTCTGCAATCGACTCAGATTAATGAATAATAGTGTGTTTTAATTTCGCAGTTGTTTCGTCATATGGCAACACAAAATGACCGTGACTAAAATTAAGTAGTGCAGGAGAGGAGCTTTGGAAAACAATGCAGTGGAAAGAATAGTGAAAAATTAAGAGTGTGTAATATTAATGGATAACGGCACAGAATAAGTAAATCGGAGAGCCGAGTTCCAATTTCAGTCGGGTTCGTTATACTCACTTGAGAAAAGTATGAATCCACCCTCTGAAATATGGGATAAATAGTACGACTTGTATCAGTAAATGATTATTACCTCCATACAAAATCTCCCCCGTTGCAATGGGAAAAGAACATGAATTTCAGACTGCTAGTCTCGATCTCTATAAGATGATTGAAAATCCGGATGAAGTTATATTGACTGAAAACGTAAAGTGTTCCAGATATTAAAAAATCTTCAATAGAAATCTTCAAAAGGACCAGATCGTGTTCATATTAGTGCTTGGAATCCCTATATATTCCGCTTCTCACCTTGTTATTCGCCGAATCTCTTTGGTCATTCAGAACACATTCAGCATTTTCGGATGTTTTACGCGGTGAAGGACTTCCAAGACACCGATCGATTTCAACGAATTCCTGGGAAATTCTGAAGTCAGATTTTAATTCTAAAGTATTATCTGAACAAGTCTCCCGTAATCATCTTCAGTAATGACTTAATTAATGGTATTTGTTGGGGCATTAATCCAAGATCTATTGAGGAGGCTTCGTCAAACGAATCTGCCACATCGTGATCAAAAGCCCCAATGCTTAGCTGTCGGATGCAACTGAGTCAGTAAGAGTTAATCAACCACACTACCAACGGCAGGTCCTGGACACGCGCAGGCACAAAAACGATTTGAAGTCCTTTTTCTTGCTCATGTGACACTCGCACCATTGAAATACCCAGCACGTCGGTTCCCTCAGACGTCGTAGAAGAGGGTGTATTCATTCGGATGTTCAAAATCATAGTATGATTTTCAGCGGGAATTTAGATTAACAAGCGGTGCCCAGGCGTATGTATACACATTTAGGCTCGTGCGATCCGAGCATTGATTCGGTGGGATCATCGAGACATTTGCTTTCGGCACCAATCTAATTCGGTGGGGTCAGTGTCGTGAAGGCTAAGCATAGGAAGAAATTTTACTAGCGAAGGTGACACACGTGGTCATGAAGGACCACGTTGCAATTTTGAGCTACTTTGTAGGTAACAGGAGCTAAGCCCCACTGTACAGCTCATGAATACCTGCACTTTGATCCCGATGATCGTAATTCCATGTACATATACAGTAGCATGTGTGTTTTCCTATATACGAATAAAGTTTTTTGTTATTTAACACTAAATAAGTGTGTGTGTTTTTATTGAAAAAATGTTTGCAAATCGATCCAAAAGAAAAAATGTTTGCAAATCGATCCAACAGAAAAAATGTTTGCAAATCGATCCAACAGAAAAAATGTTTGCAAATCGATGCAACAGAAAAAAAGTTTAGTGGAATATCCTGTAGAAACAGTTTGGAGGCTCCTAGAATTTTGTTGGCTTTACGCGACCAACTCAGTCGATTTGTAACTGACATTTTGTTTAGATAGATTGTCAATGTAATACATCACTTCCTGAACTCCATAGCCCATTAGGATGGTAAAAGCACCACATGTAATGCAGCCATAGCAGCAATCTCTTGGTTAAGCTAGCCTGACCGATTCCCTACCTCTTCTGGCTGATTTTAATTTCTGTTATCCTTGTCTATCATTAGTTTCTATCCCATGGCAATAGAACATTGTTTGCCCTGCTAAATGGAGGCAGATTGATTAACTGCTTTTCAAATGGAATAATCACAAAATGATCGCAAGTGAATTAAGCGGAAATAGAACACCATACTCCGAATTCAAATACTGCGCCGATACCCGATGCATTCTCTGTACTTACAATATGATGCGATTATCAAGAAAAATGCTGAGGATGCCATGGATCGAATATGTGAGCAACGATGAAGTTTTAGACAAAATGGAAACAAAAAGGAAACTTCTACTTAACATCAGAAAGACAGAGATGAGATTTTATAGTGCACATAATGAAGAAAGAGGGGTTAAAAAATCTTATAGTCACAAGACAGATTGTGGAACAGACGAGAGAAATGCATAAATTACTTGAGTGATCTTCAGTAAATTGATGGCAGAACAGTCTAGAAGACCTAAAATAAAGACAAAATTTATCAAGAGCTACAAAGGACAAAAGCTTTTGGGGGGCCATGATAGCCTTCGCCCTGAAGGGACATGGCACCTCGAAGATGTAGTCTTTCACGTAACGCAGAATTAGAATTTTTTATATTATTTTGGTTTCATGTGATAAAAATATATACTGGTTCCATTTACGGTACGTTAAAATGAAAATTTTTGTGTTATACAAGGACTAAAATATTACTGTAAATTTACAAGCAATCTAGTCACGACTGCCGACGAAATTATTAATAAATACCGAACCCCTACAAAAAACTGCGGTATATTCTCATTTATTCAATTTATTGTTAAAATTATACATTTAAGAAGCCTTTTTCTTCTCTTTATATAAGGGTTGTCTTAATTGCCGAAAACTTACAATGCCGTTAGACGTAATTTTCAAAATACAACTTGTTGATTGATTCTAGAAACAAATTATTGATAATAAATGTTTTTAAAATGTCTTTCATCGTTGAGTTTGCTTCGGCAGCACTAGAAAAAGTTGGAAATGTCGCGTTATCAGCACGGCAAACTGAATGGCCAGAGTTCAAATTCTACCACATTAGATTTAGTATACATACACTTGCAGAAATGATGAATCAATCTCTCCCCACTAGCCCTGTATCAAATAACAATGTAGATTGGGCTACTGTTATTCAAGACAAAGGACGACACTAAATTCATAACTGGAAAGAATTTCGAGTGAAACCACTCAATTCTGTTTCTTTGATGTCATCGCAAATCACATAAGAAAAAAGAAAATACATCTTGCTGAGAATCATTATTGCCTAAGTTATGAAGAGATATAGCGGTTATAAATAGATACCGATAAAAACATTTAGTTTGCTATGAGTAAATTAACGATATACCATAGACTACCCGGCACCCTTTGTCTCAGAACCGTTTTGTCGGATGAGCAGAATACGCGTAAGAAAGCGATATTTATCAGTATAAAAATTAACTAATCACACAAAAAAAGACTTAAAGGTAGCAGTATTGACAGATATTAACTACTAAAATATATACACTAAAACAAACCCGCAATATCATTATAAACTTATATATATATATATATATATATATATATATATATATATATATATATATATATATATATATACATATATATATATATATATATATATATATATTTGTGTATTTAGCCATAATCCTTCTTTCATGCGCATTTCATTAAAAACGACTGACAAGTTGCTTTTGTTTAGTTTTTTATATAATTTCTCGTGCGATCTAATAATGTTTTTCTTTTCAGATGATAAAATATATAAAAACTGTCCGAATGTTCTTTTTTTATTATTAAGTGTTTGTTTGTTTTTATTAATAAACACGGTCAAGATATTATGTCCATGTTCAAAGTTAATATTATTAAGTGTTGGTTTGTTTGTTTTTATTAAGAAACAAACCAACACTTAATAATATTCTAACAGTTGAAATATTATCCTTGAAAATGGCTAAATGTATAGTCGAAAGGTCTCGGATAAAAAGAACATTCGGACAGTTTTTATATAATTTATCATCTGAAAAGAAAAACATTATTAGATCGCACGAGAAATTATATAAAAAAAACTAAATAAAAGGACCTTGTCAGTCGTTTTTAATGAAATGTGCATATATATATATATATATATATATATGTAGAATTTATTATTATTATATATGCGCAGTATTTGTGGAAAGCACTCTTTATCAGTCATAGAGCTAACATTTTCATTTGTATGGATATGAGTTTGTGACCCTGGTTTCACGCTTTTGCGATCCTCAGACAAACTTTTTTATTTTTTTTAAAAATTGAATCTATTTATGCTTGTTCGGCTATGTTTGTTCGTGATGGGGGAATTTACTTATATATACATATATCTATCTATCTATCTTTATATATATATATATATATATATATATATATATATATATATTCATATATATATATATATTCATATATATATATATATATATATATATATATATATATATATATATATATATATATATATATATATATATTCATATATATATATATATATATATATATATTCATATATATATATATATATATATATTCATATATATATATATATATATATATATATATATATATATATTCATATATATATATATATATATATATATATATATTCATATATATATATATATATATATATATATATTCATATATATATATATATTCATATATATATATATATATATATATATATATATTCATATATATATATATATATATATATATATATATTCATATATATATATATATATATATATATATTCATATATATATATATATTCATATATATATATATATATATATATATATATTCATATATATATATATATATATATATATTCATATATATATATATATATATATATATATATATTCATATATATATATATATATATATATTCATATATATATATATATATATATATTCATATATATATATATATATATATATATTCATATATATATATATATATATATATTCATATATATATATATATATATATATTCATATATATATATATATATATATATTCATATATATATATATATATATTCATATATATATATATATATATTCATATATATATATATATATATATATTCATATATATATATATATATATATATATTCATATATATATATATATATATATATATATTCATATATATATATATATATATATTCATATATATATATATATATATATTCATATATATATATATATATATATTCATATATATATATATATATATATATTCATATATATATATATATATATATATATTCATATATATATATATATATATATATATTCATATATATATATATATATATATATATTCATATATATATATATATATATATATATATATTCATATATATATATATTCATATATATATATATTCATATATATATATATATTCATATATATATATATATTCATATATATATATATATATATTCATATATATATATATATATATTCATATATATATATATATATTCATATATATATATATTCATATATATATATATATATATATTCATATATATATATATATATATATTCATATATATATATATATATATTCATATATATATATATATATATATATTCATATATATATATATATATTCATATATATATATATATATTCATATATATATATATATATTCATATATATATATATATATTCATATATATATTCATATATATATATATATATTCATATATATATATATATATTCATATATATATATATATATTCATATATATATATATATATATTCATATATATATATATATATATTCATATATATATATATATATATATATTCATATATATATATATATATTCATATATATATATATATATATTCATATATATATATATATATATATATTCATATATATATATATATATATTCATATATATATATATATATATTCATATATATATATATATATATTCATATATATATATATATATATTCATATATATATATATATATTCATATATATATATATATATATATATATATATATATATATATATATATATATCAAGTATGTGGTGCAGTTCAATTTACATTACAATGAATCATTCCTACAGATAACAGATACAGAAGCTAATGATAAAATGGCGAGAATACATCTTCGCAAACAATTTACTAAGATACATTAACCCCGAACCTGTAAATGAATGTTATGATCCCTGTTTATAAATTTCAGTGGAATAAGGTCTTTTTTTTATATATTTACGAGCTTTCATCTGTTCCTACATTCTGTACATTGTAATGTAAATTTTTTTTTTGTTATATGTGATTATCTGGGATATATTGATTCCATTTCATAAAATGTCGTCCCTATAATAATATGGATACGCTTATATTCATCGAAATAATTTTATTTCTATGTATCTTTATTTTTTTTTTCTAATTATTTATATAATTTTCAAAAGATCACACATTGAGCTATCATATAGACTGGAAATTTCGCTTTAGAATAATCACTCTAAATTACAATTTGGTTATATATATATATATATATATATATATATATATATATATATATATATATATATATATATATATATATATATCAGGTGCCCTGACGATTGCATCTAGCATGAAACAGACTGTCACCTCAAATGTTGACTTCTATGTTCACTTTTATATTTACACACGCTCTATCTCCGATATTGAGTACTTTATCCTATAAATATACCACACTTTAAGACTATATTTCGTCATATCTATATATATCTATATATATCTATATATATCTATATATATATATATATATATATATATATATATATATATATATATATATATATATATGTTTAAACTTTATTTTAAAGGGATACGAGTATTTGTATATTTATTTATATCTACCTCCCTGATAAATCGAGAGATCTTGTTAGAAAAATATGTGCATTTATATTTTTCTAACAAGATTTCTTGAATATTCCGGCCAGTAGATTTAAATGAAAATATATTGTTTAATAAATAAGTAAAAACGGAGCATCTACTCAAATGAGAGTATGGGGACATAGACACTTTGAGATATTATAAAATGGTAAGTAAGAATATGTTGTTTTCGTGTAAGTGACAATGTGGTGTGTTTGGGTCAGTAATTGTGTGTAGCTAAGAATAATTATAAGACAGAATAAAACCAACTTCCCCATCCTCTGTTTTGGCCTTGTCCCACATTTTTGTATTTTACGAAATAAAAATTACCTTCTTTATCGTGCCTAGACTTTATGAATTTTACCGCAGTACAAGAGTGTCTGCTAGGTTTAATCATTTTGCAGTTAAAATACCAAGATGTAAGGCTAATAGTTTCTTCCCTAGCACTTCTTGTTTGTGGAACTCGCTTCCGGCTATATACGTTCCAGTCAAGTTTGATGTTCAAATATTTAAATGCAATATCAGTCGTTATCTTTTATGTTCTTAAATACTGTTCTTTTATCGGTCTTGCTTCTAATAATCTTTTTTCATGCTTCTTAGTGGCTTTATTGCCTTTCTCCGGTTGAAATGAATAAAGAAATAACATACTCAGTCCAGGAACGTATTATGTAGAAAGATATGTTGAGAAATCTCAGAATATATTACGCTATTTGTATATAACTTACGTTTTATTCACATGTGAAATGAAATCTCGTGTTCAAAGCCTCCGTATTGAAACAGACTAGGAAAAATTGTTCGTAGCATTTAGATTTGATCGAATGATTGCATACTCTTCTATATGGGACTGTTCTTTCCAAAATGTTTCTTTTGAAGCCAATGGCGATACAAGTGACAGAATCGGATAAATAGAAACATTCGGAATCGATAAAGCTATCGTTTGAAATCACATAAATAAGACGAAGGCAAATAATGAGTTTGATGCATGAACTGAATAATTAATATTCACCAGCACATTTCATATTCTATTGTCAAAATTCTTTTTGTGCTTTCAATATTTTTATTATGATTTGCAGATGATTTTATTTATTATTATAAACGTTATTTTAGTGGGTACATTTATTTCAGTAGTTATCCCTTTTTCGTCTTTTTATTCCGTGTGTGAAAAATGGTGAAATAATTTCACTGCCTGCTTTTTTAATTTCGCATTTATTTGTAATTCAAAAACGATATGTTCAGATTAATGAGCAGCTGAATATTTGAAGTCATATGCAAGAAATATAATATACAGCGTGATTGAAAAGTAACTCCCCATTTTAAAATATTTATAATTGATTTATTAACAATAATTGTTAGAAGAAATGTATATAAGAGGAAAAGGTTTGGCGTGACTTTTTATTTAAAATTCGATATGGACATCGGATTTCGCTACCAGCTTCGGGTCCTCCCAGAAATCGCGTCATCTGATTTCACCGGGCACTCCTGTGGTATGGAAGACATAACTTCTTTCTATTCGCACCTTTTTTTTTTCAAAAAACTTGGTTTGGTATAGCAGACTTGTTCCTTTAATCAACCCCAAAGAAAAAGTCGCATAATGTTAAGTCATGTCTCTTGGCTCGCCACTCACACATAAAATAGGGAGTTACTTTTCAGTCACCATGTATATTTTGATAATATAATTGTAAAACTCAAAATTCAGCATACAAATGAATATTTGTTTTTTACGTGTTTATAGTTTTATTTTACTTATTTTATCATTGTGTGTCAGTGCGCCTATGTGTGTGGATTTCTGCCTGGATCTGTGTGCTCTGTGTATATACAGGATGCGGTAAAAGTAACTACTGTTTTGTTTTTCGAGTAGTCGTAGTTAGGACGACGTGGAGAAAATGAGTGGTAAAACGATCAATAGGCCTAACACCAGCAGACATTTTATTGTGGGGGTACTAAATGTTCTTTTGGCAGGTTCAAACCGAAAACAATACTAAAATTAATATAGAAATGGTTTGTAGAATTTTTTGTTGATAGGTTTTAGCGTTTTATTGAACATGAAGTGTAGCAATTTGAACATGTTGAATAGTTTGTGAATCATAACGAAAAATGTTGCTTTGATGTGGTAATATTTATAAATGAACTGCAATTTATTATTGTTCAATAAAATTTAAAGATTAAAAAGCCGTTATTTTTGCCGCACACTTTACATTCATTGATTTATATGAATAGGTTTTTAGATGTTTGGGTCAGCGTGAGCTCCGGGGTAAGTATTTATCCGTACGCCCTCGTTATAATATAGGTATGTCCAATATTTCGCTAAAAAGTGGTATACCTTGACGAAAAAAGGTCCCCAAATTGATAAAACAATTTTTAACGTTTAAATATTTATGTTGTTATTAAAGAGAAAAGACCAAAGTATTTTCTGAATATTTTTTCAGATTTTTTAATCCTTCCTATAAATGTAAAAACTTTTATTAAAAAATCTTGTTTTTTTCGAGTCCAAAAAATTTCGTAAAATCTAACTTATTGACATTTCTGTCGGAAAGATCATAGTTTGTTAGTTAAAAATTCATGAAAAATCAATTACACCTTTTTCCTTTGTTATCTTAGGAAATTTAGAATGATTAAAGTATACGTAATGTAATTTGAAAGAAACATTACTTACATTTTTAGCAGAAAATTTTTTAAGAGAGATATTTCCCACCGTTGTCGTTCCTTTTTTTTAGCCATTGACAGGCGTTAATTGATGTACGTCAATATATTGACAACTTACGGCAGGGAAATTTATTGGACGGTAGCACAGAAGTGATATAATTCGTTCTAATTTTAAGTGAATCTGGTTAGTAGATTTTTTTTTAAAAATTCACTTTCAATTTTTTTTTTTTACCTTACGTTTGAGGAAGAATTCTGCACTGAAAATAACATTTAAATTATGAAAGAAAATCAAATTTTACAAGTAAAAATAAAACAGTAAAAAAATACATTTTTTTTAAATTGAGGTTTATTATTTCAGTCATGAAATATTTTTCTGAGAATATAAAAATTACATGAAACACCATTAATTGAAACGGGTTAACTTAATGAAATGAGATTTTATTTCTTTTTATTAAGGCAGATTTTTTTCTATTTATTAATAATTAATTATGATATGGCAGTAATGAGTTTTATTTTATTTATTAATAAAATTAACATGCTATGTTGGTTTTGTTTGACTCAACAAGTATTTAGTAGTAGCAAGCTAACTCCAGAAAATTTAAACTCCAAAAATCGTTTTAATTGATAATTTGTCGTGTGGATAATAATTCCAAAGTAATGTACAATGAATTTATGCATTCGATTTCAAACTTGAAAATTTGGGTGGACTTCCAAGGGCGTTTTTTTTTTTGTAATTGTAAATAGTCGATATTTTCTTTTATCCCACTATTCGATTATATTTGAAAAGAAAAAAATTAAAAATAATACGACGATATTCAGAAAACTTGACAAGCGTTGTTGTTGCTTCTATCAAGGGAAACTACTCACGTGACATTATTTCAAAGTGTGCATCCATACTTTCGTTGGAGATGATATTAAATACAATTTTGGAGTATTAAAAATTATTTTAAAAATATCAATGGTTGTCAGATTTTAATAAGCTTTCAAATTTATGATCTTTAAAAAGTAGAGAACATAATATATCATTTCCATAAGGTTGCAGAAATAACTTAATTTCTAAATATATAACAACCTTTTGTCATATTGTCACTATTGTGTATTTAAAATTGAAAAAAAAAAAATTAATGTAAAAATTCATTTTTCATCAAAAATTTTTATTTCTTTCAGATAATAATTACCTTCGTATATATTATTCAGAAAAGCCATTAAAAACTTTCTTAATTAAATATTGTCTTAGTTTTATTGGGTTTTGTATTTTTACAATTGAGGTAAAAGTTTGGACAATCTTGGACATTTTTTTAACAAAAAAATCAATGATTTAGATTTTTCAGAGTTTTGTGCATTTAATTAAAAAAAATTCAGGTTGTAAATAAATTTCTTTTAAGTTTTCATAAAATTAAGTTCGAGGTGGGTTACAGATATAAAAAAAATATTTATACCATGACTTTTAAAGAGACAAACATTTCTAAAATAAGTTCATTCATTTCTGAATAGGTTCTGAAGATTTCATTAAATTCCAACAATTACTTAATTTTTACAAGAATTTACAAATTAATGTGTCTTTCAACTGAAAAAAAAAACAACTAAAAAAAAAAACGTTAAAAGGTCTAAATTGGACATACCTATTATAATACAATGTGAAACATGGTAGAATTTAATGTGGGATTTTGATTGACGTTAAAAAATGATTCATGACTCTTCAGCACTTCCCTACTGAGGGCACCTCAGATGCTGGGTTATGATCCCAGTCTAATTTTAAGAAGAGGTACTACCTGAAGGAACTTGAACTAATATCAATTTGAATTTGTATATATATATATATATATATATATATATATATATATATATATATATATATATATATAGTTTACGAAGTACTAGGTAATCCGTATGTGTAGACCCAAGGAGGATAAAATCCAGAGAGCTCAATGTAAATCAGAGCTAATACTTTAAATAAAAACAGACCACTTTAAGGTTCCATATAATAAATTATTTCAACACAGCTCTTTTAAAGGACCGCGGATCATCAGATTTTACTTCCAAAGGTTGAAACGAAAAATGAAAAGAAATTTACACATGTTTGACGGGCAGTACTAAGTATATGGGAATTAAGGGGGGAGAGAGACATGATTGAGTTAGATGTAACATTTCTATTCTTTCAAATTTTAATTGTTTGAGGAAATCCAGACATTGACACATTAAATCGGTTAACTTAACGGAAGTTATATATTGATATGGAAGGGTGAGAGGAGAAAAAGGTATAAAGAGAAAAGGAGAGAACGAAGTTATAGTATTTGTTTATACACGTATTACTTTCGCAACTTAAAAGCTGCCATTAATATACCCTAAAAGTCTACAAGCACAGCGCTTGAGTTAATGGTATTAGCTGGTGGATTTCTTTTTTAGATTTATAAGCAAGTATAATTAGAGCTTTAAAAGACTTTTAAGCACTCACTCGTTTAAAGATTGGGGCAAATCTGTTTTCCTTACTTGTACTCATAAACTATACATGTTTATGTATGTATAATCCTCACTATGTAAATTACGTTCATATAATATATCTACTAATGAAAAATATTGATAAAAAGATAAGAGGAAAAAATATTCTTAGCCGAAGCGTTTCGTCCCCTGATAGATTTTATGAAGGCAATGAAGGATATATTTTCCTGTAGGTGTATATATACAAAAAATAAGAATGTCATTGGTTTATCAAGGCTTTCAAATTAAAACAAAAACATATGAATATTCATCAGGTGGTTCAAAGGTTAGTCAAAACATATGGAGGACACAAGGTGTCATAATTCAAAATCTGTTAAATGTAAGCGAATAATATTCAAGAAATAAATTTGTATTGTTTTTTAAAAGAATATTATTCAAATAGTTATTAGATTGTTGTGGTATGGGATGGACGTATGAGCATTACATGAACGTATGAGCATTACATCTTCAAACACATGAGTTAATGGATTTCACCGTTTTCTTTGGATTTTTCAACATATTTGTGGTAGTGTATGTTGGCTTGGGAAATTAGTAATCCTTTCAGTAAAGTTGAGATTGGAAAAAAACTGTAAATTTATATTTTTATACGATTCGATAGCGGCACTCTGGAGAATTTTCCTTCTCAGAAAATTTCTTTTGAGGAGAGTGACATTTTTCCGATTCAAAACGTGGTTGAATTTGTTTCTGTGTATGAATAGTGTATTTGACAATTTGTTATGTACAAATTCCCATTTGTGTTCATAGATACGTTTTATTTTATTTCTCCATGTTTGCCTAATGTATTGTGCGCAACAGTTTTGTCAATATAATTTATTTATGTCTGCTTTTGAATGTTATATATATAATCTCACCCTGGTAGATTTGTCAGGAAGGACAATTCCTGATGCTATCGGACAAGGTCGATGTTGATCCCAGCGTACGGCACCTTTGGAAAGTGCCTGAAAAACATATCACGGATTTCCAAAGCCGTGTGAATGAAATTGGATAGACGGAAGTCTTCAGGGCTTTCGATAGCTGTTCTAGCACGAAGCCCCAAGTCATCGTTGCCGAGGGCATGAGAGAGCTAGCTTTGTTCACGCTAGACAATAAGCTCTCTCCCAGAAACTGTAACTATGCTCTCCTCAGCATAGTTGCAGTATAAAACATAGGTGGGCTCTGTGGGTGTTGAGAAGACATAAATGTGCTTGAGCAAGTGACTGCTATAGGGGTTGGCTAGCTGCCCTATTAAACGGTTATCCTCGAAGACGAGTGACCAGCTATTATATATATATATATATATATATATATATATATATATATTAAAAACAAAGAATTTGTTAATGGTAATAGTCCCTAAGGCCCTTTCGTCCAACATCTCATCAGGAGAAAATCGTTGGGAAAATTGATAAATTAAACGAAAAGAACAGCAACGGAAATGAAGAGCAAAAAAAATGGGTGGGAAACACGCTGAAATCAATAACGTATGAGTATATATACTTATAACAAGGGGAGGGGGAATTGCGTGTAAATAATTTGGTATATGAGTTTAATTGCCATTGCGCTGCTGGTTATGTGGGTTGTACAACATTGCATTTGGAAACAAGAATTAATCAACATATACCTTCTAAAATACGAATTGGTAAAAAAAAATAACACCTGTTATCTTCCCTCTACAAATATGGAATCGGCTATTGTGCAACACCTAGTAGAGAATATAGCCTGTGCCAAGTCGTATACGAAATAGTGTTCCAAATTATTCACATAGCTGGTTCCAATAATCATTTGAAGATTTTGGAATCAGTCTGTATAGGATTACGGAATCCGTCTCTTTGCCGGTAGAAGGGTTTTGTGAAGTCTCTTAATTTGTTGGGGGATATTTTATTTTCACTGTCCCTCGCTAATTATTTACACGCAATTTCCGCTCCCTACGTTATAAGTATATATACTTATACGTTATTCATTTTAACGTCTTTCCCTCCATTTTTTTTTGCTCTTCATTTTCGTTGCTGTTCTTTTCGTTTAATTTATCAAATTTTCCAACGATTTTCTCCTGATGAGATGTTGGACGAAAGGGCCTTAGGGACTATTACCATAAATAAATGCCTTGTTTTTAAAATAGTATATAGATTTTGTACCTCCAAGCATTTATTTATACATAAATATATACATACATACATATATATATATATATATATATATATATCATTGAATACGACAGACAAGGTGTCTTTATTTAGTTTTTTATGCAATTTCTCATGCGATCTAATATTTTTTTCAGATGATAAAATATATAAAAACTGTTTGAATTTTCTTTTTATCCGAACGCTTTCGGCTATGCATTTAACCGTTTTCAAGGATTAAATATTTTAACTGTTAAATAATAAATAGTTTGTTGCATGAATATTTTATAAAATGTTTTCATTTTTCAAAACACGGTCAAGATATTGTGTCCATGTCCAAAATTAATACTATTGTTTTTTTGTTTTTATTAATAAGGCTTCCATTATTTTTAGCCTTTTTTTGCATGTAGATGATGCTATTATATTAGTGCTGTCAACAAGTGTGTTACGAACAGTGTCCGGTAGGTCCCCCATGAATATTTAAATGAGATCTAATTGTGCTATAGTCAGAAAGGTGTAGAGTGAGTCTGCGTATCAAATATGTTGTAGTGTGGCCTATATAATTATTTACGAATTCTCCTTCATAAGGCATGCAATTCCTTAATGGGCATTTAAATTCGTAAATAATAATTGCTCTATTTAATTCTGTTCTAAAAGATCAATTATTATTTTTAACTATAAGGTTAGAGGTTATATATATATATATATATATATATATATATATCATATTGTAATTCGACGAGCCTAGAATAATCCTCAATAGTATCGATACAACGCAAACGTCATACCAACTGTACACAAGAGTCACGACTGCTTTTTGACCATTAGCCGCTCCATCGTTATATCGAATCTAGTCTGTGCCTTCTTCGTCATCGAGGCCCGTGGTACAGTTGTTATGCCGTTTCCGTTGTATCGAAACTGTTTCGGTTCGATTCTCGGTAGTGGATGCTCACTGCTGATGAGTGCCAGATTGGATGAAACGGTTGTCCAGTGCTATCTGCATTATTTTGAGGATTATTCTAGAATCGACGAAATACTATATGAGCTCTCTCTCTCTCTCTCTCTATATATATATATATGTATAAATATATATAGCAGTTGTGTGTCTTTATACAGGCAGGGGCGTATTTGTAGATACGCACTTGAAAGGACGTCTCATAAAGTCGCAAATCTTTTTCTTTTGCGCTTTGAATTATTTCGAATAACGCAGACCGACATGCCTATATTGCTTTTGAATTTAAATTTAATATTTCTGCAAGGTATTTTTTTTATTAAAGGGGATTTTGAAACAATATAAATAAAACATAGCTACAAATAAAATGAAAGTTTTTAAAAGATTCTATCTTTTTGTAATTTAAAAATATCAAGCCTCTCTTTAAGTGCATTTATAATATGAGATAAAAACTTTGATGAAAATATAACTGACTTTTTCAAAAATATTTCCGACAATATATACAGTATATATTCACGTATCATGCGAATTGTGAAGACTTAATTTTGAAGCTAATTTTAACGAGGTCGCATCATACACGAGATATAAAATAGGCGTATATACTTCTAGCCAAGGCTACGCCGTTAACCAAATTGTAGGCGTTTGCGCAACCAGTATAAGGTTATTAACGATACTTTTATCATTTTTTTAACTAGAAGATGGGATAAATAGATAAAGAAAAAATGTTAGTCTATTGTAATTTGGTCTCTAAAAAGTGGTACTCGCATGATAACGCAGACATATAATAAAATCATTTTTATAAATGAAAATTTGGTGGTCGCACGCTGCGTGATATCGCGCGTTAGACGAGTATATACAGTACTTTGATAAGCATGAATATACCAGAATAAAGGAGTATGGTTTGGGATAATAACCATTCTCGCCTAGGAGATCTTTTTTCATTAAAAAGATATGGCTTTCGCTTTTCGAAGGTTTTTCGCCAAGTCGAAAATATCTAAAGGGCGTTTGATGGGGTTGGCTTTGGTTTGGCTTGTGTGTTTAAATGTTTATCAACTCTTTAGAGATCATTTAATGCCAAAATTTTATTTTCAAATGAGCTTTTGGTAATTTATTTCCCAATAATATATTGCTTGTAATTTTTTTGTAACTTATTTTTATAATTTCATGTTTTGACTCAGTTTGGAGGTTCAGAATTTGCGCATAGTTTAGACCATAAATGGTGCTAACTTCATGGGTCAGGTTGGACCGGGGAACAACAGCAAGTAATAGGTGGTTCCACGTTAAATACTTAGCGATCAGAGAGCTTGTTTTATCGTCATATCCAGGACGACGGGGTATGGTACGATTGTCTTCTTCACAAGTTCAAGTTTTATGGGATTTTTTTGGCCGAATTTTTCATTTGATCCAATCTTTCTCATCAAATCACACACAGAAAGTTGTCTTGGCGGCCAGTTTTCAAGATCTTTTTTGCATTAATGCATGTGTCTATGCATGGGTCTTCTTTGTCCCTTAATTTCATGAACGACCTTCCTGGTGCCATTAGTACGCGACTCGTTATTTATAGTGATTACATAATTATTTGTTGCTTTCTTAATGGTACGTCGATAAGAGCGAATTGGAGCCGATCTAAAAAATGACCATCAATCTGTCATCAACTGGGGCAAGAATTGACTTGTTAATCTTAACTCCTCGAAAATAAAACAGCTGACCATTTTTACCTTCCATCAATATTGCTGATCCTAACCCCCAACAGAGCAACCCAAAGCCTGACTCGCTCTCAGGTTTTCTACTGGCATGAACTGAGGAGGTTATATTGAATCAACTGCTAGGTCTGCTGCCAGTCAAGTTGGTTCCTTAAGTCTTAGACTAATTTGATAAGAATCTTGCATATCAGCCATTCAACCGAGAATTGAAAATTGGGTTGGTGCTTTTTCTATATATCTAGATATTTTTGGCAGGATCCTTAAAAGAAACTACAACGTTATCGGTCTTGACCCTTCATTTCGGCTTCACGTGCTTTCAAATGATCGTAACGTAAATTTCTGCATATTTACTATGAATATTTTCGCCTGTTTTGCTTTGATGCGCCTTCATCTTCGGTAACTCATTTACACGAATTTAAGCTTATCTCTCTTCCTGTACCTCCTCGAATCTTGGAAATTAACAGCGCCAAATCTAAACATTAGAATTTGGATGCAACTTCAATTCAGCTTTCGAATGATCCGGAAAATCAGTAGACTGTCACCCTTATCAGATATAAGTGAAAATTTGCTTCATCTTGAAAGAGCACCGTGCATTAGATTAGAGAAATTCCGTTGTATATTTCTTTTCATAAATTCCATAACTACGACATGACATGTATTCTTTAATACGTCTTCTTCCGCTTTGTGCCGTCTTCATTCAGGACATGCCTTACCATGACCCTGCAAAGCTTTTTTTTTTATTTGTAGTCAGGTTTTAACAGTTTTCCATCCCTTTTCGTCTCTTCCCTTCCATACATTCGTCAAAAATAATTTTTCTTCTGTCCTCTCTAACTTCAGTATGCACTCTGTTTGAAAACTTCACCAATCAGGGAGACTCATACAGTTAAGACGATGTTGTCCGTCGTCTCCTGGGTTATACAGATTTGTTTATTGGTTCTAATTCGATTGATAGCCCCGAGTTAACTGGGGTAGACTAGTTCCGCCACTGGGAAATATGTTCACTAATATATTCAATTCATAATATTTTCAATTCATAATATTTTCTTTAAATGGCTAATATTCTGGTCAACCTGAAACTGAACGGTTGTCATGGCGGCAAGAAGTCATTAATTTTTCCTATCAATGGATAGGGTATTAAATACTTCAACGTCAGGTATCGAGGATGATTTTTTTAGAAGTCTCTAGCGAGACATAAGACGCTGTGATATATGAATAAAGCATTCTGTTAAAAAGGAAAGAAAATACTTTATATTAAAAAAAAAATTGAAAGAAAAATGTAGTTTTCTAAAGGACAGAGATTAACCATTTCTATTATATATTTATTTTTCATTTTGGTCTTCCGCAAAGCTATTCTGTTTTGGCATTTTATATGAATAAACAGTGCGTGAATTTTATGTTGTATGACTAGAGGGGAAGAAAAATATGAAAAAAAATGAAATAATGAGAAATTGAAAGTAGATTGTTCAGGCACACGCCTTTAAGAACTAATCGCTTGCAGTCAGGTTTAGTAAGTGCTAATGCAGAGACACTACGGAAACGCCATATTGAATTAATTTTCATGTGGTAAATATGGACAATACAAAAATTATTTGTAATAAATAACAAAAGACACTCTCCCCTATACGCAAAATTAAATACTAAATATCTGATAGGCAAGATAAATGACGAAAACATCCATACGTAAATTTAAAGCTTGTAACCTTATATGTAAAATTAAAGACTAAAATCATGCGTACAGTTAAAGACTAAATTTGACCTGCGTAAAATTAAAGACTAAATCTGTCATACGTTAAATTATTGGCTCTTCATCATCAGCTTTCGACAACTAATATTGCCGTAGTTGTGTTTCCAATAGGGGCTTTATGCAAATGTTGACTTCAGGTAAGAATATCTGTCTTTTCACTCCCACTTGGGAATATTATATACCTTTTGACAATCCCGCTATCGCCCCTGGACACTCTAAGCGCTGCTGTGTTTATTTGTTTGCACGTTGGCATTAGTTTGCCATCTGTGTGTGACGCAAATCTGAAACTGATGTCTATGATGCACTCTCCAGGTCAACATGTTATTCACCCTAGACTCCTCATACTCTAGTATAATACTAAGAGCGACTCGGCTTTGCTTTTCTTTCATGCCTGCCCAGCACACATTGCGACCGCTAGGGGCAGTTTATCTAATTCAAAAACGTTAAATACGATGTGTATCATCATTGTTAGCATTAAATACGATTCATTCCTAGTATCCGTATTCAGTGCAAGGCAGGGATTCATATATTTTTTTTTTGTTAACGTATATTGAAGAAATGTTGACAAATCTCAAAGAAGTAACCTATTTTGCTTCACTTGCAGTTCTTGGTTTGCCAAAGCGTAAGAATCAAGTTCGGTTTGATGAAACAATAGTCAACGACGGAAAAATGCATTCTAATCACGAGGATGCATTACAGCCGCAAAAGCCTTTAACAAAATGATATTATATTTCCGCTTTAAACAAACTATGCAACGAGCCTTAAGTTAAATGAATGTCATTTTGTTATCCAAATGACGCAAAATCCTTCTATGAAATTCATGACCACCACCAATATGAACCATTCACCAATAGCATTAAACGTTGTTACTTTACTAATTGATAACCTTCTTTTGGATATTTTGTGATAGTAACGAACACTCTTTGTCACTTTTGGGATATCAACTTATACTCGTTGTCACTTTCGTATGCTCGTTGTATTAGAGACTTTGTAATCGCAGATACAACTATAGTAACGCCGTTGAACAAAGCTGGTTTCAGACGCCTGGGATTAAAACACGCACTAATAATACTTGCTCGAATAGTAATCCGTATAGTGATCCGAATAGGGTAATAGTATAGTGAATAGAATAGAGAATAGCGGTACGAATATTAATAGAAGATAGACAAGAAATGCAGATACGAGTACCATAAAGGCTACACTAGAATATAGCGATCCTTAGTCGTCAGCTACTTCCTACATACAGCGGTTGGACAAAATAAAGGGAACAGGTGCAAATTCCACTCCTATATTTCAAAGACCTATTATATTAAGAACTTTAACTAAAACTTTGTAATTGCAAGTTATATCTATTGTAAATACATTTATTTAACTAATTTACTCTTTGTCTTATTTATTTTTATAATTTAGTAAGATTTAAGCTAAATGTGTGACCTCTCCGCATTCGAAAAAGGGAAAATTGTTGGCGCTCGTATGGCAGGAGCCTCGATCACTAAGGTTGCTGAATTGTTTGGTTTTTCAAGATCGATCATATCAAGAGCTATGACGCAATTCGAGAAACAGGGCAAAACCTGTAGCAATCATAGCAATTCGGGCCGGACTTGCAAACATACTGACAGGGACCGACGTGCATTGGAACGCAATGTGGCAAAAAATCATCGGACTACTGCGGCCAAAGTGACTGCCGAGTTGAATAATCATCTGAATAGTCCAGTTTCGACTAAACTGTTCGTCGTGAGATCCATAAGGCTGCATATCATGGAAGAGCCGCCGTAAGGAAACCTCTTCTCTTCACTCGCAACATTCAGAAGAGGTTGAAGTGGTGCAGAGATTACAATGGCTGGTCTGCAGACCAATGGAAGCAAGTTATATTCTCAGGCGAGTCCAGTTTTTCTCTTTTCCCAACTTCAGGGCGAGTTTATGTGTAGAGGCAGACCAAAGAAGCTTACAACCCTGACTGCCTCCTTCCAACAGTGAAGCATGGAGGTGGATCAGTGATAGTTTGGGCCGACATATCATGGAAATGACTATGTCCAATAGTCGCCCTGCATGGTAGAATCAACAGCAAATATTACCTGAACATTTTGGTAAATCATATTTATCCAATGGACCAGACTTTATTCCCTGATGGTGACTGCATCTTCCAAGACGTTAATGCTCCAATACATACCGCTCGAGTGGTTAAGAATTGGTATGAAAAGCATGAAAATGTGCTAGAACACATCGAGTGGCCTCCCTTATCTCCAGATACCAAAATTATTGAACATATGTGCTGCCTTTTGGAGCGACAAGTTACGAGCCTCTATCCTCCACCGCCGTGTCTTAAAAAGCTGGAGCAGGTACTAATGGAAGTATAGCTGAAAATTCCTCAGGATGGAGTCAGGAGGATGTATGATTCCATTCCCCAACGTATTAAAACTGTATGTGAGGATAAAGGAGGACTTCATATTAAATAAATTTTCTTAGAATTTAACAAGTGTTTCAATTATTTTGTCCAACTCCTCTATATGCTTTTCCTCTATGGTCACGTGGTTTACTTTAATTCAATAATGGGATCGCCTGTGTTTGCTCACTCGCGATCTATGTTCAAACTCAAGTGAAGACAGCGACAATTTATTCCTATATAACAGAATATTACTGCAACACCTGGTCTGGTGCTCTCGCTATATATTTAGAGAATCTTGATAAAATCCAAAGAAGAATCTGCAATGCTATTGTTCCTGACTTGGCATCTCAACTTCAGTGATTTTCCCCTCGCCGTATCATAGATTCCCTATGACTTTTCTACAAATACGTTCGTAGTAATTGTGCTGATGAAGGTTATTCAATGCGCAGTACTAGATTAACGACAAGGTGTCACCGTATTACAGTTAGAATGTCTAGATATAACCGTAAGTTATATGTTTAAAATTTATTCTATCGCTTTTCATGCTTGTGGAAATCTCTTCTGAATTCTTGCCTCCCATTCGACTTTGCATTTAATTTTTTAAAGATAGATATAAATCGTTATCTTTTTGTCTTAATTCCTGTGATTTTATTGTTCTCTCTCTTTAGTGGTTTTCTCATATTCCCTAACACTCCGTAGCTCCTTTCGTTTAAGTGGCTCTATTGACTTACTTGCGGAGAAATGTTTAAAAACAATGTGTCATTATTAATCGGGGAAAATTACCTTTTGAAAATATTTTAAATTATCCGTCTAATGTGCATAGAAATTTCATGACTTCAGTCTCTTTAAAGCCTGATGTACATTTTGATCGGGCATGTATGGATATGTATAGCTGGCCACTCGTATTAGAGGATACTTGTCTATTAGGGCGGCTACCCAATACCTATTTCAAAAGCTTGCCCAGACGCATATGTAGCGTGATCCACAATTTGAACAAGACCAGCACACTCACGGCCTCGATCAATTATGTCTTCATGCTAACACAGCTATCGACGTCTACGCAATTCCACTCACAAGGCGTGGGTCAAACAGCGATATATTTCTCGGGCACTTTCCAAAGGCGCCTTATGCTGGGATCGATCTCTCCAGTCTAATGCAGGAATTCTCTTTCCCGACAAATCGATTATGGTGAGATTCGAACCTGGGTCTAGGCCACGTCCCCATATAATCAGACATATGTGCAAATTAACAAAAAAAGAAAATACCGAAGCGTAATGCTTTCATGTATATAGTCTTGAGGTTATACAATACCAGCCGAAATGTACAAGAATGGATGTAATACGCATTTATTTGTCACGATATTCGAACATGACCAGATGCCTTACTAATTAAACGACAAATCAATTGCCTGTGTATTTATGCGAAAATAGGAAAAACACAAGCGTTTCATGGCAATGAGCAGTGTATAACATTGCTCTCAGTGGCAGAAAATTTACTTACTCGACTTATTCACAATAGAATAATGACATTCCTCTTAGACCATGTTTATTCGATGTGGTTTTAGAGCAGGCAGAAGCATCACAGACATGATATATAACTTGAGACATGCTACAGGGAAACTGCTGTTGAAAAGATAGGTTATTATGCTCTTTGTTGTAATATTTTTGACTCTATTAATCGCAATGATTTGGTGTTTTTTTTTAAGAAAATTGCAATTCCTGATCAGATGATTAATTTCCTAATACGGTTCCATGAAAACATACAAACATTAGTTTAGTCAAATGCTTCTTCATTCGATTCATTGCATTTAAACATGTGACAAAGCAAAGAAGGGTAATGACTCCTTACTTACGATCCATTTTCATAGAAGCTGGTGTGTACCTTTTGTTATTATAGTAATGATATTTTGATTGAATTTTGAAAAGGCGTTAGGTTTTAATCCCGAGTGATTTAAAGTCAATTAACACGTTGGACTTCCTCTGTGTGTGTGTGTGTGTGTGTGTGTGTGTATATATATATATATATATATATATATATATATATATATATATATATATATATATATATATATATAACATTAAATGAAAACGGTTGAATACATCACAGTTGTGGCAAAAAGCCAAAGAGAAAATGGAAGAAGAGTGGAAAACACTTACTATCCTAGACCTAGCTAATCTGATTCACAAGCCATCCATTCATTACGCTTTGCTCATTCACTAAAAAACCTCATCGTTCTCCAATCAAAACTACATATACAACAATACAACAAATTCAAATGGAACTTAAAAGATTCCATGATATAAAATTGCAATATGTACAAAAAGTTCAAATCTCGCTTTGTTTCCATTTCTTTTTTAAATATATAAAAATATATACTCATGAAACCAGAAGGCAGGTGATGAACCCAGAACAGGAAACTAAATGATACAAAACGTTCAAACGAAAAATAACACATGTTAGTAGGACCCACAAAAATAAAAAGAGTGGCCACTATTCAACCTTTAGTCAGAATCAAGAAGCACAGTCTTTAACAGAGAAGGAAGGATAAAAAGCCGGAGTTGGAGGAAAACACAGGCTGACATAGTAGCGATGAAAAGGGGAGAAAAAACAAATTGGGGAGATTGGGTATCTCGACATGAATCATAACAAAGGAGATTGCCGGGCACAGCGCAGGAACAACATTTACTCAGATTAACTAGGTAAACAAAAAGTTTCTAACTTAACCAGAGTAGGGTTCCCAGCAAACCCGTCCACTGCGTTAAAGATGACTTAAAATAGAAAACCACATTCCAAGAATGCGGACGAATGCGTCTGTCCATCTGAAGGGCCATGGAAGCCTGACCCCCTTCCAGGCATCTAACCGCAAGCGAGAAATCATTTTACATTTAATCTTGGGCCCCATGATTTCGTACCCTTCAAGCTCCTTTTCTGTCACCTGAATGTCGCTGCATAACGACACGAAAATGGACACTTAATTGGTTTGCCGAAACCCTGGCTCGAGCTCCACCAGTGCCAGCAATTCTACGTAGAGTCGGACATCACGCACTAACACTCAGCCAGAGTTGGAGGGGCTCCAACACCAAAACGTAAAGTAGGGGCGACAGCGGGCAGACGTTACGAACTGAGAGTGACAGTGCAAAAGCTCGCGACAGCTTCCGGTTCACCTGCATGACAGCACAAGAGGAGCGATACAGGAGACTGATCCAGTTGCATAAAAGTGATTTGAATCCGGCAGCCTGCAGGACGGCAGCCAGGTATTGATGGTCTAACCTATCGAACACCATTGACTGATACAAATTGATCATCGTCGTATTCTACAACCTCTATGATCTTGCATAACAGATCCAGATTGCTCTGAATTGTTCGTTAATTCACTGCACAAGTCTGCTCGGGACGCCACAAAATCTCGTAAACTAACTGAAAACGCTCCGTATTAATTTTGGCTAAAATGTTTAACTCTGTGTTTAGCAGATTTATGAGCCTATAGTCATCTAAATCCCGCCCACCATCCCTTGCGTTTGCTCAACAGCTTCATCACACCCACGGAGATCCGGTCGGGGACGGACGCCTGCCGGACGCCTGCCGGACGCCTGCCGGACGCCTGCCGGACGCCTGCCGGACGCCTGCCGGACCAGTTTTTGAAAACGACAGTCACAATCGGCACAAAAATGTACGACAGCCTCAAGTACATTTCGCAGGGAAGACCAAATCCCGGAGACTTGTCACTGTCGACCCTCTTCAATGCCAAGTATACTTCGATCTATGTAATTTCACCTTCCAAACGAGCTGCTGTAGTAGGCGAAAGCCGAGGAAAGTCAGCCACATAGACCAGACTCCTTAGAAAAATCGGCTCTGGAAATGCCACCGAAAGGCCGCGAACATGTTGCTAGCCGACGTCAGAATACGCCCCCTCTTGTGTATCGACCTCCCGAATGTATCGATCGGAATCTAGACGTATCACTATCCAGCGCAATTCTGCGCCTATGTTCACGGGTTCGTTATACATTTTGTTTAATCTCTGTTGAATTACCTGACACTCGCTATCCGAATGCTTTAGCGCCTCTCTAGCTACACCTATCTCGAGCACCCCCACGGCTTCCGCCGGGACAGATTATCCTTGAATGTCTTCATCTACTTAGACTTATTTGCATAAAAATATAATTCAACATCATTTGCCCATTTTTGTTTATTAAACAATCTATTGCGTCACAGAGCAACCGCCATAATTAACCTAAACATTTCAGTTAACCTGATGAATATTTATGAGCATCTCTTAAATTCAAAAATTAAAAAAAAACTTATATTTTTACATTTGTTTATCAATACCTTAGCTCTGTTAATTTTTCCTTTTTGCATAGGAATTTAGAATGGTCGTGGAAAATCCGTTAGTATTTATTTTATTTTATTTTAACGCAGGGAAAGGAAAGAAAATGAAAATAACTCGAAAGTTCATAAGATCTTGCAGGTGGTGCATTAGAATGCAATACTAAGTTGGAAATAATGAAGCAATAATGATTGTTCATTAAGCAATATCTACTTTTTATATATATATATATATATATATATATATATATATATATATATGCACATTTCTTTGAATATTTGACAGACAAGGTGCTTTGATTAAGTTTTTTATACAATCTCTCATGCGATCTAATATTTTTTCAGATGTTAAATTATGTAAAAATTGCCCGAATATTCTTTTAATCCGAGCGCTTTCGGCTATACATTCATCCATTTTTCAAGGATGAACGATTTTAACTGTTAAATATGAAATAGCTTGTTGTATGTTTGTATTTATATAATGTTTATCATTATTCAAAACACGGTCAAGATGTTGTGCCCATGTTCAAAATTAATATTATTAAGTGTTGTTGTTTTGTTTTTGCTTTTATTAATAAGGCTTCCATTATTATTTTTTTATCCTTTTTTGCATGTAGATGATGCTATTATCGTTGTATTGTCAACAAGTATGTTACGTATATGCTCCGGTAGGGCTCCATGAATATTTAAATGAGATCTAAATGAGCTATGATCAGAAAGATGTAGAGTGTGTCTTCATGTCAAACATGTTACAGTTTGGCCTGTATAATTTTTTACGAATTTTGATTTGGTCAGGAATACAATTCTTTAATGAGCATTTAAATTCGTAAATAATATTTGCTTTATTTAATTTTGTTCTAGGAGGTGAATCATTTTTTTTAATATAAGGTTAGAGGTTGCAAATTTTTGTAAGAAATAATTAATCTATTTTTTTGTTATTGTTAACTGGTGTCGTGCATTTTTAATTCTACTTTTATCATGCTTATAATTTTCGTTCATTTTTTTTATAAAATATATTAATGTTATTGTTTATGATTCTATTCTTGTCGTTGCTCTTAGGTACCTTATACAGAAAAAGCCTAATATGAAATCCAACAATTTATTAGGAAATCCGTTATTAATAACCGTTTGTTTTACGTTATACAATTATTTAAATAAAAGCGTGCTTATTAATAAAAACTAAAAACAACACTTAATAATATCAACAAGAAACATGGACACAGTATCTTGACCGTAATTTGAAAAATGAAAACAATGTATAAATACATACACGCAACAATCTATTTCTATATTATCAGTTAAAATATTTAATCCTCGAAAATCGCTAAATGTATAGCCGAAAGCGCACGGAAAAAAAACATTCGGACTGTGTTTTATATAATTTAACATCTGAAAAATAGTATTAGATCGCATGAGAAATTCTAGAGAAAACTACATCAGAGTACCTTGGCTGTATTCAATAAAATGTGCATGAAAGAGAGAATGTTGCCTAAATAAAGAAATATATAATCCCTCTCGTTTCATATGACGCCATTCCCGAAAAAGCTGGTATTCATTGGCGTTTTTAGGACCCAGTCTGTTCTACTATTCTGCCCATAGCTGGGGGAATTGGTAGATTCATACCTTTCTCAAGAGTGGTAGCACGTAAGTGAATGTAACGAAAATGACTAGAAATCGAATCCCATTCATTGATTTCTCAATTTCTCAATGCGTGTCGAGAAACATATATGCATCTACAGGGTGATTGAAATGAGGGAGAGTCTATCATACAAAAAACAAGGAGATATTTTTCACTCATACATCTATTTATGTATGTATGTATGCGTGCATGCATGTGTTTATATATATATATATATATATATATATATATATATATATATATATATATATATATATATATATATATATATATGTGGTGTATCAAAAATACTTCGACGAGGTTTAAGTGAAGAGCTAGACATGTCAGTGATGGCCATACTCACTTTGCGAGTCGACAGCTACTTCATATATATATATATATATATATATATATATATATATATACATATATATATATAAAATGTATTTGCGATTTATATCTCTCTGCGCCGTTATATTTCTTAAGAGGAAAATATCCAATTTTGAAAGCGTATACTGCTCTTGCATTTTCTCCGCTCTCGGCATGCTCATATACATACGTACATGGAAAGACACACTGCAAATTGAACTAATTTATGTCGAGATAGATATAAGGGTTTTCTTACTGGGGGAAAGTGTCTTTGGCTTCATAGTGAAAGTAATTTATTTTGCTAAGGTGGAATCTGATTTCAGAAAGAAAAAGAGCCTCCCAAACAAAAATAAATGTTATTATATCGAACCATCTAAATGCCGAGATATTTCCTTACAAAAAAAGTTGTAACACTAAATGTGTAATATAGAGGCAAGTGAGTATGCTGTGAAACGAATTCCGAAACTTGAAAATGATTCTAAAACCAGCGTGCAAACACATGGGCTGACAAGGTCATGCGTATGCATCTATTCAAGGTTGTACGCGCATAAACGAAAATACAGATATGTTAAAACACACACACACACACACACACACACACACACACACACACACACATATATATATATATATATATATATATATATATATATATATATATATGGACACAAATGTGAAAAAGCGAAAAGTAAGATTTCAGCATTAAAAATATTAATTTAAATCAGGGCTCAATACAAAAGTAAACCAATAATTATTTATTTGTTATGCAGTGTTACATTAGAACATGCACATACCCACTACAAAACTGTGTATTTTTTTCAACGTTAATTTTATTTAGCGTTTCATCAGGTGGGAAATAACGATGTTACTAAAATATGTTGTTCCGAAATGTAGTTAACGAAGCACATCTACCACTTCCAATTATTGAAAAGTTTTTCATAAAAGGTAAAAAAAGAATTTACGTGTGGAGAAAGAAAGGAAGCTAAGTGATTAGTAATAGCGAGAGAGAGAGAGAGAGAGAGAGAGAGAGAGAGAAATAAGAGGACACAAGGCCAATAAAATTAAATAAAGTTTGAGGAAAAGAAGGAGGGAGGTGAGATAAAAAGGAAGGGAAAAATTCAACCAATGGTATTCCGTAGAATCATAATATTCGAATTTTACGGTGATACACATATACACACACACATACACACACACATAACTGAATATTAGGTTCAATAATAAAATAGTGGGTGTTCACCGTAAGATGTTGGTCTCAGTGTACACCTTATGCTTACATGCGCTCAACTTTTGATATTGAACACTTTTACCCTTGAATATAGCATATCTTAAATTTATATTTTTATCTTGGCAAAATGAGTGCTGATGGTCGATGTAAAATAGCAGCTAAATTTATACTACAATAATTATTCATTTGTTATTCCCCGTCTCTACAACATTTTTTCATCTTTTCATTTTTAACCAATTTATCTATTTTACGATGAATAAATGGACAGTTCCACCGTGTTGCTACGAAGAGTATCTTTCTTTGACATTTGTTACGTGCGTGAAACTCAATGTTGCCTCGAAAGGTGATGAACAAATGTATATTCTATCTTTATATATATATATATATATATATATATATATATATATATATATATATATATATATATATATATATATATATATATATATATAGCGTGGTGAGTAAGGTTACACTACTGAAGACATTTCCACATTAAGCGTTTCTTGTCTAAGGTAGCTAATAGCAACGGCGATAATAGAAACATAAACAATAATATTTTTTATAAAAATCAGATGAACGAAAATTATAAACATGATGAATGCAGAATTAAGAACATTATAAAAAAATACATAACACCAGTTGACAATAGCAAAAAAAAATAGATTAATTATTATAAAACAATAAAATCTCTAACCTTATATTTAAAAATAATATTTCTAATTTTAACAGTTTAAATATAATCCTTGAAAATGGCTAAATTTATAACCGAATATCGCTCGGATAAAAATAACATTCGGACAGTTTTTAGACAATTTATCATCCAAAAAGAAAAATATTATTGTATCGCATGAGAAATTGTATAAAAAGCTATATAAAAGTATCTTTTCTTGAATGAAATGTGCATGAGAGAAAGATTTATGCGTAAATACACAAATTTTAAATTGCATGACATGACAGCCAACAACGAAAACGACACTATAACTTTTAGAAAAAATCTTGTTCTACGACAAATAACGAAATCTAAGAACGAAACCGAACATATAAATAATGAAATCCAGAAGCATATTGCAGTACTAAAAAACACTTTAACCGAAACTGAATATATTGAAGCACAATACCACATCAATATAATTATTAATAATGATGAACTTGACCAGCGACAAATAATTGCAAAAAAGCTGTACAACTTATACCAAGGAAATATTATACTTCCCAAAAACCATGATAAATACATAAACCTATCAACTCACATATTAAGGGATGATCAAAAGAAATTTTAAAATCTAGGAAAAAATTACCATCTCCAACCTAAATTCGACATTTTCACAAAGAAGACTGAAATTGAAATCTTACATCAATCATTATGTCAACTGGAAAAAGGACAAATTGTTAATACTCCATCCAAACCTCAAGTATCTTCTCAAGATAGAAGGTCTTAAAGATTATATTCCACGTAATAGAATCAAGATCATTCCAACATAACTCAAAATTGCTGCTGCAGAATTAAAATCAATCCTTATATATCATCAGAAAAACTGATAATCCAATAAATACGTAATTCTGGATAAATTGGATTATCCCAAAAAACTTCAGCATCTCATTGATGATCGTTCTAAATTTACTAAATTGAATAAGAACACCACTGAATCTCTAAAGAAATATGTTAATAAACTTATGCTGTTGCAGGATCCTTAAAAATAAACAAAATTATTGGTGATTATCAAACAGGCTACTTTTACGGTAATGTTAAAATACACAAACCGGGATACCATTACGACCTATTATTTCTCAGATTCCAACATGCATATACCAACTGTCAAAATTTCTCAATGATATTATTACCCCATATCTCCCTACTAACTATAGCATTAAATCTACCCATGAATTCCTCCAAATACTTAAAACCATAAAGTTAAAAATGAACCACGGCATTCTTGCGTCACTTGACGTAGAGAATTTGTTTACTAATGTTACCGTTTCCGAAACTATTGATATTAACATTAATTCTGTGTATAAAAATAATTTAATTCCACCTCCATCAATGCAACCCAATATTTTAAGAAAACTATTGCTCGCTTGCACAACTAGAGTTCCTTTTTATAGCCAGAATGGTACTATTTACACAAAAACCGATGGAGTAAGTAAGGCCGTGTTTCTCCAATTATTATGTCCTATGTTGAAAACAAGGTATTTAATAACGTTATTAAGCCTGAAATATGTGTTCGTTATGTAGTCGATATATTTATTTTGGCTGAGAACAAGAAAGAAATAGAAAGAAATAGAAAATCTGACAGCTACATTTCAAAAACATTCCGTCCTAAATTTTACTAATGAACTTGGTGAAAAGAATAAACGTTCTTCGATGTTCTCGTCGATTTTAGTAATAATACTTATAAAATTCTTGTTTATGAAAAAACAACTAGTAAAGACTCTTGCTATCTTAATTTCTCTAGTGAATGCCCTCTTAGATATAAAATAGGTGTTATTAAAAATTTCCTCACGGGAGCGCACGAGAACTCATCCTCTCGCACCCTTTTCTTTAAAGAATTAAAAAGTGTAAAGCAAACGCTGATTAATAACGGATTTCCTAATCAATTGTTGGATTTTCACATTAGGCGTTTCTTGTCTAAGGTAGCTAATAGCAACGGCGAGAATAGAAACATAAACAATAATATTAATATTTTTTATAATAATCAGATGAACGAAAATTATAAACAGGATGAATACAAAATTAAGAACATTATACAAATTGCATAACACCAGTTGACAATATCAAAAAATTAGATTAATTATTTACTATAAAAAAATGTAAAACCTCTAACCTTATAGTTAAAAATAATATTTTTAATTTTAACGTTTAAAATATAATCCTTGAAAATAGCTAAATATATAGCCGAAAGCGCGCGGATAAAAAGAACATTCCGACAGATTTATATAATTTATCATCCGAAAAAAAAAACGCATGAGAAATTGTATAAAAAGCTAAATAAAAGTACCTTGTCTGTCGTTTTCAATGAAACGTGCATGAAAGAAGGACTTCTGCCTGAATACACACAAACACACACACAAAGACACATACACACACACACACACACACACACACACACACATATATATATATATATATATATATATATATATATATATATATATATATATATGAAAGAGAGAAGAAACAACCACATAAAAATACATATAGCAGAGCAACAAATAGAAAATACAACTTTGTAGCAAATAAAATCGGAACTACAGAAATAACCTCAGATTGAAGCAAAGCAAACACATAACAAACAAGTACCAAGGACAGAACAAGATACAATATAAAAATACAGAATAGTCAAAAATAAAGCAACATAAAACAAAACGACATTAGAAACAATATTGAGCAAGTCTACCTTAATAACTGTTTTTAGAGAGAAACCAGAACTACATGAACACAGGATGGCCTACAACCCCGAAAAACCGAAAGTAATCAACCGTTCTCAAAAATCATTAACACCCTCACAAACAGAATTTCTATGTAAAGGAGTAAAATTCACACCAACACCTCAAAAACCAAATGTACCAGAAATGAAGAATGATGTCTCTGAATTTTTTAGAAGACTCAGGCTAGTAAAACATTTTTTTAAGAAAATAATGATAAATAGCTAGTAAAAAACTAAGATTATAAACCTAATAATGGCAAAAGTACAGCCGATAATGAATTCTGTTATTATATCACTAACCTCGCATTTGAAAAACTGGAAATGCCACAACGGAAGTCCAAGTACAGCAGACAACAATGGAACCGACTAAACGACCTAGAATTGGATAAAGATATTGTTATAAAAGAGGACAAAGAAGGGCCAATTGTTCTTACGGATACAGAACAGTATACAAGCATCACAGAACGATACCTACTATGAAGAAGCCAGAGAATACCAACCTCACAAAGTGATGAAAAAACTCACCAGTTTAATACTCATACCGAGGCTCTCTTACTTTTAAAGAACACGCCTACCTTACAAAAGTTAGATATAAAACAAGCAATTGTTATGGACAATCTAAAATACACAAAAGTAAGCTCATTAACGAAACATGCAATACTAAAAATCTGATTGTGTTAATATAATAGCAGGCCTAGTTTGCGAGACACACCGTTTAAGCAAATTTCTAGACTACGGAAACCTCTTATCCAACACGATCGGGGTTTCCTTCTAGATTACCTAGATTTTCTTAATGGACTGCCCAACGAGGTAAACCTTAATACTTATATGGCTTCAATGGATGTTGTGAACCAATATAGCAAGATCCCACATGACAACAGAATGGAGGCCATTAAATAATGGCTAAAAACTTTTCCCCATGAGATACCAAAGGAAACTGCATCATAGAAAAACCTTGAATGCATCTTAAAACAACTATTTCATGTTCACCGAAATACCCTACCGACAAAAATCAGGAACAGCAATGAGGACAAAGAATGCCCCAACATATGCCAGCATCCTCATTGGATACCATCAACTAAAAAGAATGATAGAACCTCGAAAATCTATGGAAATTGCTTCAGTTGCAATATAAAAGAACGGGGGAAAAGATATTTAGATGGCTGTTTCATTCTCTGCAATGAACGTCTGGATAAACTAAATATATTCCAAACATCCATTAATAATATAAATCCTAGCATCAAATTTACTCTGAAGATCAGCAACAAAACACTTCCCTTTCTAGACATATTAATAACAAAAACAAACACTAAACTAGAAACCGTTATATACTTTCAACAATCTGACTGTCGACAATATCTCTTTTTATATCTTATCACCCGAAAACACACTGGTACCAACATCTCACTCAACGTAGGCAAGCGGATATGTACAATAGTCTCAAACACAGCCACAAGAGACAACAGATTAGAAGAGATGAAAAATACTCAAGAGAAATTATCCACAAAGTTTGAGCGACGATAGTATTGAAAAGCAAAAAAATAACACCCACACACTCAGAGAAACAAAAGAAAAAGTCATCCTTTATATCTCAACTTCCAACCCAAATAACACAGAAATCTACACACGCATACAAGTGGGCCTATCATGTCGTACACCTCGTAATACCTCATAGAAGGTACTTCAAGTATCCGTATCATTTGCAACGTGTGCACGTTATTTCGCTCTCTGACAGCTGGAGAAGTTTTGCGGATGGTATATTGCACAAATTGCCGATCCGTTGTTTGTCTCTTCAGTTTGGTTTAAGGATGAGGCAACATTTGGAAGAGACATTATTTGTGGGCAGATAGGAATCCCTATGGTACAGTACAGGTTAGGCACCTGTATCATTTTACGAATAATATCTGGGCTGTCATTGTAAGGGAATGTCTGTTAGATCAATATATTGTCTCAGCACGTGTTACAAAAGCTGTTCTCAGGGACTTTATTCCAGACCTGCTAGTGGATGTAGACATGCTAATATGGAGACGCATTTATGACATGTATGATGGGGGTCCATCACATTTTAATCACATTGTTCACGATATGCGCTGGCTGACATTTACCATGAAAGATGGATAGGTAGTGGGACTGGTTCCAGGTCCTGCACATTCCACCGAACTTAATCTTTTGGATTTTTAACTGTGGGGCCACATAAAATAAGTGGTTTACATATCAGACATTAATAATGCAGAGCTACTTTTCATCAACGTGTTATGAGGGGAGACTGCAAAACCATTCGACACCGTGGGAGAGTATTTGGAAGGACCACCAGTCAATGATCCGAAAGTGGCATTTGTTATAGGTTGCTGTGTTGAGGTACAAAGATGGCTTTTGGATATATGTTTATATGGATATTTCATCTTGTTTTGGTGTGAAGAATCCGTCACCAAAGTTTGTAAAAATTATTTCTGTTACACCATATATATATATATATATATATATATATATATATATATATATATATATATATAGTTACATGAGAATGTTTTGCGCATTTTCTTTAAGAAGGAAAATTGGTCCGAACCCACGTGATTCGTTCTGGCATAATTCGACATGTTTCTAGATACCCGATTTCTGCGCCTCTTGCAATATTTATAGGTTTACTATTACTTGCTAAAATGTACACCTGTTCATACACTCACACACACATACACACACACACACACACACACACACACACACACACATATATATATATATATATATATATATATATATATACAGAGAGATGCGCGCGTGTGTGTGTTCCTACTGCAGACACGGTATGATCAGATGGATATTTTAGCATGTAACTAAATGTGTCTGGAACATCCTTTCAATAGGTTTGTGTAATATATACATATATATATATATATATATATATATATATATATATATATATATATATATATATATATGTATATATATATATATATATATATATATATATATATATATATATATATATATAAAGTTTATAGTTATATAGCGGGTTTGTTTTAGTCTATATATATATATATATATATATATATATATATATATATATATATATATATATATATATTATTTTATTCTTCATATTTCGGCTACACGTGTTTCCGGTCTCGTGACCTTCTTCAGGCAAGTAAAAAGTATACATATTTAACAGGAATAAGTTTCCTTTCTTACATTTGTTAGTGAGACTTGAACTCCTTTCTGGACTGTTGCCAAAAGTGAATTTGTGCCTAAGTCTTAATAAAACCATTAGTTTTTGTATAAGAGCTGGTGATAATAGTTGTGTAGATGAGGTGTCTTCCTATCCCTGTTGGTCTTCATATGTGAATTCTCTTCCCATATATACATACTGTCTTATAATAAAGAATCCCCATCTACATATATGCATACGTATATGCACATGCGCGCGAGCACACACACATACACACAAATATGTTGCGCCAAAAGTCGTGCACCATAGGGATGATATATTAAAATTTTAATTACACATGGAAAATGTAAATTTTATTTACTCATTATTTCATTGTGGTGTTCAAAATGACGTCCTTCTTTTTGAAAATACATTTAATTTCTGCACCTATATGATTCATTAACACGTCGGACAGTTTCCTCTGGCATTTTACTGCATTCATATTTAATTATTTCTTTAAATTCTTCAGTATTTAATGGGCAGTTCTGATGTGCCACTGATTTCAGATTGACGCAGAGAAGAAAAAATCATGTGAGCAATATTTGGTAACCTCTTTGTCTACTCGACCTGACTCTTCAAAACAAATTAGATGTTTAAAACATGATGAATTAATTAACCCCTATGGTGTGCGACTTTAGCCTCACCCTCTATACAAATAAATACATTATATATATATATATATATATATATATATATATATATATATATATATATATATATACACTATATATATATATATGTTATAAAATCACTACAAAAGTAGCCATTTTGTTTCAACACCTGGTGTCTTATCAAGTGATGATGTTGAATGTAGAATAAAGGGTTTTCAAAGATTCAAAATTAATTAAATGGGAAACGCTGTTACATACGCTTGAATGACCCATTAAAATACAAGTATAGCGGAATTAAAAAAAAATTGACAACGAAGTAAGGGTATATTAACTATTAAATATTATAACCTTGAGGTTATACCAAAATAGAATTTATTCTAACTAATAAGTATTAAATTATACGATAAAATTTGAAATTAAAATTAAAAATTTCCCATCTTAAAATCTAAATTTAATCTCTATTAAGTTTTGAAATTATAAAATTACTGAAGAAATAAGAAAACATAACATATCTTATTCTATTTATTTTGTTTTTATTGAAATTAAGTTGGAACAAATGTTTTTACTGAAATTAAGTTGGAATATATATATTAAGTTGGAATATATATATATATTAATTTGGAATATATATATATATATCTATCCGTGTTATTCCCATTGCGTTTCTGTCTAATGTTATCATAAATGAGTTATTTTCCGTCGCCTGTGACAATTTCGTACAAGAACTGCTGCTGTTGTTGATGTCACAGCAAGGAATTCAGCACAGAAACACGTTCCAGTTCGTCAAAATATGTGGCAGCCATCTGCACCATTCCATGTCTCTTTAAATGGCCAAATGCGGTCGATATATGAATTTTCAAACATTTACCAATCTCTTCCTTCAAAATATTCGATTTATTCACCACGCAGAGCGTCATAACTGACGTCATTAGTTTGTAGAGAGACTGGTTGAACTTTAAAGTTAAAATTACCCTAACGAAATCTGTCAAACAACTTTGTAACAATTCGAATAGTTCTCGCGACATCCAAATAAAACATCAATGATTAATTTTGTCGCAGTTCTGGCGCTTACGCGTTTCCGAAATTCATAGAGCTTGATATGACGAAAGAGCAACTTTTAATCCAACATTTTGTCATTTATTTGTGGACAGAACATCAAGAAAATCTGACTCCCAACTAAACTGCGCCAGAAAGAACACACCAGAAATCGACACTAAAACAAACAGCAGTGTCAAGTTGCGGTCACATTATATTAACAATGAATTCAGGGCATGTATTTTACATTGATATATATATATATATATATATATATATATATATATATATATATATATATATATATATATATATATATATAAATATATATATATATATATATATATATATATATATATATATATATATATATATATATATATATATAGATATAGATATACGAGTGGTTAGAATGTTTGCTTTCTGACGATGAGACTGTGTTTCGATTCTGACCATGCTCGATTTTTCAGGAAGGTGACTAGTTGATGTTATCGGTCTGGAGGAGGTGATCCCAGCGTGTGGCACGTTTGAAAAAACATACCACGGTTAGACGGAACATTTGCTTGCGCGAAATCAAAAGTCATCGTGAACGAGGTTTTGAACACGCTAAACAACGGTCTCTCCTCCAGAAACTCTAAGATCCGCATTAATTAAGTTGATAATAGCAAAAACATTAGATTAATTATTTATTATAAAAAATTTAAAACTTGTAACCTTATAGTTAAAAATAATAATTCAACTCCTAGAACAAAATTAAATAGAGCAAACATTATTTACGAATTCAAATGTCCATTAAGGAATTGTATTCCTCAAGAATCAACTTTCGTAAATAATTATATAGGCCACACTACAAATCGTTTAACACGCAGATTAACCCTACACCTTTCTGAAAATAACTCAATTAGATCTCATTTAAATATTCATGGAGGCCTACCGGACACTATTCGGAATATACTTGTCGACAACACTAATATAATAGCATCACCCACTTGCAAAAAAAGGCTAAAAATAATGGAAGCCTTACTTATAAAAATAAGCAAACCAACACTTAATAATATTAACTTTGAACATGGACATAATATCTTGACCGTGTTTTGAAACAAAAAAATGAATCACTTTATAAAACATACACATAACAAACTATTTCTTATTCTAACAGTTGAAATATAATCCTTGATAATGGCTAAATGTATAGCCGAAAGCGCTCGGAAAAGAACATTCGGACAATTTTTATATAATTTATCCTCTGAAAAGAAAAACTTTATTAGATCGCACGAGAAATTATATAAAAAACTAAATAAAAGCACCTTGTCAGTCGTTTTTAATAATATATATATATATATATATATATATATATATATATATATATATATATATATAGTGTGTGTATGTGTGTGTATTTATATATATATATATATATATATATATATGTAGGTAAGATGAGAACGAATAGTCCAATTACAACGTTAGCACATTTAATTTAAAAAGAGCTCAACACAAAATAGAGCAAATATTCTTAATTTTAGTATATTACATTGAAACACATGTCAAAAATCGCTACACTGTTGCTGTCATATTTCAATGCTTATGAAGACATCGAAAAACAATGTGTAGAGATTTTATGTTTTTCGATGTAATATCCTAAAATAATATATATATATATATATAGATAAGAGGAGCTAGTAGGTAGCGGCTCCAAAAACCGAGTTTGAATTCAAGTCGAATTCATTACATTCATCTTTATACTCTTGGGAAAAATATGAATACTCTTCTTCTCCCTCTATAGCCTTGGTTGACTACTGGTCAAGGAGAAGGACGACTCGGAATTCATAATCCGCGAAAGGTTTGCTTGGGCACGTTGTGGCACGTACTGCACCTGATCTGTGTATTCAGCCCTTCAAAAAGTGTGGTCGTATCTTCACAGAAAGCTTGACTGCAATGTTCAAATCATACGCGCTGGTGTCTGGCTGTCGGTTCCTAGGAACTGTGTTGCTGACCCTCATACGGCGAACACGACGGGAAAATCCACCACCATATATATAACACAATTATCCAAATCACTGAAATAAACCTTCAAAACGGAAATGGCAGAAAATCTTAATTTCTTTTCGATTTTCTTCGTTTCTTTATATTTATCATTTTCTTCATCTAAAGAAAAAATGTTTAAAGTTCAGACCTAGTTTGCAATTTAATTTCTTTTTTACAATATATGTCTCTTAAAAGGATTTTAGAGACATCCTAGAAATCGATGTCTCTACTGTCGGTAAAAGATATTTTCGTGCTAAAATATAGAGTGAAACGCTTTGGGGTACACTTATTATATCTCAACATTATAGTTATAAAACATATCTGTCATATAAAGTTTTCCACCATTCAGCACGCAAACCGTTGCAGAGTTTTTCACACCTTGTCCAATGAATTATTTGAGCTTTTCCTCAGTTACTCAGTAAGCCACACAGAGCCCATAAGTTATTTGGTCGAACTCGCTGCCTTCGGGCAGAGAGGAACCCGGACGAGGCTGTGCCGAAGGGCAGAGTCTCGTTCGGGGAGGTAGACTGTCCCTGGACCCGTTTTTACGGGTTCCAATAGGGAATATTTTTGGCCGAGCCTACGGGCTTGGAAAACCCACGTTAAACCCGGCCCTGTGCCACATGTAGCCCTTGTGGGGGTGGTGGCTAAATATTACAATATCGCTTTGTCCCAAATCTACCAATCATTCGCTAAAATTCATGGAATAGGCTACTCTCTATGCTCGTAATTCAGTTTAATGTACCCTGAGAGGGATAAATTTTCTAAGCTTTTTTTAACGCATAATATGTCCAGTAAATTTCAACTATCTCTGATTTAAATTATAAATGCCCGTATAGTTTCTGTACTTATTCACGCGTTCTGCCTGTGTTAGCTTGTCTTTGTAGAACAACATCGGAACGCACCAAGTTTCTTCTTCATCAGTATTATCTTCCACACATGAGGGCAGATATGACGCAGTAGTTCACTCTTTATTTTATGTCTAATTAAATATTCTAGTCTCTTAAGACTTTACTTTGTTCCTGGATGTCTTCATTTCCTATTCTAATGCGCCATCACTAAAGTGTATCCCACTTACCTGCTTCAGTTATTATATACCTCATTTAAATGTCTACCTGTTTTATTCCGAGGCTTCCAATTCAAAGCTTATGTCATCGGATACCTCTCTTACCATTCAGTTTTGCAATATATTTAATAAGCAGTCCTTTTTTTCTTATTTTTATTGTTCACATATCTTCTTAGTCTGCCACCAGTAGAAGTTGAAGATTATTTATTAGGTTAAAAAAATGTTTTAAATTTAATGTATTTAAATACTGTTGGTTATAGATTTTTTTTTTTAATTCATAACATATTATTTTTTCTTAAAAACGTTTTTAAGTTTAAAGAATTAGTTCCTCACAGGTAGAAAATCGTATACCAATAAAAGTAGACCGAAAATGCATTTTATAACAAAAAAGAAAAAATCATGATAAAAAGATGTAACAAAAATATGGTGATCCATTTTTATGACTTATCAACTGTTTGCGGGTTGTATATTTTTAGATTGTAAGAATTTCCTCTTCGATATAATAATAATATAATAGTTTAGTGATACATGTCTTTCTAATTAATCCATAGCTGGGGAAAAAGAGGTGGGTCCACACTTTTGCCAAAGGTATTTGCTTACAGCTCTTGGTATCCCCTAGCGGCTACTCATTCAGGTACTAGATAGGCTGGATAGCGCTTAATTTCAGTGATATTACGGGAACCGGTGTTTCAACGTGTGTGGCCGTAAAATTGTAATACCAAAATATGATAATGACTGAAAACAGCTAAACCCGTTTATCGGTGGTTTCTCATCAGAGCAAACATTAAAAAATATGTACCCGGCAACTAAAAAATTAAACAACCCCAAACAAAATCGAAAGTTGTATTTTATTTTTTTCCTCGTAGCATTATACGTCAACATTTTTTTCAAATTATACGTCAACATTTTTGTTTCTTTTTTTCCTTACGAAATCCTTGTTTTATTATTTTTGTTTTATTGCTTTAATGTTAAAAAAATAGCTTTGTTTCAAAATAAGCCAGATAGAGGGAAATCGATAGTGTGAGAAAATAATTAGAATAAATATTTTCTATGTATTTAAACAGATAATAGAATGTATAAATTTCTACGATCGTTAAAGTGGTATGCCTTACAAATCCGGTATTGACGTCGGATAACAATTCATATCGCTGTCTTTCGTTAATTTCTTTCTAATATTTGCTACGTGGGCTGAATTTTCTACCGGAAAAAAATCATACGAACGTTGGGAAATTAATGAAGGAAATTAAGTAAAAATAAAAACGATATCGAAAAACAATGACCGATGTTTTCTGTAAAAACATTCAGCCAAGTGAAATGTAATATCCTCAAAACAACTACTACTACTACTACTTTTGGTCGTATTACTATTTTTAATACGACATATAAGCAATATGAATCTTAGTAGTTAATGTCTCTTGAATAATATGACATGAATAATTGTGTATGAATTTTACGTCTATTTTCAGCGTTTAAAAAAATTATACAAGCACTTTTTTCTTATGAAATCCTTGTTTTATATTTTCTGCTTTAGTGTTTTAATATAAAAAATAGCTTTGAATCAAAATGTAATGTTACTTTTAATATATTATATATTCATTATTTTATAGTAGTAATATTCGCTTTTTATGACCATTATTATTAACATGCATACTTACCACTATACTGATCAAAGCCACTCTAACTTGGAATCTCTTGAGTTGCGACAACATCCTGATATGTGTAGTCTACTGAGTTTATGCTACGACCCGACAATTAATTGTTGCGAATATATTTAGTAGCAGCAGCAGTCTATCTGCTGAGCACTTTTATCACATCACGCTTTCAAAAAGACTTCCTCTCATTTATTTTTTTCATAGCCCGCCAGTAGTCATAATGCGACCCACTTCTCTGTAAATGACCCGTAGACATTTGGAAAGTGACTATGTTGTTTATGAAAGGCGTAAATCTTTTCACAGTTAGCTTTTATTTTATTCGTATTTTTTTAAGAATAAATATGTTCATAAGATTTCAATCTATCGTGCAATGGCTCTTATTCTGTTTTCTTTTTTTTATCGAAAACATTTTTACTACGATATCTCTGTCTCTCTCTCTCTCTATCTATCTATCTATCTATATATATATATATATATATATATATATATATACGTAACATTTCAATCAGATTAAGATCATTCTATTTCAGATACCAACTTCCATCCGAAATGAGCTTACGACCATATGAAATAAAAATACAGGTTCACATACAATCAACAAATTTAAGCAACGTCAAACCTTGCCAGAATCGAGACGGGTGACCATTTGGGAATATCACTTGCCCTAAGCTTATAAGTAAAGGCTGGCAATTGTAAGTCGCAGAGCCGAGTTCCAATTCCAACCAGTTTCTTTATATTCCGACGCGCAATTATCATTGGGAACTGTATGAACCCAACTTTTCTCTCCTATCTATGGGTTAATTAGGAGAACTTGTAACAGTAAAATCATTGCTGACTGTAAAAAAAATATTACAATCTTTAAATTTGTAAAAAGTGAAAAATCTATTTAATTTCCTGAAACGGTTTATGTTGAGTCTTGACTCATTGTTGAATCTCGCCTATTGCATGGAATAATAATGCAACACAAAATGTACTTAGAACAAGAATGTATTATAACAAGAAAGTGTACACAATAAGTACATATAGTATTTCTGTATATTTCTGGGAAGACGTTCCTGGAGAATGGGTTGACTAGTCGCAGTCGATCAGAGTCTCTAGTTGGATCTCGTGATTCCTCTACTTCGTCTTCCGGTACCAACCATTATTTATATAGTTGGTAGTCACCTATGCAGATTAGGTGGATCCTACACAACAGTTTACATAATATCCCGCCTTAAAAATAGGTTTATACCAAAACATACACCACCTACAATAGATCATCTACAAAATATATTTGTAGAACATACGTTCACCTTCAAAGTATAAAATTACGTAAAAATATCTGTACGTGAAGACAGAAAATCGCATTCAAAATATATGTAGTTTAAGCCATAAAAATGCATACAAAATTTCTGTATAAAATAACCCGTAGTGGGTGATAGGCCGCTAACCTAAAACAACCAAACCGATCCATCTGAAATGAGCAAATGTCACACGTTTAGGAAATCCATAATTAATTGCACTTCCATTTTAGTTTTCAGTTCATGATCCGTTTATGCGGCCTATGAAGGACAATTATTCTGAAGGCATTAGAGGTCTAGTTGCCTTTATTTATTATTATTCATTTTTTTCTTTGCATTTTGTGTCATTCATTTTCCTGTATTGATTGCGTCATTCATTTTAATTTGTTTAATTTTTCATTAATTTTTCTTTGTTTATAGCCTCGTTCATTTTTTCTTTGTTTATAGCCTCGTTCATTTTTTCTTTGTTTATAGCCTTGTTCATTTTTCGTTGTTTATAGCCTCGTTCATTTTTCTTGGTTTATTACTTCATTCATTTTTCTTTGGTTATTGCGTCATTCATTTTCCGTTGTTTATTGCTTCATTCATTTTTCTTTGTTTACTGCGTCATTCATTTTTCTTTGTTTATTGCTTCATTCATTTTCTTTGTTTATTGCTTCATTCATTTTTCTTTGTTTACTGCGTCATTCATTTTTCTTTGTTAATTGCTTCATTCATTTTCTTTCTTTATTGCATCATTAATTTTTCTTTGTTTACTGCGTCATTCATTTTTCTTTGTTTATTGCTTCATTCATCTTTCTTTCTTTATTGCATCATTCATTTTTCTTGGTTTATTGCATCCTTCATTTTTCTTTGTTTATTGAATCCTTCATTTTTCCTGGGTTATTGCGTCATTCATTTTTCTTAGTTTATTGTTTCACTCATTTTTCTTGGTTTATTGCTCCTGTCATTTTTGTTTGTTTATTACTCCTGTTATTTTACTTCATTTATTGCGTCATTCTTTATATTTGTTTATTTTTCATTCATTTTTATTTGTTTATTTCATCATTCGTTTTTCTTTGTTTATTGCTTCATTGATATTTTTGTTTGTTGCTTCATTGATTTTCTTTGTTTATTTTGTCATTCATTTTCCTTTTTATTGCCTCATTCATTTTTGTTGGTTTATTGCTTCAGTCATTTTACTTGTTTTATTATTCCTGTCATTTTTGCTTCTTTATTGCTCCTCTCATTTTCCTTCACTTTTGCGTCGTTAATTTTTCTTTTATTGCTTCATTGATATTTCTTGGCTTATTGTTTCATTGATATTTATTAGTTTATTGCTTCATTGATATTTCTAAGTTTATTACTTCATGCATATTTCTTTGTTTATTGTTTCATTCATTTTTCTTGATTTATTTCGTCATTCATTTTTTTGGTTTTATTTCTTCATTCATTTTTTTGGTTTTATTTCTTCATACATTTTCCTTGGTTTATTTCTTCGTTCATTTTTATTTGTTTATTGCGTCATTCATTTTTCTTTGTTTATTGCTGCTGCCATTTTTCTTTTTTTATTGCGTCATTCAATTTTATTTGTTTATTTCTTCATTCATTTTTTCTTCGTTTATTGCATCATTTATTTTCTTTGTTTATTGCTTTATTCATTTTTCTTGGTTTATGGCGTCATACATTTTTCTTTGTTTATTTATTCATACATTTTTCTTGGTTTATTTCTTCATACATTTTTCTTTGTTTATTGCTTTATTCATTTTTATTTATTTCTTCATTCATTTGTCTTAGTTTACTGCGTCACTCATTTTTCTTTGTTTATTGCGTCATTCATTTTTATTTATTTCTTCATTCATTTGTTTTGGATTATTGCTTCATTCATTTTTTATTTATTGCGTCATTCATTTTTCATTTTTTAGGGCTTCATTCATTTTCTTTGTTTCTTGCGTCAGTCATTTTTGTTGGTGTATTGCTTCATTTATTCTTCTTTGTTTGTTGCTTCATTCATTTTTCTTTGTTTATTTCTTCATTTTTTTCTTGGGCTATAACTTAATTCATTTTTCTTTGTTTATTGCTTCATTCATTTTTCTTTTTTATTGCTTTATTCATTTTTCTTGTTTTATGGCGTCATTCATTTTTCTTGGTTTATTGCTTCATTCATTTTTCTTTGCTTATTGCTTCATTCATTTTTATTTATTTATTCATCCATTTGTCTTGGATTATTGATTTATTCATTTTTCTTTGTTTATTGCATCATTCATTTTTCATTTTTTATAGCTTCATTCATTTTCTTTATTTCTTGCGTCATACATTTTTCTTGGATTATTGCGTCATTCATTTTTCTTGGTTTACTGCGTCATTCATTTTTCTTTGTTTAATGCTTCATTTATTTTCTTAGTTTATTGCTTCATTCATTTTTCTTTGTTTATTTCTTCATTCATTTTTTTGTTTATTGCTTCATTCATTTTTCTTGATTTATTTCGTCATTCGTTTTTGGTTTTATTTCTTCATTCATTTTCTTGGTTTATTACGTCATTCATTTTTCTTGGTTTATTTCTTCGTTCATTTTTATTTATTTATTGCGTCATACATTTTTCTTTGTTTATTGCTGCTCCTGTCATTTTTCTTTGTTTATTGCTTCTGTCATTTTTCTTTTTTATTGCGTCATTCATATTTATTTGTGTATTTCGTCATTCATTTTTCTTTGTTTATTGCTTCATACATTTTTTCTTTGTTTATTGTGTGATTCATTTTTCTTGGTATATGCCTCATTCGATTTTCTTTGTTTATTGCTTCATTGCTAATTCTTTATTTATTGCTTCATTCATTTTTCTTGTTTTATTCCTTCATTTATTTTTCTTGTTTTTTTGCTTCATTTATTTTTCTTTTTTGATGCGTCATTCATTTTTCTTTGTTTATTGCGTCATTCATTTTCATTTGTTTCTTGCTACATTCATTTTTCTTTGTTTATTTCTATATTCATTTTTTCTTTGTTTATTGCTTCATTCGTTTTTACTTTTTTTATTGCTTCATTCATTTTTTCTTTGTTTATTGCTTCATTCATTTCTTCTTTGTTTATTGCTTCATTCATTTTGTCTTTGTTTTTTGATTCTGTCATTATTTTTTATGTATATTTTTCCCCTGTTACACATTTTAGTATCTTACTATTTTCGCACTTAGAATACAGTGAAAACATCGGAAAAATTGCCCTTCGTTAAATGCTTTTATTTTATCTGGATCCTTATCTGAGTGTCGTTATTCCAATCATTTAACAATAAAAACATCAGTTTTAAAAGAAACATATTAACTTTATTTCCTGGTGGAAATATCTACGTAGAGCGTCAGTTGTAATAATATTTATATATTCTTTTTAAAATTATACAATAACAATAAAATGTTCAATTTTTCTTGCAGTGAAGCTTTTTTTATAAAGTAATTAAGTGTTCTTAATACGTTTTCAAATGCGTAGACATACTTACATTCTGATGGTCAGCGTCATGTGTTTGTGAGTTTGTAGACAATGCCTTTGCTACTGCTAGCTGTCATCATTGTGTGCATACGTATGTATAGATCAAACTGACATCTGAAGTCTTTTGCATCCTGAGAATCCGTATGCGTCCATTTTTACCGTAAGGGATATCCAAAATCTAATTATACATATATGGGAGAACTTTTTGAATACAAAGTTTTCATAATGCAGAAAATAATTTGACACTGATTGGTGAAAATATTTTTTCTCGAACTTCCGGCCCTGGTGAAGGTATTTGTTATTATTTTATAAATGGTCCAAAAATAATTCTTTGTATATCTACAACTCCGTCCGCAAATATTTTGGCAGTATTTGTTGTTCATCGTACAAACCTTCTGATGGGATATTATTGGTTGAATAATATATATAGGATTTCAATTGAATTTAGAGAGAATCCTGTTGCTCTCTGTGTCCAAGATTCTTTGATTATTTGATTCGAAACTAATCAGATGATCACGTCTTCCTAAGTGTTAAACAGATATAACAGCACATCACTATAAGTAACATTGAACGTCCGATTCATATAATTTTAAAGAATATATTTCCAGTATAGTCATAGGATTTGGGCCATAATTGTTAGTTTGGTCAAGAGCGATAGCAGAAAAAGTGAAATCATAGAAAGGGAAACAACTCTTCGGTACAGATAGAAAAAAATCTCTAGTGGCAAACATTTATTTTGAATAGTTTCTTAAGCTAAATTTATTGTCGGCGCAGTTTGATTAATTATTAGACAATTTTTTCATGCCATCATAATCTAACAAATATATTTTTTCTAGTAGATTGAAATACATTCTTGTTTTGAATTTTAAATGATCCCTTCAGGGTTCTTGATAAGATCCAGAGACGGATATGCAATGTGATTGGCCCTGATCTGTCATCTCGTCTGCAGTCGCTCTCTCACAGACGCGATGTTGCCTCGCTCTGTCTTTTTTACAAGTACTTTCACGGTAATTGCTCCGAGGATCTGCTTTCGCTTGTCCCTAGGCCACGTGAATTTAAACGTCCTACGAGGCTGGCATCCCGTTCCCACCCCTACACCGTTGAAACTGTTAGATGTAGACGTCTCTTCTACTCCAATAGCTTCATGTCTCGCACATCTCGCCTATGGAACTCCATTCCCTATTACTGTTTCCCTGAAAAATACAATCTCCAACGGTTTAAATGTAGCGTCAATCGACATCTCCAGTTGCCTTGATCTATCCACTTCCCTTCTCCACATCCTTTCATCTGTCATTCCTATCTGCTCTCGCTCCAAATCTTCTGTAACCCCCTTGCCTTGATCGACCCGCTGTCTTTCTCTTTCTCCACATCCTCTCCTTTACCACTCCTATCTGCTCTTCCTCCAACCCTTCTATAACCCTTTGCGTGATAGTGGCCTCCAGCTTTACTTGGGGTGATACGCTTAAAAAAGAAAAAAATTAAATGCTTTTAATTGATTATATTTTGGGGCGTGAATCTAATAATTACTTTGAAATAGTCCAATTCTACATTGAAAGTTATCACTTACATTTGTTTAAAGGCAAATATGTTCAACTAGATTATAAAAATGTAGGAAAAGAAAGGAAAGCAAGTAGAAAGATTTTGAACGAAATATAAATAATCTCAATTATTTTAATGGGCATTCAAAGGCGTGTTCATTTCTAATATGATAAGACATTCAGACCAAGGAATACCAGTGGAGAGAATTGAATTTAATGTCTATCAGGTGCCTTGGTCAAAGAATTTATCTTTTCCGAACACAATATATACTGAGTTCAGTCTTTATATTTTTCTACAGTAATTCTTTTGCATTCTTTTACATCTGAGAAATGTGAACTACCTGTGAGCCCTCATCGTTGAGCTAGTAGCGGGCCTCAAAACTGGCAAGTGCAGAATCAGGCCTTCAGTGCTTTGGTTGGGTGCACCAACATATACAATGAAGTGAACTGGGCTGAACTGAACGTGTACACACATGAGACAAACAGATATCAGAAAGTTATATATTCAGCCGAGCTACGAAACAGAACGTTGTATCCCTCTCACTATCTGAAGAAAATCAAAGAAAGGCCGAAAAAATACCTCTCGATTCGTATGAGGTTAATTTGATGGAATCCAGGCGTGTTTTCTTTACGTATGAAAATGTCTCGTATTCTTATAGGTTTCAAAATTACAGTAGTATACACATGATTTGAAGAAGATAATTGACGCAACAGAAAATGTGGTTCTACAGAAGTATGCTGAGATCACGTGAGTAACAACGAAGTATTAGAGAAAATATAAGCAAAATGAATGCTTATACTCAACATCAGAAAAGTGCAATTTCTAGAGATCATAATGAGGACAGAGGGCTTGGAGAATTTGATATTAACAGGACAGAGTTACGGTAAGAGGTTCAGCGGATAATGCCGGGTAACGCACCAAGCAAACATGTGTTAATGCATCGCGGAATAGGGTTTAGGAAAAATAACAAAAAGGGAACAAATAAATAAGAACTATAAAAGGTAGGCAATTGTCGCGATTCAAGATCGCCAACACCCTAAAATGACACGATATAGAGACAAAGAACGTTATCATTGAACATATTAAAGAGAACTCAGTAATTCCTGTTTATTTCATTTCGAATTTAGTCAAAAACCGCCAGCCAATGACTGTGTGACTTGGCTGTTCCCGAATCTATGTCCTTCATTCTCGCAAGGCATTATTTCCTCTAAATCGTTTGTTTTTATATCTACCTGTCATACGTTATTTGTTTTTCTTTCACCTGTCCACGTCTTCGATGCAGCTGCGTCGAATATGTGTTTACGTATCGAAGTAGCAGCTAACATCTGGTGAAGGGCTAATCTGAACCTGGTGGCTAGGAAATCAATTCTCGAGTCAGACCGATGGCTGATAGATTCGTTGATAGTCAATTGCGACATTATTACATAATCTATGTTGGTGTCATATGTGTGAGACATATTCTACACGGATATCAGTAGACGTTTATTAAACCTAATATAAAATAAATTATATATAAATAATAATAATAATAATAAAATAAATGTTCAGAGTTAAATTAGACAAGGAAACAGAAGTATTAAAAACGTGCTCATTACACATATAAAAATGCAAAACATAACATGTCCAAACAAAGGAAGCGGAATCGGCTCATCCCTTTATATATATATATATATATATATATATATATATATATATATATATATATATATATAACACTCTGCTCTAGTTTCTTCTTTCTTTGGACTAGAAATTACGGCACTGGCTGATTTTTTTTGGTCCTATTCGGATATATTTTTAGTCCTTTCTTTTATTCCATTTTTTTCCAAGATACCTATTTGTTTTAATATATTTTTTATTTGCATATTGCGTTATCCGGTTTTTTTTTACACCAACCGAGTATACTTATTAACATTATATATATATATATATATATATATATATATATATATATATATATATATATATTTATATATTACACAGTTATGAATTACGTTTTTTTACTTCATTTTTTTTATTCCTCACTAAAATTTAATATACGAATATGAATATTTCTGACGCGAGGTATTTAGATATAGCGACACGGATTTTGAAGAAACAGTTCGGATATCTGACACAGATTTTCAAGCCACACAAATACCAAAAGTCGGATGTCTATTTCTGACCGATTCTTGGCAGCCATGCCCAAACAGTTCAGGTTATCGTGTCCAAATCACGACATCGATCGAGTACAGGGGCATTTTTGTGTTTACTCTGTCTAAAATCCCTTGGGGTATCGTTGCTCTGTTTTAGCTTCTTTCTTGGCTTGATGTTTTTCTGCTTTTTGCAAAAGTTCCACGTCGTTATTTATGTCGATGAATCTCAGTAGGCAGCTTACAGATTGCCTGTACATGGTTTTTCTTCATTTAGTCGCTTTTTATGCAGTGTCCTGATAGAATGATTATGTATCTCTTTTCTTCTCTGTGCGCGTAGTAGACATATAATTACAGACGTCGGCAGTTGGTAGGAAATATGATTTATTTCTCTCCCATTTAAGACCGGGCAAAAACATAGCTAAGCCGGCCTTTGTTATGATCGGCGTACACAGACCAACGACAGTCCGAACCAAGGTTGGAAAGACGGCATTTTTTTTTGCATCATTAAGCGTTTATTAGAAAACCTAATTTAATTTAGCAGAAAAACATTTTGGCAATGATCTGATGAGATAGTGAATCTCATGCTAATTTTTAAAAAAAAAGAATAACCACGGGATCATTAAAATTTAAATATACTTTATTTCATTAAATAGATAATAACCTAGGTAATTATCTTTGTAAAGCATTAAGTTTTTGATTTAGAATTTCATCATTGGCATCAGATACCGTGCTGCGTCATGAGTTACAGCAGCATGGTTATTAAATTCCAGAAAAGTCTAGCCAGGCAAATATCAGCAAAAAGACGCGAATCTTAAATCCATATTTTAGTCTGTAAATTCTCCGTTCTGCTTCAGCCAAGTGGTATATTTTACAAACTTTCAAATGAGTTAAAAGAAAAACTATCTTTAATAAGCCAATAAAAATGCGGTCATACTTTTGTTCTTGTTTATATTATTTACATTGTTCGGTCTGTTGTCTTCATCTTGATTTTGGCACCTCCACGAGATCGCTAAAAAAGAGCATAGCATGATGAAAAAGACACCAAACTTAACGAAAACAAAATGTTATCGACTAAATGTTAATAAGAGGAAAGATCAACGTATTTTGGGGGGTATTTTTTACATATTTAATCGTTCCTAACACGTCCGAAAATTATCTTCAAAATCTTGTTTTTATTTTTAGTCAGCAAAATTGACAGATGGCAATCATTTTTTTTCAATTTTATAAAATCAATGAAAATCTCAGTTTGAAATTCTTTTAAATATCAATTAACATTTTTTCAAAACTTATTTTAAGAAAATCAGAAATTGTAATGTTTATTTAAAATATTTTGAACCAAGCTTTACTTAGATTCTGCGACTAAAAGTTGTAATTTGAAAATAAAACAAAGCAGGTCATAAACTTTCGCGTCACTTGACAGGTATTTAATGACATATTGACGGATTCCGTGAGGATAATTTGTTCTACGGAAGGAGAAAAGTGAAATATTTTACATTTAAGTGAACAAATTATTTACCTCGATATTTTTAAGGAAGACTTTCAGCCCTCTATTTTTTTTTTTTGATTTTGTACTTAGCTTTCATCTTTACGTTTACGATGCTTTATGGAAAATATATTATAAAGAAATTAAAATAAGACTGTTACGAATGAGATTAAATTTCATAAGAAACGTACCGATAAATTAACTAGATACCTTTCTTATGAAATTTTATCAGAAGTTTACATAAAATACGATAATTTTATGTACATTTAATCCATTTTACTGTGTTATTTGTATTTCCATTCATTTTATAATTAATTTTGAGATTTCATTTATAGAAAAAATGCCATAACTGAGATTAATATAAAAATAAGATCATATAAATTTCGTAAGATGATACTGTTACTTTCAGCTACCCTTCTCAGTTGAAATCGAAAAATCAAATAAACTTCTCCACACGTGTTTCGCAAAAGTAAAGGCGGAGAACAATGCTGAACTCAAATAACGTAACTTAATTGTATTTTGGTTGGTCTTCCGTACATTATAATTAGTGCCCGCGTATAAACACAAAATGGCATTTCTTAATTACTGCGGAAATTCTGATTAGTCAAAACGATACAATTTACAACGCACTAAAAAATGATCTATCTCATAAGGACACTTACAAAACCTGATGCGCCTTTTAACTAATTTTATATCATTTTAAAATCTTAAATGTAAAAATCTATTATAATTAATCAATAACAAATAATTGTATTAAAAATTCATTTTTCATCGAATTTTTTTTTTTGCTTTCAGAAAATATTGTCCATATTCATAAAAATAACTACAAGCAAATAGAAGCATTTGAAATTAAATAATATATTTGTTTTATTGAGTTTCGTATGTCAGAATTCAGAGCTGATTATCAGGTAGGAGGATCCAATTAAGAACAAAAAACATGATTTGCATTCCTCAAAGCCTTTTGCATTTAACTGTTGTAATCACTAACACTGACGCGATCGAATTTCCAGCGTTTTCATAAAATTAGTTATGGGGGTAATAAATATCAAAAAATTATTTCTTCCATTACTTTAATAAAAGAAAACATATTTATAATAATTACGATCATCTGTGAATATCGTCCGAAAGTTTCATTAACATCCGTCAATTATTTCTATTTTTGCACGATTTTCAAAATTAATGTGTGTCATACAACAAAAAAAACGTGCTAAAAATTGTATATGTTATTTTACTAGTTCCGTTGATACAGAGAGAAACAATAATTTTTAAATAAAAAATCAGATTGTTCTAAAAAGAAGGAAACATTTTAAAAAATAATTAAAATAAACTTTCATCTTTCCTCTTAATAATAACATAAATATTTATACGATAATGGTTTGTTTTTGTCAAGTTTGGTGTCTTTTTCATTATGCTATACTCTTTTTTAGCGATCTCGTTGAGGTACCTAACTTTCGCTCTTAGTACGCATCGGCCTTCTTCAGGTGTTGGAATGTCGAACTGAACTCTTTATTTAGTCCACCGGAGTAGATTCATAGTTCCACGTGTCATACATCTTCCGAGTGTCTCAATTATCACCCTTTAAATAAGCTCCCCAAGCTTTTTTTTTTTTTTTCACTACTGCCGTAGCCAGCTATTGAACTCACAACTTGCAGAGATGTGTTCCGGGAAGAAGTAAACGGAAAAGAGTCCCTCAGTCGGGTAATGCGAGAAAAGTAACTGTTAGAGAATTGACGGTTACATTTCATAAATTTAACATTAAATGGGTGTGACCTAGATGTCAATCTAGTAGCACGCTTAAATTAATGTAGATCGTGCATCAGGGAAAAAAGCTCCTAAAAGCAGTTGTCATGAGAATATATACAGAAAAGACATCAGGAAATCATGTCGGCGCGAAAGTGACTGAAGTCGAGATGCCATGTCAAGATTGAGTATACTGTAGATCCTTCTTTATATTTTGTCAATAACCTCGGGATGAATAGCAGGAGCACTAGACCAGATGTGGCAACTGTATTCAGTGCACGGACGAGTGGTAGATTTGTAAATGTGCAAGATAGACTCTGATAAGAAAAACCTTCTGGTGCGACACAGTGAGCCAACATTCCTTGAACTAAATTCAGCTATTAGTTTGATCTAGCTGTTCCAATTCAAGTTAGTTGAAAACGCGATATTAAGAAGTCACAGTGTGTTGGTCTACATGAATCTAACATCTAGCATCAACTGTGTTTGTGGTAGGCAGGACATTTTCTCTACGGTGCTTAAATGAAAGCAGTCTCTTTTTGGAGGCCTTGAAATTTACAAGACTTCTTACAAATATGGTCAACCCATATCGATCTTTATTTCAGGCATATCTATCCCAGTACTAGAGGTCTATCTCAAAACAAGTCTTTCCACTGGGTGCGTAATTTCTTTTGGGGTTTCGGTATATATTTCGCCATTTTTCTCACATAAAATAAAAAGACAAAACAAGGATAGAAACTGAAATATGTGTGCCCACTAAAATTAACTTTTATAATAATAACAAATCCAATCTTCTTCATATCATAATAAAGATGCTGGTAGCTAAATATCGTGTTCATATCGAATTTTAAATAAACCATCATGTTAAAAGTTTTCCTATCATATCTATTTCGTGTAAAAGTTATAGTTAATAAATTATAAGTATTTTAAAATAAGGAGATACTTTTCAGTCACCCAAACTATGATGTCAGAATAAAACATCGTATATTCAATTAAATAAACTTCGAAGAAATATTTAGATATTTGTACATTTAACTGCATAGGTGCTTTTGTGGTCCGCTAAGTTTGGTCATATTCACATAACTTTCATGACACTATCCACTCAGAAGATCTATCTATCTATCTATCTATCTATCTATCTATCTATCTATCTATCTATCTATCTATCTATCCCTCTCTCTCTCTCTCTACATATATATATATATATATATATATATATATATATATATATATATATATATATACATATATATATATATATATATATATATATATATACATATATATATATATACATATATATATATACATATATATATATATACATATATATATATATATATATATACATATATATATATATATACATATATATATATATATATATATATATATATATATATATATATATATATATATATATATACGCATACACAGATATAAGCACATACATTCATATGTATTTTTTCTCAGGTGTTATAAAAAGAGTGCTCAGTGATATATTACAGGGCTAACTAGTATATATTAGTGAATATATATAATATTTAAAATATTTTTTTAATTTTTCGTTTTTCGAACTTCAGAATTTGAACGATATAAATTATAATTACTTTCGACATTAGCACAATGACATCAACAGGGTGTAATTTTTTCTAAGACAAAAATTGTCAGAAAAGTGATGAACACAACATAGATAAAACGACACCCTGATGATGACTTTGTGCTAATGTCGAAAGTATTCAGAATAAATGAATATGTATCAACACTGTCATTTTCTCTCTTACTATAATAAGGAGACAAAGAATATTGGCCGTTTATATGAGAGGATCCTACTGAATACACACACACACACACACACGCACACACACACACACACACACACATATATATATATATATATATATATATATATATATATATATATGTATGTGTGTGTCTGTATAGCATTACGAATTTGCAGCCCCTAATACCTAGCCAAAGAGGAATCACAGATAGAAAACAGATTCAAAACCTCGAAAATCCCTATCAATTCATCCACAACGCTATGAGAAGAGCATAAAAATACACGATCGCAGCAAAAAGAACATTATCCACAATAATACAATAAACAAAACCAGATACATAACACTACCTACCAGTTCTATAATATACACTATCCAAAATAATTCACCCTATCTAAACAACATCCAAATTGTCACAACGACTTCCAAAACAATCATGGATATAATCAGTTATAAAAACACCCATATCAGTAATAGTTCAGAAGCAGGCACGTATAAAATAAATTGCGTAGACTATTCTTCACAATACATAGTGGAAACATGCAGAAATGTTTAAAAAAACAAACTTGTCTCTGAGCACAAAACAACAATGCGTTAGTCATACACAGTAGTAAATTCGACCACAATTTTGAATTAAAAAAAGTCACCTTCATCAATAGAGAAAGTAATTAACACAGAAGGAAAGTCTTCGAAAATGCCGCTATCGAATATTATGAAAATCCACTCTGCTTCTTTTGCAATCTCAGATTTTCTGAAAGAATTACTACTTTCACAAGCCAACATACAAAACAAATGTGTTGAAAAATCAAAGGAAAACTGCTGATTTCATCATTTCAACTTTTAAATATATATAACCACCCCAAAGATTTTTTCATGTATACAAAATAATGTAATCTGAGTTCTAAATACATACACATTTCATTTAACATGCTGAATATTTATAAGCAACTTTAAATACAAAAATTCCCTTTGTAGTCACTACATCACGTTATCTAAGGTCTGAATGCATAGAAACTTCAGTTAAACTGTTGGATATTTATGAGTTTTGAAATTTTAAAATATTTCTTTTCAGTGATGCTATGTAACATAACGTAGGTTCTAACACCTAAACTTTTCAGTTAACCTGCTACATATGCATGAGCGTTCTTAAATTTAAAAATCATGACTTTATGTCAAGCTTGTTGCAAAATAAATTATAACATTTGCCTTAAAATCTGAGTGGCGAATCATGTCGCCACAAACTAAGTATAGATTTTCAGGTGTCTTTTAATTCACACAAAGGCCTATATATATATATATATATATATATATATATATATATAATGCATTAGGTTCAACGATTACTTATTTAATATATATCGGGTGTAACATCAATATTATCCTTGCCACAAAATGATTAATATATATATATATATATATATATATATATATATATATATATATATATATTGAAGAATCAGTGATAATCCCTATGAGTTATTCAGTTAGAAATAGAACATTAAAATTGTTTTGTGTCAGACCAGTGTCTTCCCAAATGATCAATGGTGAGTGGAAAACATCATTCAGGCCTTCAATAATGGTAGCAATATTCACACTTCTCCGTCCATCTAAAGATTCATTAAAAGGCCTCAAGAGAACGGTAAATAAGTTTAAAAATAGGGAAAGGTAGAGTGAAAAATTGGGTCAGGAGGTCACGAAAGGATGAGTGATCATCATTTCAACTAAGAGTTAAAAAATCAATTAAAAAAAAAACAAACACAGTTTATAAGACGTTTGGCACGTGAGAGAGTAGTCTCAGCTATCACAGTCCGAAGAGCAGTGAAAAAAAGACTTTGAAAATAAAATCGTATGTTAAAACTTTGAGGAATTTCGTTACTTCAGGACAGAAAGTTAGATGGTTATAGATGTCGAAGATCATCTTGAATAACTTGGAAAATTATCCTGGGATTATATATATATATATATATATATATATATATATATATATATATATATATAAATAAAAAGGAAAGAACAGTAAGATATAAAATCCGGTGTTCTTATAGATATTTTTATTTTTACACAATAGTGCTCTATGTAAATTTAAATTTACAGAGCATTAATATTATAAATTAATAGATTTAAAATATGGTTTTACCGCTACACAATGATAACCATGTTTCAGAAATGGAAGCTAAAGCCCCTGAATTTAATTTTGTTATTAAACCAAAGACATTAGTTCCATTTCCTCATCAAGCGAATTTTGGAGTAACTTACTTTTTAAAATTTACGGTTGTTAACGGCACAGGAAAGATTCATAGTTTGAGGGTTTCCAAGGTTACCGATAAATCCATTCATCTAGACAAGGGGTGGTAGAGGGTTCAATTTTTAATTTTTAATTAAAAATTGAACCCTCTACCATCAATTTTTAATTTTAATTTATAATATAAAAATATTATGTAATATCAGGTGAGTACAGCGCGTAAACTAGCAAATACTGGTCAGACTGTACCAATTAACCCCATATCTGCAAAGAAACGTGTGTTCTTGCGTTCCACTAGTAGAAGACACCATTAAAATTGGCCATTTCCCTACGCTTTTCATCGTTTTCAATTTGTAAACAAATACCATGCATTTGGTTTCATGATGGTGAGCGGCGTATTCACTTTTCATGCCTCAAGATCAACCTTCGGCTTTAATGCATCCATCCTTAAAACAGCCACATTTCTCTGATCGTGAAAGTTTGTAAGCATTCATAATCTATCACAGCAGCGATCGCTTCTTCCAGTAGAATAAGTCGCTATGTAACGTGTTCCATGTTGACAAGAATCGGTATGAGAAGAATTCTGATGAATAATGCAACTTACATTTATAATCAGCATAAGCCAAGTCGAACATATATGATGGTGACTTATCAGGGTTCTGTGAATTGCTATTTACAGAAGTCATCGGAGCCATTATGTGGTTGATGTAACAACAGTTTCCTGCAAAGTTCTTCGATAGGGTGATTAATCGTTTACATTATTCTATTGTTCAGACCGTTGTCCACATCTTTATTGCCACATGCACGACGTTTCGGCCTTTATACGCTCCAGCCTACTTCGGGTGATTGGATTGTACAACTACAGAGTCGTCTTGAATATGGCAAGAATATTCTCAGACCCCCATGACGCAGAAGTTGGGCAAAGACTTCTTTGTGGACGTGAAGCTTACGTCCCTCACCACAAGCAGGAGGAGAGCAAGCTCATGATCGCCTTTTATGTTTCTTCGGGAGTAAAGACAAGCGATAAAGCATAAGAGGAGAGACTAAATGAAACACACCTCAGCCCTAATCTTCAGACCACCGCACCGACCTTTGTCTGTACTTCTGACCATTTTTTCTCCAGCTAGAAGACATGTCGCGGTTAATTTTGGCTCCCGTGGCATTTTCGTACCGTTCAAGCGCCTTCAGTACCAACTATTTTTTGCTTCGAGACGACACAAAAGTAGATACGTCATCGGCATACACGGAAACCCTGGCTCGTGCCTCACCAGTTAAAGCGATTCCCCGGAGGGCCGGACTATAAGCCCTGGCCCTCAACCGGCGAAGGAGGGTCTCAGACGCCAAAGCGTAAAGTAGGGGCGACAGTGGACAACTATGACAAATCGGCCGAGACAACGGAAAAGCGCGCGACATCCTTCCGTTTACCTGTACCACAGAACTGGCGGAACTATATAAGAGGCTAATCCACCGGTACACACCTGGTTGCAATCGGTTAACCTTATTAAATGCCTGGACTGAGCCAAATTGATCAACGCGGCTTGCTCTTCGTCTTTTACATCTTCTAGTATATATATATATATATATATATATATAATAAAACTGAGTACATTCGTTAAAAGGAACTATTCACGTACAGCACTTCTTCAGAAAGTCTTATTCTCTGGGTGTGTCGATAGTATATTTTTTCTCTTTTCTCTTTTATACTCAGTCACAGTTTGTTTATATCGATTTATTGTTTTCGTAATAAATGTAGATTTGTCGTGGTTCCTTATTTACCCACAATGCATTTTTTAACTTCGAATTTTATGATTAGTTTTTGTATGTTTTTTTTTCACACGAATCTTTCTGAGAAAATGTTGAATAAATAAGGTTCGATTTTAAAACATTTCGCTCCGTGATTTTTAAACAAAATATAGATTTTCTAAATAAAAACAAGCACACTGTAGTTGCTGAAAGTTTCTCTTATACTTTAAAAAATACAAAAATATCTCAAACTAATTTCCATACTACTGAATACATATGAATAACAGAATCTGCAAATAAAAACATATTAAAACATAGGTATCTGGGGAAAAAATTGGGAAAAAGTCAGCTTACTTTGAAGATCCATTTAGGTGAAACCTAGGTAGGTAGTCCCTAGCTAGTATATATATATATATATATATATATATATATATATATATATATATATATATATATATATATATATATATATATATATATAAGCCATGCATGAAAGCAAGTCAGGTATCCAAAATAAAACTAAGGAAGAACGCGGCAGACTTTTCTTCCAAATTAATATATCAGTAGCTGTTTCCATATACTTTGTATTTTCCTCGTCACGTAGAAATAGGTAGCAAGACTCATTTTGCAATATCTCGGCAATTATTTTAAATGTCTTATGCAGTTGTTTTCCTTCCCAGTTATTTATTCTTTTGACTTTCTTAGTATTCATTTGCTCTTCAGTTCCCTTTAACATAACTTGTCTTTTTCATATGTCAGCTGTTATTGCAAGAACCTCAATAGTAAATTCTACGCAATCATCAATGCTTAAGAGACGTTTTCTGCCTCCTATGTTATTTTCTTTCTTCTTTGTCAATCGATCTCTTGTGTGCAAAGACTGTGTACATTATCATCAACTTTATAGTTTAGTTTTTAATTCAGGTTTATCAGTTCTTTTAAGAATAGCTCACTAGAGATTCGAGCAAAATGTTTCGTTCTTTACTCAACTTTTGTTACTGTCTATTATTCTTTATCTTCCTTTTCATTTCAGATATTTTCCTGATTTCCTTTCATAGCGTCAAGTGAGATGAAATCAGAAAATAGTAGCCTGAGTCGGGTGCGGGGGATACTGTTCTTGTTCAGTATATTGATTGTGGATTGTACTTGAGTTTTGATGCTTGCCTTCCCTTTATTTTTATGCGTTAATAGTCGTACAAATACGACACGTAAGAGAACGACGACGCCAGGCACGGGCACTGGGTGATAGCAGGCGGTTTGCCAGGCAGCCAAACATTATTTCATATAGCAATCAAACAAACGCCAGATTTTGGAAACTGGTGTACCACGATAAATCTTGTTTACCTAGCTTAATTCACAGTTCCACATGAGATCAAACGTTGATACCACCCAAGTCCGGAAGAAAAATAATTGTAACTAAAAATGCTTTAGTTTCTCAAATGGATTCAGAAATGCGTTGTTGCTGTTGTTGTTGTTATTGTTGTTATCGTTGTGTGTTATTATTGTTGTTGTTACTATTTAAAGAAAATTCGTCTTGACCTGCATTTATATTATATCACCTTACCTTGTCATGACCTATGACAAGATAATGATATGATTGTTTTGTTGTTTGTCATCTAATTAAACAAAATACATCCAAAAGAAAAATAAATAAATAAAGATTTTCGCACGACATTGGCTGCACTTGCTACAAATAATTTTTGGATTTCCAGAGATTTTACTAATTTGTTGTTGAGTTCATTTCTTTATTAGATCCAAAGCTCCAGCCACAACGGAACAATTTTAGATTTTAAGTGCTACATTATTATTATTTAATTTTTATCTTTTAACCTGCGTTTTTTTAATAATCACATGCCGGTTTATGACAAATGATATAAGGCAAGCCAAGCATGTGATTTTTTGTAGTTTACACTTACCTGGACAAAAGTAAACAGAAAAACATAAATGTAAAATGCTCTTCGCAAGATACGCACTGTGCCTGTTAGAAGTATTGCTTTATTATTTTCCGAAGAGATAGTGCACCAGGAATTTTGCTGACTTGTTCTTGAGTTCCTTTCTTTATCAGACCCAAAGCTCCAACGGCACCAAAGACAGTTTTAGATTGTAAGTGTCATTATTATTATACTTATTCTTATTCTTATTCTTCTTATTATTATTATGTTTTATGGTTGTTATTTTAATAGATTTTTCCGTCACATATATTTGCCTTTTCTCAGAGACGCACAGAATGAAAATATTGTCAGATAAATTATAAGTGATGCCTGAATGATCTATTTGTTAACTGTTACATATTCCCATAATGTATGAAAACGAGTATACCGCGCATCCTATTAATAATTTATTCGGATTCATTTATCTGAGTATTCCATAGGATTTCCCGCCATAATCTTGCATCTTACGAGATTGTACGATATTTCCGAGGGAGGCTTTTTTAACAATAACATTGCAACTAACTCAATATCAGAAATGTGTGGTGTGAATTATAATTGCTTTTTCTGAACTATGAGAGCTCAGAATGCAACAAATACAATTAACAAACCTTTGTATTAACCCGATGCCATTTATCTTGCACATTATGTATAAAATCACTGTCTACAAGCAATTAACTTTTCTCACTGATAACCAGAAGAAAATTCCACCGCTACGATTTTTAACACAAACTTAAATTTTAAACTCGTTTAATCAAAAACGGTAAAGATTTGTAAAAATATTTTGTGATATTATTAATCATGTCACACTCCAATCTTCAAATTGCATGTAATATCACAGTTCCAAAATCGATATTGTATATGTATTATGGAGTTTATCCCATATATAATCTGTCCGTCGGTTTTATGCTATCACCTCTTCGTCAAATCATTTAAAAAGCTTATCTGACGCGTCACATGTTGCTTTTATCATCGACATTTAAAGTGGATATTAGCCAACCTCACATGACATACATATTTAATCTATTTTTTATACCTAATAGTGAATAAAATTAACTGTCTTTCGTTTCCATAGTTTATTTTCAGTGAAGTAATATGTTGAGTCTTATAGAATTATTTAACATTACATTAGTGCTGTATGTATGGAAGCTGTTTCTAAGGTCAAAGTGCCAACAAGTCTCCTTAAAATAGGAGCGATATTTTATGCGTATCTCATAACCATCTCCTGTGCAATACCTTCATAAATTTACCAATTTATCTTGAGGTAATAGAGCTCGCCCAAGCATTTACCGTGGGAAAAGCAAACATTCAGACGAGCCACATTCGTCAATGCCATCAAATTCAGATCGTTACATTCACCTGTTCTGCTGCGTCAGTGGAATCGAACCACTTCCACGTCCTGTCTATAATAAGCTGGTAATTTTAATCGGACAACATTTTCCAAAGATCTGAGGCTTTCGAAAACAGCCTCTTGTTTGAGTGTTTCCACGAAACGCAACGAAGTTAATATATTTACTATCTTTAAATCAACTATCAGTCGTAACCTATCACCCTTATTCACATAATACTCATCTCTTAGACTTCCTGTTCTTACATTTATCTCACATGAACCGTTCAATGACGTTCTAACATGAGTGGCTCTTCAGCCTTTACTTGGTGATTCTTAGAAAAGAAAAATATTTCGATTGTAACAGAAATATCCTTAGATTTCATAGCCCATAGTATTTTTCGAAACTCTACGGAAACTCTTCAATATTTATCAGTTTTTAGGATACCCTCGATATCGACTGATATTTCTTCCCTTTTATCGACTGCAAATAAATTTAGTTTTATATCCTCCATCTCTTGATCTGTCAGACTCTCAAAGGCTTATAGAATTTTAATATATCCTATTCCCGACAATAGTCTCTTGTTTCCCCTTTAGCATGTTATTAATATTTATTTTCGTAATATTTCTGAGATAAATATTTTTTTTACGTTTCTTATCACTAGTATTGTTTTCCCCCATATATGATGTCTTTACTCCGAGCGTCTTTTGCATATTTCGTCCTTCTCGTCTTTCTATACGTGCCGCAATATCTCGTTCAATCGAAATAGTCTCTGCTTTTTTTTTTTTTATTCTTTCTGTTTTCATTTCGGATTTGATTCGAGTATGTTCTGTAACACATTAGCTGGTATTATTATACTATTTTGAATGAACTTGGTAATCCTCACGCACTCTCACTTTCTCTCTCTCTCTCTCTCTCTCTCTCTCTCTCTCTCTCTCTACATATCTTCCTGTCTTTCGTAGCTATTAGTAAGTTTTCCCTTCTCGCTCTCCACTTCATTCTCTGCTCTGTCAGACATTGACACAATCTTAGTAGGTAGATTATTCATTGTTTCACTCTTTCTTGCTTTCAATGGATCCTCTAATTCCGAACTTTTAATCCCCTTTCTTTATTATAAGTCATAGACATTTTAACTATCTCTTCCTTATTCCTATTATCAGAATCCTTGAGGCATGGTCATGGTAGTTACGGGCAGCTACCTATAACAAGTAAGTGAAACTACATCACTTGAGAACTTTTAACAGCAACAAAAACAACTAACATGGATATCACATGCACTTAAACTAAAAATAATGCTAAAATACCAGATTGAGATCATACATTTTTTCGAATAATAGGTAAAGAAAACTCCCATGAATACCGCAATGATTGATAACAGCTTCAACAAAAAAAAAACATTTTTCCGAAAGTTTGATTTAAGATTTTATCCATTTCAACCAACAAAAGCAATGACTGTCTTGTCAAAGATCACCGATTGTTTCATTATAAGGAAACTTTTAGTATTACGCTTACCAGTAAGTGTTCGATTCTTTCACTAATCCGATGCAGCCGTAGTTTCAAGTTGCAAACATCATGCAGGTGGGGACATAATGGTGTGAGGTGTGTTCACATTTCATGCCTTACGATCAATGACCCTCCTTAACTCATCAATCCCAGTCAGAGTTCCATTTCGCTGTTCGTGGCATTTTGCAAACATACAGTAACTCTGCGTATCCCTGAAACGCTCGGTTATTCCGGCAGAATAATGCACTCTGTAATGGTTCCCATGTTGCCAAGAATTGGTATGAGGATAATTTTGACGAATAGTGTGAACAACATGTATAACCGACATTAGCCAAATCAAATATGGCGAAGATGTAACAGGTTTTCTTTGCATAGATATCTACAGAGGTCATCCAGCCATTTGTGAACTGGTAGTCTCAGAAACATCAGTTTTCAGCACTTTGCAGGAAAATAAAGTTTCGGTTCTTCAAAGCATAATGACATGGTTACGTCGAAAATTATTATCTTTTATGCAGGTTAGTAATTAATCGTAGGTTTAGTAGATTTCCCTTTTATTTCAAATCGTTGGTACATGGATATTCATCAAGTGACTAATATAGACGTTGAAGTTTATGTCCTACTAAATTACTAACTATCAGTATTTAATTTGCAGAACGTTTTCAAAGATGTGAATTTGGACAATTTATTCTTTGCATAAATAAAGAAAATAACAAAAACTAAGCAACTCTAGAAAAATAGTTTTAGGAAATTTTGTTTTAAAAATAAACAAGATCTTGGGAAATTTTAAGATCAAGACAGCTGTGAAAGTTTGCCGGTGGCTTTGTTTTTAGGAAGTAATAAGGGATGTAGTTTTAATAAGCAATGTTTTCAAGGCATTCCTGAAATCCTTCTGCATTGTTTGTTTAGATGCAGAATGAAATATTTCGCTCAGATCACTTCAGTTTGTTTTTAATCATTTTCTTTAATATGACTTGTTTTTAAACAATTATGATTTAGTGCTCTTGGCAAGGATTATTTGCTCTCCCACTCAGCAGATTTGCAGTGCGCCAACAAAAATAAACGGATACAAACAATACGTAGACGGAATATTCGAAGACATTCTTGCGCCTAAATGAACATGAAGCATATGACGAGACGATTTCATGCAGTAACTTCAGTATATATAAATATCGTTATAGTTAAAGTGGGCATAGGAATCCATGGTGAAATGTGACTGTCAAGTTCCCTCTTCAATTCGACCTTATTAAAGATTCACGAAAACCTAGGCCCGCAGACATTGATTACTCGCAAACACGTGTATTCATTATTTTTATTATTTTTTTTATTTTACATTGGTGTTCAATCTATACAAATCTCAAGATCTACTCGTGTAAAAGTAACTGCTTATCGGGTTATGTGAGAATGACAAGGGTTAACCCTAGATTTAAAAAAAACGGTAAGATTGTAGTGACTGGGAAACGTCTTCTTGGGAGTTGGTTCCAAAAGGCAGTGGTTCGTCGAAAGAAGCTGCTCGATTGGAATTTAGATCTCATTAATTACATACAAAGTGAATGAGGGTGGTTCGTGACAGTGTACGTGGCTTGGCGGGTCTTAATCGTGAAGTTTACAAATGGTGGAACAAAGAAATGTAGTTCGCCTGCACATTTACTATAGAGTAGAGTTAGGTGTGTGGGAATGGGGTTGTAAGGTCCAAAATAATTCATCACTCACAAGGACGCAGATAATATTCCATTTACGGCTTCCTGCTCTTTGTGATAATAATGGCAGGATTCAGAAACTTATTGAAGCGGCACAGGAGACCAAGCATTTTTAAGTATCTTTCTCTATGGTACAATACCAATTGAGGTCAATTTGCAACTGAAATTCAATTTTCCTGTCCAAACTGAAAGAAAATCCGATAGGTGGAAGTTCAGTGTACTGCCGGTGAAGATGAAAACGTTTTTAGTTTAGTTTTCGAAGCATTGAATGTGACCAGCCAATTTCCATCTCTGTACTGTCAAAGGTAGGTTAGAGGAGTGATCAAATGTCAATTTCTGGTCATCTACTGGTTTCAAGTTACACCTTTTGTATCATCAGCATAGATATTCACAAATTATGGTAGTATATTCTTAGACATATAATTTATGTGAAGTAGATAGATGGTTGAACCCATAGGCGAGACACGAGGAATCTCTGCTCTGAGAACTTGGACCTCACAGGATTGGCCGCCGTTAACAACTACCACCAGAAATGACTAGATAAGACTCTTCCACTGATTCTATAGCTAGACCATGATCAGTAATCCTATATGACGTTACTTGTCAAATTTCATTGAAATATTTAATGCGATCGTCCTTGAGATTAGAGCGTTTTAAGTAGTGGGGGTGTTGTCAGATTAATAATCCATTAATTTTTGAGAAAGTGATTTATTTATGCTTCGGATACGAAAATACGGTTATATGTACTTGGAATGATTTTACAGCATAATGTTTAATGAGCCTGTTTCTTTCGAGCTGAATGGTTTAAAAGCACAGAGGTCTCTTCGGTGCTTTCTTGATGTCAACTGGATGCAGGTTTGAAACCTACAGGAGAGTACATTTTCTTTATTACAGACCCCTGGGCGTGTAGGCTTCAAAGACATCAAAATATATTATAAACAATATGTTATAAAGAGTCTGAAACTTGACTACATTGTCTAATTAGTATTTGAAAACTCGACACTAATTGGATAAAATCAGCAGAAAATGAAAGAAAAATAAGAAACAAGTGTATGTAGTGATTTTCCAAGCGTAGATTAGATGTGGCACAAGGCCGAAAGTAGGGGGTTAACCAGTGAGGATCGAAGTCCCTACTCATTCGTAATTGTTCTAGCGAGACAAGCTAGTGACCATGACACCGCCTCGAGGTGTCCAAAGTAGTGTATGTAGAGGCAGAAGAGATAATTATAGATTATGTAAAGATAAAAAAAAATAACATTATTAGCATTAGATTCGGATTACACGATAATATAATATATAAAATCGGAACAATTTTCTATGTGTAAAGAGGAAATGAATTAGCTGTTAACGTATATACTCGTCTCAAAGAATAATTCATGAAAACTGCAACGGTACATCGGTTTCTCTATTAGTATCATCACTAAGATCTCCCAGGTCTTTCAGTGATGTTTCTCTTTGTTTATTATCTCTTCCCCTTATAGACAATGTTCCTCAAATGGTTTTCCTTTTATTCGTCGTCGGTTAGATACTTATTTATTTATTCGTTATTATTATCCTTTTCATCTGTTGAATCATCTGAGGAGAGCTTCATACGGATAAACTACTATTAAGTCTAATCTGTGTCTCTTTCACATTTTCTCAGTGTCTGATTGCTCTTTTATAGGTTAGGGTTTGATTTGTTTTTATTTTCCTGTCTAGTCTACTGAACTCACTTTATCATAAAGTAAGGTAGATCACTAACGGATTTTCTTTTCCTTTATATCTTTATTGGGAAAGGCCGGTATTTTCTTTCATTGATTATATACAACGGGTGTAACATCAAAATTGTCCATCCCACAAAAATTTTATATATATATATATATATATATATATATATATATATATATATATATATATATATATATATATATAAAAACAAAAAAATGCTAGCATAATTCAGTTCCTTTTTTCCAGGTTTTCAGTTAAGGCGTTTTGCCATCTTGAATCCGTTTCTTGTAAAACTCCCTTTGAGTTATTCAGCTAGAAAGAGAACAGGTAAATACCGTTTTGTGTCCGTCTCACTACGTCTTCCCAACTGAGCAATGGTCGGAGGAAAAAAATTTCATTCAGGCCTTCAGTAATGGTACCAACATTCATATTCTGACTTGCATCTTCAAAGTCCATGCAAGTAACATCCAGAGAACGGTAAATGCGTTTATCAAAGAGGGAACAGTAGAGAGGAAAACTGGATTAGGAGGTCACAGCAGGAAGAGGGGTCATCATTTCAACTTAGCTATAAAGAGATAATGAGAAAAGATCCAACTCAATTCATAAGACGTTTCGCATTTAAGAGTGGTGTTTCAGCTATGACAGTCCAAACATCAGTGAAAAAGACTTGAAAATCAAATCATACGTGAAACGTGTGAGGGAACTTGTTACTCCAGGACAGAAAGTTAAAAGGTTAGAGAGGGCGAAGATCACCTTGGATAAGTTAGAAAATGATCCTGGAATATATATATATAAAACATTATTTCAATAATTGATGAGTTTCCGATACTTAGCTATGATTAATTAATGACAAACATATCATTTTCGTTTATTATCGATTTCATCACAATTCTTCTGTTAAGCTTGGAGAGTAATTACATATTCTTATTGTCCAGTGTCCAACTCCCTAATAAAAAAAAACTCGGATAATTCCAGTAAAATATCTTTAACCATGTCATAGATACCAGGGTCCAGAATTTAATCTAACAATTGAACAATTTTGCTGTTACACACAGTATATATATATATATATATATATATATATATATATATATATATATAGACACACACACTGTATTGAGTTGGATTGATGTGATTTTATGATCCTGGGTTTCACGCTTTTGCGATCGTCAGACAACTGTATATAACTGTATATACTTTATTACTTAAGTCAATGGTTTATCTGGTGTTGTTGAAAGTTTCGATAAACAAATAGGTTCATTTAACCAACAGGCTGTAACAGTTTTACTTCATAATATCTGACCGGATTTAAATTATCGGTGATTCATATTAAAGATGCCAGGTTTTATCATGCAGAGTCTAGCATAATTTTTACATATAAATAAATCCAAAAGAAACCGGCCAAAGGACCACATTGATTAACACCTCACCCAATATACCGCAATAAATTTACTATTTTTTGACGCCTGTATTGAGTACGTCACATACAAGTAGAGTCACCCGTCTTTCAACATTGATTCCCTTAACTTTTACGTTTAACATTACTTGCATTAATTTTATTTTATTACTGTATTGCTTTCCAGACAACCTCTTGTCTAGATTATTGTTTTCCTTCCCAATATACGTCTCGTTTAATGACAGAACAAGAGTGTCCTCTTGAATTATTATCTGGAGAAGTTGTTCTTCATTTCCATTCTTGTCCTTGTATCCAAGATTTTCGAAATGGCAGAAAACATCTCGGTTAAGTAATATGGCAGTAAGAAAAGCTCCTGTTCCAGAACCCATATATTTATTATTCATTGAAACCATTGTTATATTTACTCAATTCATCCTTTCTCTGTACTACCAAAAACATGCTTTGCATCATTTCTGTCAATTCACCCCAAATAATGTAAAGTTACTTATCGCCAATATCAATTCAATTAATTATAAATTGCAAATGAAAGAGGAATTGTTTTTTTATTAAATCCTTGGAACCCTTTTGAAATTATAAATTTTAAATTAAAATTTGTATAGCTTTTCCTGCAACCCTAATAATGGAAAATGACCAAAAACCAGGGGGTTATTGACATTTCTTAAGTACGGATGATATTGGAGGTACTTACAAGGAAATCTTACAAATAAAAAAATGCAAACGTCAACTCAAATGGAGTGCTATAGAAGGCCGTTGATCATGGAAATATTTGGTATGAATTTTGTTAAATATAAATTCTTTTTATTTGGGGGTGAATTAATATTTTCTTGTGAATTAACAGGGAAGAGCTAATTCCTCCAAATTTTCCCTTTAATGTTCGTGATGTTTGATTATATCATAGACTAACCGCAGATCATGACGAGGCATCAAGTCCACTAGATTCTTCTCTATTATTTACTGTACAGAAATAAATTTGATGATCATACTACAGATTTTTTTTATCTTTGTCAGGTTTACTTAAATGGGCTAGTAAGTTGGCCTTCGTATCTCTAGCCAATATTATTAATATCCTGCAGCTTTCGCCTCAGGTTAACGTTTGCATCAACAAATTCTATAAATATTCTATTTCTTGTTTTTTTTTATTGATATCATTTTTTTTAGCTTACCTTTATTTTCAATTACTACTTCTTATTGTGATTTTATAGAATTTTTAGCAATTTCCAACGGTAATTCCCACCAGGCAATAACAAAATTGTGTTTCTCTTTGACCTCTTTCTTGAAATCAATGGCAATATTATTTATCTTAAATTTACTATATTTATATTAGAATCAGTATTATTATCAGTGTTGTTTATAATATGATACAATCCTAACGATCAAAAATAAAATTAACAAAATGTAAGTTAAAATTAACATAGTATATATATATATATATATATATATATATATATATATATATATATATATATATATATATATATATATATACATACATACATACCGGAAATTTTACCAAAATCTGTCAGTTTTATTTATAACTATTTTATTTTTAAACGTTGCATTGCATATCAAATTCTTAATTATTGTTTAAATATACATTTTTTATTATTATGTGATATCGTATATAGTCTATACGAATCGATATAAATAAAGATACAATATGAAAATTACAGTATTGACTATAAACATGCAAGATAACAATTCTTATTGCTTTGTATACAGTGCCACTTAATTTGTGAAATTAAAAAAAAAAGAAATATAGTTAATCTGGAGACAGTACGATATTCCAGACAAATAATTCCATTATTGAATGCCACTTTCAAAATTAAAAATGTAAGAATAGTATGTTTATGCCAAACAATTTTAAGCCTGTAATTTTTTCATAGCAGACATTGGATTTTGTAGAAAATCGTTTTTTAATAAACATCTAATTATCATTGATGTTCGTTTCCTTTAATTGAGTAATATATACAAGGGAAACATTATGAATTGGACAAAGTCCGATGATTACTTTCAGACATTTTTATGTTTATACATTTTTTTTATAGATACAAATATTTAAGTAAATGCTCTGTTTATATTAAACAATATTAACATTTACCGGCTTGAATGTCCGAGAAATTGTTATAGAATATGCGTTCTCCGACAGGAATCGAACCTGTATCACATACGGAACCGTCATATAGCCTGACGTGCTTTTACCGATTTCGCCACAGAGGAGCCTTTCGGTTAGCAAGGTCGATTTTACTGTTTTTAAACTACAATTTTCCATGAATTTTTCACGTACATTCATACCTGATCGATGCCTATCCCAATGTAAACAAATGACATCACACATTATGAAATGGACAAAGTCCGTCAATTATTTTAAGACATTTTTATAAAAGATTCTATAAAAAAATGTATACACAGAAAAATGGTCTTTAGGACCTCATTAGAATAACGTGATGTTTATGTTCATGTGACTACAGATGAATATATAAGAGAGAAGACGCTGAGAATATTTTTTAAATATTGTTTTCGATCTAGAGTCTATCCGATTTAATTTAGTTTCTGATTCTTGTAAGTTTTTAGCAATTTTCATATTACATTATCCTACGTGGTGATGATGAAACATCTTTTAAGAAAGGTGAAATGTTCTTGTATCGAAGGGGTTGAGAGGGGAAGGCGTCGTTCAACCGCTGCGAAAAGAATTCGCATGGCACCACGCATTGTTTCTAGCTGTAAACAGAATTGCTTTCGGTGCGATTCGAACCTGACCCTCGCATTAACCAGTTGAGCTCGACTTCCCCGAGTAGAATGAACGCACAATAGATAAGTTAGGATGTTGGAAGAATGACGGGATTTGCATAACCATCTGCGAATTTAATCCAAACACCTCTATCGAGTGCTTTGCGAAACAATAGAATAACGAGCGAGTTGGACACTGGAGCGTGAGAAAAGAGTTCTTTACGGTGTTTCCATGGACAGACAGGGTATAAACTGAGACGAGCGATCGTGTTTCTTTTTCATTTTTCATTTTTCATTTTTTTTGTTTTGCTTCCATTTTACCGTGGGTGATGTAGCGATTAAACACTCTATAAATTTTCTTCTTTTTAATAGAGCAGTGTTTTCTAAATAATAACTATGGCCAGACCTGTGTTGAGTGACTAATTAGTTGTTGAATCGTGTTACAAGAAATCTTTTCCCAATTTGAATAGTTTTCTCAAAAAATTGTTCTTGCTTTATAAAAAATCGATATCATGTTTATATATATATATATATATATATATATATATATATATATATATATATATATATATATATATGACCTAAAACACAATACCTGTTACAGCTATGTCCTGTCCGAAAAGTAAACCACCCGATCTTCCCCCGGTGAACTGAAGGAACCAACACTATTCGCCACGTTGTGAATTCTTGCTCCGAGCAGCAGTTTATCGGTCTCCCCAAAACGGTCCGGTGGGAACGGGAGGAAATGGCTGGGTATTACGCTGAAAGTAAATCACTATTCATGCAGAAAAATTTCTTGTCGTAGCCGCAAAACATGAAAAAGAAAAAATAAGCAACTCTTTCGGTTCCTGTACAAAGAGATTTTTAAGGCCACTGTTTTTATGTCACTACCGAAGAATTTACAGGAGTACAAAATGTCGTAACGAGGTTCACTTACTTGGGGTCGGAAGTGACAGAGAGAGAGAGAGAGAGAGAGTAGGAAAAATTATGCCTAAATAGTTTCAGCGGATCTAAGGGAAGTAATTCGGGGATCTTCGTCGGAGCGTGTAATTATAGCTTTCTCAGCTTTGTTGGCAAAATTAACTGGTTTCCTTCAGGGTCGATTTCTACTTCTGGGTTCGGATCGGACCTTTTTGACACGTGACAACCAACCAACCAGACCAGCAAATTCTAACAAGCCGTCTCTTCCGCGTTCTTCGATCCGATCTGATCTGTCTCTGATCCCCGCTGTCTAACACAAGCATGCAGGCCGCTTGTATAGAGAGAGGCAGAGCTAAAGAACTTCTAGGCACCGCCCACGAATTTTAATATGCAAATCGCCTTGACCACCATGCAAGTTTTTCTAATCTCCGAAACTCCGCGGGAAACCAGTTCTCAAATGGTACTAAAAATGAATTCGGGCTCCCTGCCGGGTTTGTCGTAGACATCATCCACTTGAGTTTTGCCAAAACCACTTATCCCGTCTGGTTGAAGTCCGTGTGTTAGACCACCCAAAAGTCCAATTCGCCATTTATCATAAACTTTACTTAAACGAACCCGTCTCTTAATCACTCTGGAATTATTACATTTAATTAACTAATAACTCAACCCCAGAAACAATTATTAAGAAGAAAAAACAAAACAAAACTTATTTCTGGAATTACTCCGGAATCCCTTCTACCCAAGTAATTAGAACCTTCATCCTAATTCCATCTAATATATATATATATATATATATATATATATATATATATATATATAATTGTGTGTGTGTATTTCAACCGATTTTAAATTTTGGATAATAATGCACATCCAAAGATAAATACAGTTGATAATATTAATCAATGTAATTGCAAGAATTCTAACGAATGCCCCAAACGAAACCAATGTTTAGCCGCCTCTATTTTTTAAATCAGTGTTATTTCTACAATAGCGAATAGAACTGTTGAAAACATTTCAAAATTATTTAAAGAATAGGTGGTCTCAACATATTTTGTCCTTCTCCAATAGTACTTATAATACATATCTTTCTAAATATTTTTTCGAATTTAAAAGAAGCTAATAAAACGCCTAAGGTAAAATAGAAAATGTATAAAAGGCTAGAATATGTACAATGAGAGTGCACGGCCTCGATCAGCTTTTCTTCAGGGCTAGACACCTGTCAGTATAATTTCCCTCATTTGCGATTCCGTACTTTGAATGAGCTGCCTCTGAGCGCACTCTGCCCAAACAGAGACGTAAGTGAGAGATGATAAATCGATGTGTTACAAACTACTCGAGAGAAGTTTACACATTAGTTTTTGTACGGTCTCCCAATTAAGACGAGTTGTGACACAAATCAGTTTTTAAGGTGGGGACACGATCTAGGAATAAAAATAGCCCGGAGCTCAGATAACCGTCGGTTGCACTGGTCTCGGTGCGAACACCGATCCCTCTCACGAGTGTAATGAGAGGGTGCGGCCTTTGGCAGCTGTTCCCCAGAGATGGGCACTTCTCAGAACAATTTTACTAAGTTGCTACTCTGTCCTTTGATGGAGTCGCCCTTGAGTGCATTCTGCCCAAGGACAGACACACAACTGAGATATGATAAGTAATATGTTACAAACTACTTAGGAGAGTAATCTATACTGAGAAATCAAAAAACGTGTTCCAAAACAGTCAGGAGAGCGATTTACGCACTAAAAGCTCACTATTTGTATTATATAATATCTATTATCACGCTTCACGTTTTACTACCTTGCAACTGATTTTTTAAAAAGTTTATTTAATTAAGTGTCCTTCATTCCTGTCCTTTTATTCGAGGATTGTTCTGATTTTCATATGAAAATAATTCTGTATATGCATATCGTCCTCTATAGTGCAGAAAAGTTTTTGAAATGGGCATTTTATTTGGCCTTCAACAAGTTGGCATCTATTTGTAAGATTTTCCTTAATTATAACAAATCAATTTATGAATGAAATATTCAATTACAATTTTTGTTTCAAATATTTTAGGTAGTCAATATATTTATACTAGTATTTTATAAAAAAAATTACCGACAATACATTTTTGTTGGGAAATTTCCAGCAATACATTTTTTGTATCTTTCTGTATTTCTGAGCTGAGATATTATGTACACTATTTACATTATTCGGACTATTGTCCTAATCTTTGTCGCCATATTTATTACATCGTTTCGGCTGTTGTACGGTCCGGCCTTCTTCACGTGTTTAGAATATATATATATATATATATATACTCTCTATCTCGTTGGAATTATCCATACAAAATATAAAATATTATATAATATATATATATATATATATATATATATATATATATATATATATATATATATATATATATATAGTTAAAATTGTAGACAAGGAAAGTTTAATTTTATTTAGTTGTTTCAGCGTTATTACGTTTGTCCGTTGAGCGACAGCAACGGGAAAGAATTGATGAACACAGGAAAAAAACTAAATGAAAAATAATTAAATCTTCCTTGTCTGTCATATTGAAAAAAAGATGCTAAAGAAATGTTGCTTCCCAAATAAATATAAGTTAATATACATAATATCCAACGTCTATATTATGTATATTAACTAATATAAATTAATAGCTCTGATATATACAATGAGCTCTGTTTCTATAACACCTGAGAAAGAAATATATATGTACGTATATGTATGGTTTTATCATACCCATAGATATATATATATATATATATATATATATATATATATATATATATATATAATATATTTCTCATTTAACCTGTAGAAAAAAAACATGTATAAAGCAGAAAGACTGTAGGAAAACTGTAGTTTAACCGACGCATTTCGTGAAATGTGGAGTTTATTTTTTAAATAGTCCACATACGAAAGTCGGCTAAATCTACAGTTTATCTATTGTTTTTTTTTCGTTTATACTTATATATATATATATATATATATATATATATATATATATATATATATATATATATATATATATATATATTGCCTCGCTCTGCCTTTTTTAGAAGTACTTTCACGGTAATTGCTCCGAGGAGCTGCTTTCGCTTGTCTCTAGGCTTCATGAATTTAAACGTCCTACGAGGCTGGCATCCCGTTCCCACCCCTACACCGTTGAAACTGTTAGATGTAGACGTCTCTTCTACTCCAATAGCTTCATGTCACGCACATCTCGCCTATGGAACTCCCTTCCCTATCACTGTATCCCTGACAAATACAATCTCCAACGGTTTAAGTTTAGCGTCAATCGACATATCCAGTTGCCTTGATCTATGCACTTCCCTTCTCCACATCCTCTCATCTTTCATTCCTATCTGCTCTCGCTCCAAATCTTCTGTCACCCCCTTGCCTTGATCGACCCACTGTCCTTCTCTTTCTCCACATCCTCTCCTTTACCACTCCTATCTGGTCTTCCTCCAACCCTTCTATAACCCCTTGCGTGATTGTGGCCTCCAGCCTTGCTTGGTGTGATACGCTTAAATATATATATATATATATATATATATATATATATATATATATATATATATATATTGTGTGTGTGTGGTTGAAAATTATATATAAATGTGATTGTAGCTCAAAATTACGTAATAATGAAAAAATTACCATCAATGACAGATTTAGACAGTTACTGAAATTAGTTTGTGCTTAAATCACAGACAAGGACGCGATATCCGAGAAGCTAGCGACAATTCATTGGCCTGACCAATAGAGTAAAATCTGATGTTTGGACATTTGATTATAGTTTGCGAACTAGGTCAAGACGACAATTTTCAATACTCTCTTGTATTTATAAACTTGATCATTTTTACAACATCGCCAAATAAAAAAGCGAGATAAAAATATTATTTGAAGATTTACAGACGTCAAATATCTGGCGGCGATTCGTTTCAGACACATCACGTAAACATCTTTTTTTCTCCCTAAATTCAGAATTTTATGGACACTCTTCACATAGCCTGAAGCATTCATACAAGGAGTGATCAATAAGCCCGCAACCTGATATAACTGAATCTTTATCTGAATATTTCAATAAATAATATTACATCTAAGTGGTGTATATGTATGCATTAAGTGTATTGAAAAGGACGGATATTATGTTGATAAATAACAATTGTTGCATAAAAAATGTTTTTGCCATTAGTCTTGTGATGTATGTGTATATGAACATACATACACACTCACAAACACATATATGCATGCATATATGTATATATATATATATATATATATATATATATATATATATATATATATATGTATGTATATGTGTGTGTGTGTGTGTGTGTGTTTGTGTGGTGTGTGCGTGTATGGTATCTAGGGTCATTGGGATAATTGAATCTTTTGCAATAATGAAATCAGTTGAACTTGCCATCACATTTATCAGACGAATTTGAATCGCTTCCTCTCTTTGCTTATATATTTAAATGCAATAATTTCGATATAATGCTCTTAATATTAAATTAAATTCTTCGACGTTAAAGAGAATATGAAGACTAATATTATCTAGATAACAACAAACAATTTTTTACATCCACCACTATTATCATTTTCATACTATCTGAGAAGTAGGAACCATATATGTTATTTTGCCAACCAAAGACTACATATCTTTCATGAAACGTGTAGAGAAAATAAATTAATATATGATAAGCTTAATAAAATATGTGTGTGTGTATATGTGTATGTGTATATATATATATATATATATATATATATATATATATATATATATATATATATATATATATATATATATATATATATATATATATATAGTTACACACACCTGCACAGTAAGTTTGTTGGTTTCAGCCTCAGGAATTAACTGTCCAAATTTATAACAAATCCTACAAATGCATTTTGAGACTTCTTACTAGACAATGAAAAAAGACAATTATCTGTTTTACCTACACATTCTTCTTTCTTGCCTTGAAGGCGGAAGGCTATAATAACTTGGCTGTAACTCTTTTACGTGTGAAAACTATTTCTATTTCCTGAACGTTTTTATTATATTATTAGTTCTTATGATTTGCCTTATATTACATTGTCTTGCCTCGTATTATAGTACTCTGTTATTCTTCTTCCTATCTTTATTATTATTGAGAATCTTGTATATTCCGCTTGTTAACAAATTTTCTTACTGCATCCGATGTAAAAAATGATAATGTTTATTGGCTCGGCTTTAACATTCTGTTTCAGTAGCAAATGGATTTCAAGCAATGCAAATTTTGTGATTTTATTTAAGAAATACATTATAATAACACATAGTTCTGAGTTTTTTAACATTGGTTGGCAAGCGGTATTAGGAGAAGGTAATCTCTCTGAATTCAAAACCCGCCTATAGATGGTTGAGCTCCGTCAGGCTATCTTGCGCAAGAAACACCATTTCTAGTCGGGCTGCGGTACTTGTGAGGTTCCTACGACATTGATGGCATCTGGGACTCGTGATCCTAATGATAAAAACGCAATCAAATCTAAAGGCAACATAGATTCAGCGGTAAAAATATCGTTATGCATTACCCCACCTGCGTCCTGGGCACGACGTTAAACTGCATCCAATAGCAAGGCCTCTGATCAAGAGGTTTTGAGGAAGCGTGGAACCACCTCTTAATTGCTGGTGTTCCCAGATCCACCCTGACCCGGGGTGGTAGCACCTTTTGGGGTCCCAGCTATGGGCAAATAGTGAACGTTCAGGTCTTTTCCAAACTTCCAGTTTTTTTCCAGCACATTTGTTTTTAGAAAAAATATTATTACCAGCTATGCGTTTTTGAAAAAGTGTTATTGCCAGCTGTACGTTTTTGAAAAAGTATTATTACCAGCTATACGGTTTTTGAAAAAAATATTATAACCAGCTATACATTTTTGGAGAAATATTATTACCAGCTATACTTTTTTGAAAAACAATATTACTAGGTATAATTTTTGAAAAACAATATTACCAGCTATACTTTTTTGAAAAAACAATATTACCAACTATATTTTTGAAAAAGAAGAAGAAAAAATCTTTTCAGCATTAAATGGCCCAACGAAGGTCGATATGCTGGTTAAACAAACAAACTTTCTATCAATTACTCCACCTGTTATTTGATAAATAATAATAATTATTATTAGATAAATATTCTTCGTTATTATCAGGGTACGAAAAATGTTTTAATCAGTAATGATCACATTGACGATAAAAATCGTTACAGTTAAAAAAAGTATTGCTATAATTTCTTATTTGCAGACTGAAAATCAAAGTATTTAACTATAAATCGCAATATTGAGTTATTTTCAATGAAACATAAAAGATCTCTAGGTCCATGGAAAAAAATGAATGAAATACATAACGTGTGAGATGAAACTTTTTTACGAGAAAGAAAGGCAGTAACAGATAGACATTAATAAAGGGAAAAAAAATTAGCGAAAAAAACATATATAAATTTTCATATGGAAAGTGGAATTCACACCAAAATAAAAAAATCTTTCTACGTAAGAGAAGACATTTTGAAAATTCACTGAAAAAACATCGACGTTTCATAGAAATAAACGTTCTCTCTGGTTGGGCTGAGCACAAATAGACTGCACTCCCGTAGAGTATTAGAACATGCACTACTTAAAATAATTTAAAGACATGAAACACACACACACACACACACACACACACACACACACACACACACACATATATATATATATATATATATATATATATATATATATATATATATATATATATATATATATATGTAAACAAATATGTGGATGTAGATCCGACGGTATGATGAAAATGTGGCAAAGACAAAGCAAAATCCGAATATGTGAGTTTACTGTTTTTTATTTAAAACAAAAAAAAAAAAACAGTTAACTCACATATTCGGATTTTGCTTTGTCTTTTCCACATTTTCATCACATATATATATATATATATATATATATATATATATATATATATATATATATATATATATATAGGCTCCTGAAAAATGAATTTCAGTTGAGCTCTGTGTGTGTGTGAAGCGTGCGTTTGTAAACAGTGACTATTAAAGCTAATATAGCATGACTCTTCGTGTGTTTATCTAAATCTAAAAATAAACACGCTAAAATTCACCTTCATCCCTGCCGTGCGCCGACGGCTTAGTGGTAGAAGTTCCGACTGATGCCAATTTCGATCCTAGCTAGGATGTCTAGCCACACTGATGAGCTGTGAAACAGCGAAACAGTCTGTGTGTGGATGACGAATATATATATATATATATATATATATATATATATATATATATATATATAATGAGAGAGAGAGAGAGTCCAGTCTTGATTCCTTCTCTGTTTCATTCATTTTTCAGATTATATTGACCTTTCCTTGCCTGGCAGTAATGTGAACAAATTTAACAGACAACTACATGTAATTTTATATATATATATATATATATATATATATATATATATATATATATATATATATATATATATATATATACACACACACACACACACACACACATATATATATATATATATATATATATATATATATATATATATATATATATATATATATAAAACAGTATATTATGTATTGGGCTTACAGAAATTAAAACAAAGAACAAAATACAGAGACAATAATTTTAATAGATTTTCCAGAAAAAGTGTTAGGTAAAATTAAGTTGAAATATAATACTAATATTGTGTAGGGTAAATATACAATTTTTACATAATGTTTTAAAAATATTTTGTGAAACCTGCCATTAATCTACATTTTATATTCAAAAGAATAACAATGAAAATAAAGAGTGTATACATCTATCCTGTTTTGTTGTAAACTTCAAGAGGATATCTTAAGGAAGATTTACAATATTCATGAGGAATTTGGATGATGAGTTGACTGTTATGACACCTTTTCCTCATATCAAAATAGAATCCAACAATGTATGTCGCTTATTAAATGAAAAAAAATTGTGCTGGATAATTCAATATTCAGTTTGGTTGCAATGAGTAAGTTGAGGAAGTTAGTTGCTTCTGTACTTGCAGCTGTTTTTCTTTGTTTATCACTTTCTTCCTCATTCTGTATCTCACTCTTTGTGCTTTTGTATCTCTCTCACTCTATTGCACCGACTTTCTATCTCTCTCTCTTTGTCTCTGTTTCTCTTTTTCTCTTATCTCTCTTTTACTCTTTTAAATATTTCACTGAACCTCTCTCTCTTTGTTCTTTCTCTCTCTCTCTCTTTCTTTCTCTCTCTCTTTCTTTTTCTCTCTCTCTTTCTCTTCCTCTCTCCCTCTCTCTCTCTCTCTATATATATATATATATTTATATATAACCAAATACAGAGAAATAACAGACAGATTAAGAATACACAGTTCTTAGCATTTATTTTTTTAAAGTGCTCAGTACAACGTAGAGGAAAATATTATTATACTTTATATCGCTTCACAAAATTTTCTCTTTTTTAGCACTTTATTATTGTACTTTATCAGGCGATCTTAGATAACTTATGACGGAAATAATTTACTTGGGAAGTCTGAAAAAAATGTCGGTAGCACATTTGAGAGGTAAAAAAGAAGCGGGAAACGAAAATTCCCAAATGAAAAAAATACATTTGTTAGCATGTCTTGATTAACCAATCAGAAAACGGATCAAAGCTAAAATGAAAAAAATAAGGTCAGAAGATAGGAATAGGTGGGTTCTTAATTAATGTCTATATAAATCAACACGTCCACCACAGACGCCATTCCGCTGAAAATATAAGATTAACAGAATATGAAGTAGACACTGTTATATTTAACACAAAATTATTTTTTAGAACTTTCAAGTTTTTGTTTTTTAAATTATATATCAGAACTTCCTTAAAGTGGCCACTATTGTAATTAAAACATTTTATACATATTTTGAACCGAAAATACGATACTTATTGAACAGGCAATAAATCATGGCAATATTAAAGATTAAAAATCAAAGAAATAAATATGCGAACAATTATATATTAATAAAATGATGGATATATAATTGTAATGCATATATCTTTTTTTATGAAAAATAGTTTTTCGATATAATTTAAAGGAAATATTATACAAT
>OZ038490.1:68561458-68571458 GCA_964036315.1 Acanthosepion esculentum
GAATTGACCGAAATCGCCTGAACTACCGAAAGGTTGAACCAACGTAGCGGAATCGGCTGATTTCCTAATTTACTATATATATATATGTATATATATATATATATATATATATATATATATATATATATATATATATATATACCCTTCCTGGGTAAGACGTTAAACTACATCCGCTTCCTGGGTAAGACGTTAAACTACGTCCAGTAGCAATGCCTCTGGTCAGGAGGTTTTGAGGAGCGTGGAACCACCTCTTAATTGCTGGTGCTCCCAGGTCCATCCTGACCCGGGGTGGTAGTAGCTGGTAGGGTTCCAGCTATGGGCAAATAGTTAACTATTACAAGCAACACGTTTTTGAAAAAAAATATTAACAGCAATACAATTTTGAATGAAAATATATTACCAGAAACATTTTCGACAAAAAATAAATATTACTAACAATAGAAAATGTCGACGGCTTTGAGGTTGATATGTTGTAAAACAAAATAAAGTAAATAATGCAAACACACACACACACACACAAACACACATACACAGGTAACTTCTTTAGTCATGTGGAATGACAGTATAACGCGCCACACCGCGAGCTATAAACCTTCATTGAGTCAGGAGAGTAGTAGTAGTAAGAAGGAAAAGAAACAAGTCGCCAAATAGAAATTACGAGAGCTTCCAAAGCAGGGTTAAACATGGATTGTATATATGCTCTACTAGAAGACACGTGTGGGATTTAATTACCGATAGATTTTCAAGGTTGGGAATCTCCTTGACTGCACAACATCTCTAAAGGTTAACAAAGCAATTCACGGTCTGCTCTCTGGTGATTTGGATGTGTTTAATGTTACAAACCAGTTCCTTCCTCAACGAGCTGTGAGACCAGAATCAGAGGATGAATCAGCTTCCATGTTCTGGTCATCTTTATATTTGGTGTTATTCACATAAACTGTATCATGGTTAGCATACATATTTACTAGTGATGTCATGTTACTTTCAGGGAGATATTTAAGTGTTATCAGAAAAATGTAGAACCAGGAATATAGCGCAGGTGTCCACCTGCATTTATCTCGTGATGCAATTAATAAATATCTTTATCGACCTACACGAGATTAAAAGTTTGATAATCGAGAAGTATATACTAGAAATGTAATAACTGGGGATTTTATGCCACACCTTGTCAATGGTCTTCGAGATAGCTAAAGGGACTGCTCTCTAGAGAGACATAATATCAAGCGCTTCACGTATTCTTTGAGTAATAAATGCCAAGACATTAGTAGTGTATCTTGAGAAGCAAAATCCGTCGTGTTTATCTCTCAGTTGGATGTTGCGATGATTGACAAACCTCTTGTTGATGCTATCTTCAAAATCTTGCTGATGACACTGAGGAGGCTGATGAGGCGATATTACAACGAGCATTAGTACGCACACACACACACACACACACACACACACACATATATATATATATATATATATATATATATATATATATATATATATATGTGTGTGTGAGTGTGTAAATTATGTTTCTCTCTCTTTCACTCGCTCTCTCTCTGTATGTATATATATATATATATATATATATATATATATTCATGCACATTTTATTGTATACGATAGACAAAGTGCTTTGATTTATTTTTTTTTATACAATTTCTCATATGATCTAATTTTTTTTTTTTTCTGATCATAAATTTTATAAAAACTCTCCAATTGTTCGTATTATCCGAGCGCATTCGGCTATACATTTAGCCATTTTTACGGTTGAAATATATTAACTCTTAACAAGAAATAGATATGTTGTATGTTTGTATTTAAATAATGTTTTCATTTTCGAAACATGGTCAAGATATTGTGCCCATGTTCATTGTTGATATTATTGAGTGTTGCTGTTTTGTTCTTATTAATAAGGTTTCCATCATTTTATCCATTTTTATATGTAGATGATATTGTTATATATATATATATATATATATATATATATATATATATATATATATATATATATAAGGGAGAGAGATAAAACGAAGACGGAGACTTTAATTATCCATTTAGTTTATAATTTTTATTTCGTGAACACTGAGATGTTCTGCTCATCAGAACGAAATTTTCTCCGCAAATGGAAAAATTACACCGGGCGGACACTTTAGAACGGTAGTGGGGACGGAAGGTTTCCACAGACTATCAGACATTCTATCAAAAGTGTCCGTCCGGTGTAATTTCTCCATTTCCAGCGAAGGTTTCGTTCTGATGAACTAAACTTCTTAGTGTTGACGAAATAAAAATTACAAATGAAATGGATAATTAAAGTCTCCCACTTCTTACCATTATAATCCTCTGTAGTTTTCATTAAGCTTTTCCTGGATTTATATCCTCCTCGGAATTATCCCTTCCATTCACAAACTGGTAAAACACACACACACACACACACACACACACACACACACACACATATATATATATATATATATATATATATATACATATATATATATATATAGTCTGTTGGTATTAATTTTGCTTTGTCCATATCTATCTATCTATTTATTTGAATATCTGAGGAACATAAATCATTAAGTGTTTTTTCAAATAAAGAAAAAAATAATTTCTTTATTTTCTGGTCACGGGAATTTTTGTATAGCGTAACATCGATTTATATATCATTCTTTCAAATTAACTGAAGTATTTGGTGGAGGAAATCCTCGGTATGCCTTATATCCTAAGCAGGTAGATACGTAATCAAGTTTTGTAAAATCTCTTGAAAGCATGCATATAAAACGAATATAACATATAATTCTGTAAAATATTAATGACAATGATTACGCATGTAGTTATCTTGTTTCCTTGTCAGTATGGAAAACAAAAACTATTGAATATTAATGAGAGTGCGGCCCATTTAGTTTGATATAATAATATTTTTCGTCAAATTACTTAAATTTTAGCTGTGCATATAAAGCTGGCGTAGGAGATAAAAAAAATTAACAAAGATCAATCTACCCAAGTGATAGTTTCGCACAATATCGCATATTGCAACAAACCAAAACAGCAACATGAAAACGAATCATGTTTTTAAAGAAACTCGTCATATCGAGATTGCCACTATGGCTAATTAGCATTTCAATTTAATAAAAAAAAAACCTGCTAACTTCTTTTCGGGATCGGATTATTTGCGTCGACGTGTCCTCGTTGATATCGATTTGGGTGCGAAATATTCTCAATCTTAAAACTCGATTTAGCTATGAAAGAACGCAAAATCCACACCTGATCCGTAGTGTGGGAGATGATAAAGCATGAAAATGTAATTATTTTTAAAATAAACGAAGCAAACAACTTTCTTAAGAAAGAGAAGTGATGAATTAGCATTTTCAATATATCTGGAAAACTATGTACAACTTCCTAATGCATATTTTGGAACATTTTTTTTTTGCTGTTTCTGTCTATATTTCTGAGACGATGTATTACGGACACTATTTACATTATTCGGACTATTGTCCTCATTTTTGTCGCCATATTTCTTACAACGTTTCGGCCGTTGTACGCTCCGGCCTTCTTCAGGTGGTTGGAATGTCGAACTGAATCCTTTATTTCGCTCACTGGGGTAGACTGTTCTAGTTCCACGTGCCATGTTTTAATTGATGTCAGTTATCAGTTATCTCATGTTAATTCTCCTCTCCAAGTTTTCCACTGCCTTAACTGGTTATTGAATTCACAATCTTTGGGCCCTGTCACTGTCACAATGATAACAGCAAAAATTGCAATATGAGCACTGGCATAAATGGTTGATGAGACATTAGGTATATAATATCCAGAAATTCATACACTGATGTTCTAAAGGACACATGGAACTGTGGCTAAAGGCATTGGTTAGATCTAGTGACATCACCCAAAGACCTGTCAGTTCAATACCCGGTTAAGGCAGTGGGCAACTTGGAGAGGGGAATTAACAGGAGATAACTGATAACTGACATCCATTAAAACATAGCACGTGGAACTAGAAGAGTCTATCCCTGTGAGCGAAATAAAGGGTTACCCGAGATTATTATAGTAAGAATTTTTTTTTGTCAGAAATGTGAAAGGTTTTGTGTACTTGGACGCAAACTTACCGTGAAACGGTCAGAAATCAGTACACTTTCTGTATATTTTTTTACTTTAGTTAATTACCTTCTATTTCAATTAACACTGCATTCCTTGCGACGAAATCATCATACGATTCGTTATGAGAAGGAAATAATGAATTAGTGTGATTTGTAAATGTAACTTTTTGTATACATACGTGGCTAAGTAAAAAAAAATTACCGCAATTTCCGCGTAACATATCTATAGGTTTGTGCCACTAGTTTCTGTTCATGCGTGCTTATAGTATGTAATAAATGTGGTCTGATGATCTATGTCTTAGCTTCAGTGCCGTTGCAGTGTAAACATGGATACTCCGCTGGCAGTTAGTTCTAAGGAGGTGCACGGTGCAGTGGTCCGATTTTTCTGGTGGAAGGTGTGTCGGGGATGAAATTCATCGGAAGCCTTTTTAATGCAATAAGGCGCCAGTGCACTACGTCGTAGAAGTATTTATGAGTGGATCGAGATGTTTAAAAGTGACTGGAGACTCATCATGCACGAAGAAACAGCCGGACGCCTGCCAACCTTCACCAGTGATGAGAAGATTCAGTAAGCTCGAGAAATGGTAACGGCGAACAGACGTGGAATCATTGATGAATAGCATGTTCTCTGCAGATTTAGATCACTGCTCTTTGATCTTCCTTTGTGCCCGCTGCTAATGAAGCGGCCATGTTTACACAGTAACAGCAGAACTAAAACTGGCGTGATCAAGCACAAATTTCGATCACATGCCCATAATTGTACCAGCTTTATGACGCCTGAGAAAATGGCAGTGTTTTCAACCTAAATATGTTATAATTTTCTATTTGCCTTCGTATATTATTTTAAACCAAAAGTGAATAAAAATACAGCGTTCTCTGAGTTTTCTATCGTATGGTTACATACATTATTACACATTTCTTAACAAATCTTCTGCAATCCCATTCTTCAAGATAAGTGATAAATGGTCATGTTAAAAAAGACTGTATAATTTCTTAACAGTCGTTCGATTTGCGTTTCCATTGCTTTCAGCCTGCAACTTTTTGCCGGCGTTTTCTTCGTTGAAGTGTCGGTTTCAAATTTTTATCTGGGCTACGTTAGTGTCAATCAGCCCCCAAACTTTCGTAATCATTAGAATATTTTCCAAGGATGAAAATCTAACTTTCAAGCAATCCTTGACGCAAATTACCTGTGAATGCGCTGATTACACAACTCCAAAACTAGCTCAGTGGCATCTCATTTCCAACTGAATAAACACCCTGGAGATTATCTCTTCGCACATGCGCAGTAAGTTCATCCCGGAACTCTTTCCAAGTTTTATCAAGATCCCCCGCTAATGCTTCTCGAGGTAATCGAAATACCTAGATAGTTTCTTTCATTTGACCTCCGTATATACACACACGCGCGCGCGCGCACATACACACACATATATAAATATACATATATATATATATATATATATATATGATTGTACTTAAAATCATTGAAAGTAAATAAAAATGTAGAATTCATTGAAATAAAATTCATTTTTCTGATGACACGGTTTCATCATATATATATATATATATATATATATATATATATATATATATATATATATATATATATGGTGGAGGCTGGCCGGTTGTATCCGAGTATACATGACTGTTAGGCGGTTAAGCAAAATATTTACTGCAGGAAACCTGCTCCGGCACATTTATTATTTGTTCAATATCCACAGATCCTATCCTTGGTTTATACTGTATCTCGGCTGAGCGGAACTCATTTACAGTTTCTGGCCTATTATCTGGCGTGACTATCAGTCTAAACAAAGACATTACGCCCAAACTCTTGGTCACGTTAAATTCTTGACTTCGTGTTAGTGCAACTATCCACGCGTGGTTAGAATGTTCGCTATCCGACCATGAGAGCCAGGTTGGAATCACATCATGGTCGAATTCTTGATGTTATCGTCTTTGAGGAGGCGATCCTAGCGTGTCGGAAGAACTTTAATGGCGAATACAATAAGTTATGTCTTCCATACCACAAGAATTCATAGTGAAATCAATTGTCGGAATTCCTGGGCGACTCACGAAGATAGCGAAATCTGGTGAACATATCTAATTTTAAATAAATACTCATGGTAAGCGCTTTCATCTCATAACCATTTGTAAAAATTATAGTTAATAAGTAAATTATAAATATTTAAAGATGGAGAATTACATTTCAATCAGCCTGTATATTAAAGCATAGTGAGTGAGGATGTTAATGAAGAAGTGATTGATGGGGAATAAGAGAATTGAAAGATGGTTGTACCAAACAGTGTGGGATAAATTGGTATACATTATTAATATATATAGATATAGATATACATATACATATATACATATATATTTAACAGATATTAGTCACAGATGAATTAGGCCAGGAAACAGTTCTCAATACATGGATAAAGAAATAAAACTTAACAGGGAAAGCTTTTAAATTGAAAAAATTGGGAGATCAGCCAATCACGCTTCCTTGGATCAATCTTTCGGTATCTCCTGCGTCACCTGAAGATAACGGAACCAATGATATATATATATATATATATATATATATATATATATATATATATATATATATATATATATATATATATGGCGGGGCGGGAGATATATTGAGAGGTTGATAGAAAGATTTCATCGGAGATAATAATTCACTGTCGTACGATTATTACTTTTTTCAAGCCATATTCATGATTAAATGTCCTTTCATATTTACTATTTCTGTTGAATTTCAAAAGCTCAGTTTTCGACATATTCCGTTGATCAAACGGCGTCATCAGACAAATGGATTTATTTCGACTAAATCTACATTCTTTTATTTATTTCAAATTTAACCTACTTCGAATAAATTAGGAAAATCTATAACAAATAAAATAGCAACATCTAATTTCAGCCCGTTCATTGGTATGTCTCCTTTGCGCTTTGCTTTGCTATTGCTCACGGTTTACGTTTTGGCCCACCGAATCTAAAGATTCACATAATCTATATTCAAAAGTTGCATATACATATATATATATATATATATATATATATATATATATATATATATATATATATATATATATATATAATATATATATATATATATATATATATATATATATATATATATACATATATATATATATATATATATATATATATATATATATATATATTTAAGTGAAAGTTTGACACTTAGCTGATTGATGTTACTTTCAGTTTCCCGACTCCAGAGTTTCGTTGACGATCTGTCCATTCTTCAGCGGTTATCAGCTATTGACTGCTTATATTTACCGATATCAGGTATGTGCTGTCAGTAATTTGTCAGAGTAGGCAGATTGGAACCTTTATGTAGTAAAACTATAAAAAATTATTATCATTATTTTTTGCATTTTATGCATAATCATCAATGTAACCATCAACATTTTGTTGAATTAGGTGCATATTGTGCCTCCGAAGGAAATACAGCTGCTGATCTATTTCATTCAGGATAGGCACTGCCTACCTAGACCGCATGTCCCTGATGAATTGAGTTCTCAGGGCTGCTGACGTGTTTCGTATAGAAATAAGGTTAAAATTTCCCTTCTTCTCTGCCGTGCGCCGTTGGCCTCGGGTAGGATATGTAACTGATATTAAATCAGTCTGGTTTTGATCCCGGCTTGAAGCAATCGGACGTGAAACTATCTGTCTGTAGATGTTACTAATATATGTATATATATATATATATATATATATATATATATATATATATATATATATATATATATATATATATAGTTTACGAAAAACTACGTAATCCGTATAAATTTGAGAGAATAGAAATTTTACATCAAACTCAATCATGCCTCACACCCCCTCACTTCCTCACTTCGTTAATTTGCATATGCTTAGTGCTGCCCGTCAAAAATGTGTAAATTTCTTTTCAATTTTCGTTTCAACTTTTGGTAGAAAAGTCTGATGATCCGCGGTCCTCTAAAAAGACTGTGGTGAAATAATTTATTACATGGCAGCTTAAAGTGGTCTGTTTTTATTTTTAGTTAAATTAATATATATATATATATATATATATATATATATATATATATATATATATATATAATCCGAGTGTAAAGTATATAAAAACTCACCTTATCATTCAAAGCAATTGCATGTTTTTCTCTTTAGAATATACACTTTTCTCTCATAGGAAAAAATCATATCTCCCTGATATATATATATATATATATATATATATATATATATATATATATATATATATATATATATATATATATATATATATCATGTTTATACGATATTTTTATGGATTCAACTTGACGTGCTATAACATTTAGCTACAAAGAATCGTCCGCTTTGCTAAATGGTATAGCATGGTAGATCAAATGATAGTTTATGTATAGGAGTACAGATTAGATTCCTCTCGGAGAACGTATATTTTTTTTACAAAACTTCTTGAATATTCAAGCCGCTAAATGAAAATTAATACTGTTAAATTAAAAAAAATCAGACCGTGTACTTAAATAAATTGTATCTATAAAAGAAGGTTCAAAATAGAAAATATATTAAATGATTGTGGAACTTAAGCTATTTCATTATATATATATATATATATATATATATATATATATATATATATATATTTGTGCTCAATATAAATATATAGTATTTTAGATCGTGTTGTCAAAGAAATCAGTAATGCAGACTAAGTGTCAGTTTGATACCTCAGTACGGTTATCGGTGTGATATATAACAAGAGTTGTCCTGAAATGCCCTCAGGTTAAGGAAGATTGCATTGCAAAATATATTGTAATATTTGATCTGATTTTGCGAAGGAAGTTGATCCGTGAAGATCATATTACTTACATGTTTATTAAAAATGATATATCCCATTCTGTCTAAAGAGGTTAATCAAATTAATGCAAAGCCATGTGAACAATGTCGAAGTTCAATCGAAATCAATATTGATAGAAATCACAAATATACTTTTGACATTTTGGATCGAAAATCACATTAAAACACTGCGATAATTGCAAAACAATAAGAATAATAAAAAAATACAGAGAATCAAAAATTTCCTAATTACAAACAGTTTTTCCCCTTTTAATTAGAAGTCTATATTTTTATTAATTTTCCTGACAACAATACATTTGAAAAAAATAGCTACAATAACAATATAAATATTTATTATATGTTTCATTGAGTGTTGATTTTCGACTGATCTGGTTGGAACGCCCAAAGTTCAATAAATAAATAATCAATAAATGCCTAAAAATTCAGGAAGCATAAGATTTGTTCTCTAATTACAAGGAGCCCGTTACGTTACTGATGAAGTTAAAGATAGCAATAATTACAGAAGGTAGATATTTGTTTATTTCCTTGTCCTTCATTATTTTGTTTTGCTTTCATTTTGGAAGTTTGTGTGTGTTGTTCCATGGTAATCTGAAAACCGTGACCCTCAGTTAGCGAGTGCGTTACGTTATACCAAATGGGAACTTATCTCAAATGCATCATCAATCGTGATTCTATGTTTAAAATAGTGGCATTTCCTTACACACAAGCAAATGCAGATGTAGATATATAGTCACCTGAAATTGAAAAAGGTTCTATCTGCAATTTCTTGTAGTTGTGGGCATAATTGACTTAAATAAATTTTCTAAAATTAATTTGTTTTAAAATTGACAGAATCGTTAGACGCGACACGGAATCTTACCAAACTGTATCGGTACTGTTGCTATGGTAACGAAGCTAAAGTACAAAATATGACGCCGCAGATTGACATTGAAATCGGTCACCACACCTTCTAAATTATACCGTTCTTGCTCACTTTAGTTGTTTATAGCACTGTTTGGAAGGAATGTATGCAGTGGGTAGTCGTTTCACCACACCAGTGGCAATGGCTTGTGCTGCAG
>OZ038490.1:68576458-68583958 GCA_964036315.1 Acanthosepion esculentum
AACGGATGAAGAAACAACAGAAGGAAAGAAAGAAGAAAGAAAATGACGGATAAAGCAGTGACAGAAAGAAAGAAAAATGAAAATATAAATGTAAATAAATGAAAGATATTAAAAGAAAGAAATAAAAAACACAAGAATGAAAGAAAGACAACCAAAAGATACAAATAAACAAAGAAAAAACAATAAGCAAAACGAAAAAAATCCAAAAAATATCAACGAAAAAAAAAGGTAACATGGAAATGCTTAAAGAAAGAAAAGGAAAAATGGCAAAAGACAAAAATCTAAAGTAGGAATGAAAAAACACGAGTTAACAAAAAAGAAAATAAATGTAGTATATCTGGAGACTGAAAGAAATATAAAATAAAGGGATGAAAGAAAAAAGAAAATATATTATTCTCACCCTTTAATATTTCTTTCTTTTTCTTATATTCTTTCACACGCTGTATTTCTGTTTTAATTTAATGGCTTTATTTTCTTGCTTGGTGTGAAATAAATAAATAAATAAATACGGAACGAAAATTACAAAACGAGGAATGCGAAAGGAATAAGAGAAAGAAATTTCAAAGGAAAGAGAAGTGAAATTAAATGAAAGAATAATAATAATAAAAATAATGGATGAATGACCGGCACATGAAATTAAGAAAGACATTTTAAACGAAACAAGGAAAGAAAAAGAAAGAAAGATACAGTAAAAGAAAGACAGCAAAAAGGGAGGGAGAAATAATAGCTGAAAAGACGAAGAAAGAACGAACCTTTCCCTATCAAAAGCTCGCTCTAACAAAGTCTATTCTCTTCCCGTTAGTTGTGCGCATCTCATGATTCAATCTTGTTCGTGAACTTCACAGCGTCGCTTATATTCCATTGCATTATTCTCCTCGTTCGGATTCACACATTGTGCCACGAAGAACATTGGTTTTCACTTCTCATTCGTTTTTTTTTACTGCTACATCTGCTCATTAACCGCGATCTTAACTCCTTGCTCCAATTTTTAATTACTCTCTCCAGTGATTCCAATCAGGATTCTTTATTTAAGGCAAACTGAATTTCCTCGGTATCTGTTTTTTCTGAAATATCTAGTTCGTCCAAGCCTCGTTGCCCTCATCCATTCCTTTATTACACGATTTCGTCTATCTCGAAGGAAAAAAAACATTGAGAATTGGGGATGTATTTTAGAATGTATCTTCTTGCGTGTCACGTCATTAAATATCGCAAACTGACAGAAGATTAGCGGAATTCTAATTTAGCACATACTTCAGGAATATCGTTTTTAAATATTTTCGACAGAAGAAAAAAAAATACTCCGATTATGCACACATTCTAATACAAATATGAATTTAATATATTTTAATTTGCTAATCTATGACCCGTACGAGGCAGTGAGTGTGCATGTTACTTCTAAACAGATTCTGCTCGAAAAAAATTCAGAGATGTCAGACGTCACTCTTATCTTCTGTAGATTAAATTTTATTTTTAGAGAAAAGTATAATCTATGCGCACGTGTATCCTAAAGGTTATTCGTTATTTAATGAGTTGGATTTAACACAGTAGAGTGACGTCGCCTGTTTTTAAGTATGAATTTCTTGTCTGCATGAAAAAAATCAAACGTACATTGACGTAACGCACAAAGATCTGTCAACGGGTGAGAATACTAAACTATTTCCATATTTAGAAAGCACAGTTTAATACGTTCAAACTACACTTGAGGCAGGAAGGGTGTGTTGCGCAAATCTCCTATAACGCCAAATATATCGACTTCTTCTTTCATTAGACTTGACGGTTAAGAACGTGTGCGACAATGCCTGTCCACAACTTCCTATCCATTAAAGCTCTAAGCAACATTTGAATAATTACCATTCCTCTATCTCAACTCAGCCATCCATTCGCAGCGATTTACAAGAAAGTGTGATGAAGTTTTTTCTCTGCCCGTACTTTACTGAGTTTGTCCAGTGAGTGTTAAATTCTCTAAGATTTATGTCTGCATACTTTGTCTCAGGAATTTCAACGTTATCTTTCTGATTTTAAGTATAAGTGACCTGCTAATTCATATTTTCTTTGGAACTTTGTAGTTACACTGGGGATTTGTTTATGGTATTCACAACATCCAACCGTATAGGTATATCTCTCTTGGCCTAATTATTCTCTTCCGCTAGGAAGTACTATCACACATTGTCATACAGATGGATAGATATGACATAGGACTTCAGCATTAATTCCCTTTTCTACTTAGTTTGTTTATAATATGAGTATACGAAATAATGAACCTTATTTATTTGGGTAAGAATAATTCAGATTATTTACTGAGAATAAATCACCAGCCTGTGGACAGAAAAATTAATTGATCGTGTACATAAAAACAGAAAGAGGCTGTAAGATAAGAATGTGTTTTTAACTGGAGTTTTACAGTGAGATAATCCAATCATAAGTGTAGAAATCCTACCAGTATTTCAAATTCGTGGACACAATCGTAACAACATAAAAAAATATATAGATAACACCGTATGGAAAACAGAATGAAAACTGAAAGTATTCATAGACAATTTCTCTCTGAATTTCTGTGGTGAGGCGTTACCATTATTTACACTGTTATATTCGGACAATAGTCCGGATATAAATAGTGTATCCGGGTTCGAATATCACCATGGTGGATTTGTCAGGAAGGAGATTTCCTAATGTTTTCGAACTGGAGGGGGTCGATCCCAGCATGCGGCACCTTTGTAAATTGCCTGAAAACCATACCACTGGCTGACTCAAGCCTTTTGAGTGAAAATGGGTAGACGGAAACCTTGGGTTCCGTACGAAGTCTTGAGCGTGCTGGCCTTTATTCAAATTGATGACCACGCTAGATAACACGTTCTTTCCCAAAAACTGTAACAAAGATCTGCTCAGCATAGTTGCTGTATGAATCGCGGATGGGCTCTGTGGATTTTGAACAAGCGCAAATGCACCTGAGCAAGCGTCTGCAATAGGGTTTGGCTAGCCTCCCTAGTATCCTCGAATACAAGGGACCAGCTATATGCAGTGGTCTCCTCCTTTTATCACAACGTTTTAGCGCTTGTGCCCTACGGCCTTCTTCAAGCGTATATCAATATGTTTAATCTTCTAGGAATTCTGAACTGAATCCTTTTTCATTCATTTACTATTCTCATGCCCGTGTCTAGATACATTTCGTCTAGTTCTTATTTTTTAGTACTTCTCAGCAATTGCTCAACCGTTTCCACTGAGTCCAAGTACACAGTGCCGGGCACGGGGATTGAACTCATAATTCATTGCAGACTAATATTAATATTGCAAATAACAATGTAGTAAAAGTAAAGTTGGAAGAAAGTGCTAACTGCAGAATGTAAAAAGAGAGATAGCTGTCAAGAGGAACAACATTCCAACAAGAGAGCTTCGAACTAGAGGCATCGGAATCAAGTAAGTAGTGAAATTTAACTGAGAAGTGTTACTGCAAGCAACGGAAAATATGACACCGAAATCTAAACGCGCATTCCAATAGCGATAAACCGCTTCCAAAATCCGAACACAGTATTAAGAAACAGGAAAATATCGTTAGAAACAAAGAGATGAGTTTTGAAAGGTTATGTAATATCAATGCTTCTACAGAGCAGTGAATACTGGGCAGCTTTTCTCGGAGACGTATAAGAGACGCGAATCAAACGGGAAGTGACCCGAGAGACAGATGTTGCAAATACCATTGAGAGAACATTGAACTGCTTATGTTCCTTTTAACAAAATAGGAAAGGAACAAACGCGTATATTTAGAATCAGAGAGAGAGAGAAAAGTGTAGAGATTTGATAACTCATGAAATAGATAATGACTAAAGTAATCTAGCAGAATCCGGGACATGAATAGTAAAACTGGGTCTCGAAGGGAAAATAAGAACACATAATAAACAAGACATGACATGCACGTTCTGAAGGGGCACGACATAAAAGGAGAAATTTGATTAATTAGCAACGAAAATAATAATATTGATCGATGCAAAATTAATATATAATGGCAAAAAATGACGCATGCGCATAATAGATTCGCTCTCGTATTTCCACTTGGTGTATTCAATAAAAAGCTTTCTATTGTATTTTTTAGTATGCAATGTTTACATCGATCTATCAATTCATTACTAAACATTACAAAAGAACGTTAGTTATAACATAAACCATGATTTTATATAATACTAACCTGGTATTACAGCCTAACATAAAATAACAAACCCCAATAGTGAAAATATTCTATCTTCTTAAAGGAATTAAACATTGCAAGAGAAAAATGCAGAAACAATATTAGTAACAAGGTAGCATTATAATTGAATATAAACTAAAATACAACGACCAGTTTTGCCTTGAAATATATATATATATATATATATATATATATATATATATATATATATATATATATATATATATATATATATATATTCGGTAGTTTAATTTAGATGTTTAATTATAATGCGATTTTGTGACATATTTACGTAGGATGTATTAACCAGTTACTTTGATAAGAATTTCTTTTAACGTATCAATAATTTTAACGATAGCCTCAAGAATAAAACACGAGTTGTAGACTCCTGTATAACAACAACAATAATAATAATAATAGCAGCAGCAGAAAGCCTGAACATGATTCTTCTGGCTCTTGATCTTCATTGAATGGAAGTGATGACATAATATTATGTTTTGCTTTGGTGAATTAAAATGGCTACTTCTATTGACGTAATATATTTCGGTGAGAAAAAAAAAAGATTGATAAATCTAGTTTCATATGTTTGAGTTTTATTAAAATTCTAAAATTCGATTTTTAAAACCGTGAAACTTGCGGAGGGAAAATCGTGTAATAGCAGTGTCAAGAGAAAGGCCGTACTTTAACACGTCGATTTTTCTCGTGTTCGAATGTAAAACGGTGCTGGATTATTTTATTCATTTAATGCATTTAATATCATAATACTGATTTACTGAGATGCATTGCTCATCAAATGGTTCGAACTGGGTAAAATATTGGTTAATTAACTGTTTTAACCTCTTTCTTATTTTTATAAAAAAATTGTTAAGAAAAAATATTTATCTAATATTTTAATATTTTGAACGAATTGAACGAAGTCTGTAAAAAATGTAGATATTGTCATATAGATATTGCCATATGTAGATATTGCTAAATGATGGTTTCTTTTTCTAAGTCTAACTTAGATACGCCACAAGGCTAAACGTATGGTGTATAGAGTGAAAATCGAACTCACTATTCAGTTGTATTTCATCGAGCGAGACAAATTTGCTATTACACCACATTGGAGTGTCAAGCATTTACATTTGTTAACAGGCAAAACAGATATTTTGTCCGCACGCATTTATTTCGATTATTTTGAAACTTGGAAACAAGTGAAGGACATTAGAATAGAATAGAAAATATGACTGATTTCTTCGAGATTAAAATGTTAAACATATGCGCAATCATCGGAGTTTTCAAATCTTAGCTTCATATTGACCAGAATCACAAAATGAAAGTAAGCAACTAATGTGATTACAACACATGATGTGCTGGCGACTAGGTTCCAAATTATCACAGACAGCTCAGTTTCCAGTTATTTCAGAATATAAATGTGGTCCTCCATATCGAGGATGATCGTTTTAGGAATGAGTTGCTGGAGGTTGCCTAACTAGAAAAGGCATCTTTCACTCTATATGCTGATGATGTAATATGTGTTGTCGAAGCCGCCTCACATATATTTCTGATTTTTTTCTTTTGTTTGTTTTTTTTCAAACTCTACTTTATACTGCAACTGTACTAGGGTGACATTACCCATATCATTTGGACTGTTATCCTCATCTTCATTGCTATATTCACAACGTTGTACCCTCTCCGGCCTTCTTCAGATGATTGAAATTTCGAACGAACCATTTATTTCGTCCACCGAGGTAGATTGTTCGAGTTTCACGTGCTGTGCCTCTTCCGGATGTCTTAGTTATTTTCTTTTAACTCAACTCTTTACGTTTTGAGTCGCCAGTGCTGTTGCCTTGTATTGAAATCATAACACTTTGGGTTTAGTCACTGGATATAGCCAACGCCTTTATCCACTGGGCTATGTGTCCTCAAGGACAATAATGGCGTTGGTTAATTCCAGTGAACTAGAACAATCTTTCGACTCGAAATAGTAATCAGCTTAAGAAGCCCGGAGCGTACAACGGCCGAAATGTTGTGTCAGTGAAGATGAGGATAAAAGTCCGAATAATGTAAGTAATCATAATACCTCATCTCAGTGATATAGACAGGTATGGAATGATATTAGTTAGAGTGTGTAAAAAAGAGCGCAGAATTTCGATTGACAAAAAATTCTGAACAAGTCCACTATGCTCAAACCCACGATGACAATGACACTTAACTTTGTGTTCACGGAACCATCTTCGGCACCCTCTTAATTTCACTAAAACTTCTTAGTTCTATGTTTGCATGCTCTTTCCGAAAGTGCTGTACGCTGTAATCGTACCTCAAGCCGATATTAAGAAGAGGCTACCTCCTTGAAAAAGTCGAACAGGGTAGATCCGAACTCAAGCGTCTTTCATGTAATGCTAATCATTTGACCACACGGTCATTATCCATAAACAATTAGTATTAGTTTTAATACGAAACAAGTGAAAGCTTATTAAATATTCTACTGTTTCTGGTGTGGAAAAATTCTAAAAGAGGGCAACACCGAAAATGATATGAAAAAAAACAGTGATATGCTGATCTTCTTGCTGTTGAGAAAATTTACCATCGTGTGTTTGGAAACAAAGCTACAAAACGAAAAATAATACGTACGCTTATAGAAGATAAAGCTGTCGTTACTTTATGGAAGCGAAACATGGGCTCTGTAGTGCCGGGACACTTAGAACGCTGCGCAATTCTATCATCAAAAGTTACACTCAACTGTGAACATTAAAGGGAAAGGTCATGTCGCCAACATCGTAGAATTGGTGAAAGTTCAAAGCAACAACATGGAAACCACCATCATTAAACACCGTCTTCCATAGACAGATCCACGCACCCTACATGAGCAACGATTGTGTCTTCGCCAAATACATTCAATTTAACCCAGCACAGGTCGACGATACCCCGCATGCCTTTTGCATCACTGTAATGATCGATTGAAAAAGGTGATAAAAATGACTAATATCAAATTTGAAAACTGGGTAGAACCTGGAACATATCGTTTCTTTCACGATACGAAAATATTTATTTAGAACAAATAGGACTTAAGATCATGGAGGACAAAGGTCGAAAATTCCAACAACCAGAGGTAACGTGTGTAAGGATTAGTCTTGACACGAACCAAAGGCATAGACATGAAATATGAGACAGGATTTTATAACAGGAAACCTACGTAATCTCGGTATAGGACTTAACCTGCAATGGATTGCTATTTTTCCTATAAGTATACATTTTTCTATAATTAAGTAAAACTATTTACGCTACAGTTTAATTCATAAAGTGTAACATCATTATTACAACTTGTGCTTTAATATTTA